>JAVGWX010000005.1:68245708-68803208 GCA_036924085.1 Ariolimax columbianus | reverse complement strand
TAAAATAGGTCTGGCGTAGGCGACAATCACTTGTGTAACTACCACACTTTTAGTGACTAATAGAACAATTTCTAACACAGATAATCTTACTATCAACCGTACCAGCGCTATCACTAGTTATAATGCTACTACTACTACTACTACTACTGCTGCTGCTGCTGCTGCTGCTGCTGCTGCTGCTACTACTGCTACTATTATTGTTGCTATTATTATTACTACTTATACTACTGATAATACTACCATCACCACCACTACTACTACAACTTTTATTATTATTATTACAACTACTTATACTACAGACAGTACTACTACCACCACCATCACCACTACTACTACTTGTGCTACTACTGCTACTACTATTATTATTATTATTATTATTATTATTATTATTACCATTAGTACTACAACCTCCAGTATGAGGAATGGAGACGGAAGCAGTGACCTCAGCACTGAAATGGATATCTGAGACTTCTATAACAAGGACAGTCATCGTGACAGACGCGCAAGCCGTACTTCAGAAGGTACAGAAGGGATGGCTGAGTTACGAATGAATAGCAGCTGTTCAGGCCTCAAATCTCCAGGCGTTGACATGGATGTACTGTCCTGCTCATGCCGGGGTTCAGGGCAATGAAAGAGCTGACATCATGGCTTCACAAACTCCCATCATGGGCACATTAGTGATGGATAGAAGTGACATTTTGAAATCAATGACCGCCTGCTGGATGAGGGCACCGCAATAGATGAAGCAGCAATCCACAGACTGCAAAGTTTCGACATTAAACGAGGTTCGAGCGGAGTAAGGCGCATGAGAGGACGGCACAGGTGAGTGTACAACCAGCGAGCTACAGGGACCATCAGCATTCACACCTTATCCCATTTGATGAGAGAAACTGAGCACCTAAGGGTATGCCCGGAGTGCAGTGATGTCGATTCTTAGAAACAGAAACTAAAATATTACTACAACTACCACTACTAACACTACCACTAATACTACAAGTACAATTATCATCAGCATGGAGCTGACAATCACATCACAAAAAGTACTACACAAATAACTAGCAGCTTTTCTGGTTTGAAAGAAATCTCTAGAAACATGTCATTAAATAATGACGACTCCAGTTACTGTCTCTATCCATTTGTTGTAGAGACTTCTAGCAATGGTTGTAAAGGGTTTCTATTAATTTGCTTGTGGTTTACAGTTTCTACTAGATGAGGTAGCCGACCCGATACCCAGCCCACCCTAGTCGAAGTCGCACCTCTTCTACCATTGAAGTATAGAGGTTGTTTTTTCTGTCTAAGCCCCAATGGGCGGATCAGTAGATTCAAATCAACGTCCTCCAGCACGAGAATTAAGTTCGATGTAGTTGCTTCTGTTCTTATGTGGCTATTTGCGACCTCTTTAATCGTCTCTGACTCTAAATCTGAGTTGACTATTTGAAACTTCTTTAATGATCGCTGTAATCGTCTCTGAGTTGACTATCTGAAACCTCTTTAATGAGTGCTGTAATCGTCTCTGAGTTGACTATCTGAAACCTCTTTAATGAGTGCTGTAATCGTCTCTGAGTTGACTATCTGAAACCTCTTTAATGGGTGCTGTAATCGTCTCTGACTCTAAATCTGAGTTGACTATCTGAAACTTCTTTAATGTGATGTAATCGTCTCTGAGTTGACTATCTGAAACCTCTTTAATGAGTGCTGCAATCGTCTCTGACTCTAAATCTGAGTTGACTATCTGAAACCTCTATAATGAGTGCTGTAATCATCTCTCTGAGGTGACTATCTGATACCTCTTTAATGAGTGCTGTAATCGTCTCTGGGGTGACTAACTGAGACCTCTTTAATGAGTGCTGTAATTGTCTCTGAGGTGACTAACTGAGACCTCTTTAATGAGTGCTGTAATCGTCTCTGACTCTGAGGTAAGTATCTGTTACCTCTTTAATGAGTGCTGTAATTGTCTCTGACTCTTGGGTGACTATCTGATACCTCTTTAATGAGCGCTGTAATCGTCTCTGACTGTTAATCCTTCCTTCGGAATGTACAGAAAGACTGACTTTAATGAGGGCTGTAATCGTCTCTGACTGTTAATCCTGCCTTCAGAATGTACAGAAAGACTGACTTTAATGAGTGCTGTAATCGTCTCTGACTGTTAATCCTTCCTTCGGAATGTACAGAAAGGCTGACTTTAATGAGTGCTGTAATCGTCTCTGACTGTTAATCCTTCCTTCGGAATGTACAGAAAGACTGACTATGGCATGAGTGAAAAACTAACAAATAGAATTCGAACCTTCGGGATTTGAGTGGAGAAAATGACTTGACCACGATGGATGTTTTGGGACTGAAGAGCTCACATTCTGGTCTAGACTCACACGTAGTGGGGACATTGGCAATGGATAGAGTCAAATATTGTACAATTTTGAAGTTGCTCAAGGGTTGCTTTTTTGGCGGAGAAAAATGAATATATGAACCGTCGATACTTAGATTATAATATTTTGAAATCATACTAATACCTGGCAGAGAATGGTGCCTGAAAGAACAAAGCAGAAGTGTGTACAACCAGCGAGCTATATGAACCATTATTAACTACCCTCTTCGCAATTTACTAAAAGCGAGTGAGCATCCACGGATGTGCCAGAAGAGCAATGACGCCGATTCCAGCAGAATGCGAATAACAAAACTAGCCTTCAACTTTCACACAAGTCGAACGAATAGCAAAGAAAGCGTAGAAGAAGATGTAGTATGAGATGACAGAAGTAATGACATCTGATAAACAGAGTGAAAGCTAAAGATAACACACACCCTACCTATGCCAGGTGTCATCAAAGATGGCGGGGCTTCCTGGAGGTTCAGACCACAGATGTCTAAAGGTTAGCTTCCGTTGTCAGTACCCCAAACACCGAACCAGGTTTTCGGCAGACGGCGCTTCATTTCTCAGGTTGTCTGAGAGGAAGATGGTCTGAGGGATATATGTGAACGGTAATCCGAGCGCGTAAATCGATTTGTGTATTTGCTCGAGTTGCAGATTTGTCAAAGCTCTTGGTTCCTAGTGCTAATAGCGAAGGATTTGCTCCCCGGAAGCAGTATTTCTATGTTTATTCAGCTGTTAATGGTGTCATACACACAGTTACGAAAGGCGAGGCCCCACACCTCACAGAAAAGCTTAGACCTCATACAAAGAATTATCTGACCCTAGTGTTACTACTACTATCACTACGGGGAGAAAGACTAACGTCTGGTCAGGCAAAATATACTGATCAGGCATGTTAGTCAGGGTTAGGCAAAATATACTGATCAGACATGTTAGTCAAGTTCAGGCAACATATACTGATCAGACATGTTAGTCAAGTTCAGGCAAAATATACTGATCAGACATGTTAGTTAGGATTAGGCAAAATATACTGATCAGACATGTAAGTTAATGTTAGGCAAAATATACTGATCAGACATGTTAGTCAATTTCATGCAAAATATACTGATCAGACATTAACATCTGGTCAGGCAAAACATACTGATCAGACATGTTAGTCAGGGTCAGGCAAAACATACTGGCCAAGACTCTCATATCGGCTTCCTAGTAGCCCTCCCTGAAAACGGACTGTTTTTATGCAGCCTGATTAACGAGGTTAGGGATCGACGTAATCCCCGTAGTATTGAGTGGCACGCAGATGAAGCCAAGTATAGCACAACCGCCTGGAAGAGCGCAGTCCACCTTCATCAGCACACTCGGGATGTGAGGAAAGTGATTGCAACTCGCGACGTAACGTCCTTCTTATGGCGCACATTGGAGTAACCTACTCATTATGGGCATTCGCAAACAACAACAACTATCACTACAACAACAACAACAACAACTATCACTACAACAACAACAACAGCTATCACTACAACAACAACAACAACAACTATCACTACAACGACAACAACAACAACTATCACTACAACAACAACAACAACAACTATCACTACAACAACAACAACTATCACTACAACAACAACAACAAGAACTATCACTACAACAACAACAACAACAACTATCACTACAACAACAACAACAAGAACTATCACTACAACAACAACAACAACAACTATCACTACAACAACAACAAGAACAACTATCACTACAACAACAACAACAACAACTATCACTACAACAACAACAACAACAACTATCACTACAACAACAACAACAACATAATAAACAACCACTACTATTATTAATTTTATTACTAGTACTATTACTACTTCTACTACTACAGCTACTACTACTATTATTACTGCTACTACTACTACTACTATTACTATTACTACTGCTACAACTACTACAACTAGTAATACTATTATTACTACTACTATTACTATTACTACTACTACTACTATTACTATTACTACTACTATTACTAATAATATTACTAGTACTACTACCAGAACTACAATAGCTGCTATTAAGATACGATGATGGAGAGAAGTTACGATGATGAAAGAGAGGAACGATAGTGAGAGAGATAAACAATGGTTAGAGATATAACGATGGTCAGAGAGATAAACGACGGTGGGAGTGAAGGTACGATGATGGGAGTGAAGGTACGATGGTGAAAGTGAAGGTACGATAGTGAGAGAGAGAGTACGATGATGGGAGTGAAGGTACGATGGTGAAAGTGAAGGTACGATGGTGAGAGAAAGGGTACGATGATGGGAGTGAAGGTACGATGATGGGAGTGAAGGTACGATGGTGAAAGAGAGGGTCCGATGATGGGAGTGAAGGTACGATGATGGGAGTGAAGGTACGATGATGGGAGTGAAGGTACGATTATGGGAGTGAAGGTACGATGGTGAAAGAGAGGGTCCGATGATGGGAGTGAAGGTACGATGATGGGAGTGAAGGTGCGATGGTGAGAGAAATGGTCCGATGATGGGAGTGAAGTTACGATAATGGGAGTGAAGGTACGATGATGGGAGTGAAGGTACGATGGTGAAAGAGAGGGTCCGATGATGGGAGTGAATGTACGAGGATGGGAGTGAAGGTACGATGGTGAGAGAGAGTGTACGATGATGGGAGTGAAGGTACGATGTTGAGAGTGAATGTAAGATGATGAGAGTGAGAAAGAAGTCGGAAAAAGAAGTAAGATGTCAGACAATGTAGACAAAGGAGGAAGAGAAATAACGAGAGTACAAGATAGAAGAAAGATGAGAGAAAAAATGAGAGGCAAGGAAGAAAATAAAGAGGTCAGAAAGAGTAGGCACAATAGGGAGGTAGATAGAAAAGGAATAAATTCGATATAGATTTCAAAAAAGAGGAAGAAAGAAAATAACGGGATCAGATGGAGTGAACACAGGAGGGCCAGAGATAGAAAATCGATTACTTGTGAGAGAAGGTCCGTCCATTGGAGACACTGAGTAAACATGTTAAGCCGCGAAGTGGACAAGTGAGAAAGACAGAGAGAGAGAGAGAGAGAGAGAGAGAGAGAGAGAGAGAATGATGGAATAGAGGTCGTGATTAAGAGAGAGATTTGGGGAGAGAGAGAGAGAAAATGGTGAAATATAGAGAATAAGCGAGAGAGAAAGAGACGATGAAATACAGAGAGATATTAAGGGAGAGGGAGATTGAGACAGAAAGAGAGGATAAAATAGATTAAAAGAGAGAAAGAGAGATAGAGAAGGTGAAAGAAAGAGAGATTGAGCGAGAAAGAGAGGTTGAAAGTAGAGATTAAGAGAGATAAAAAAGAGAGACAGATAAAAAGAAAGAAAAAGAAAGATAGGGAAAAAGAGAAAGAGAAAAAGAGAGAGAGTAAAAGAGAGATATAGAAACGGAGAAAGATAGAGAGGAGAAGAAAAAAAAAGGGAAAGTGAGAGAGAAGTACAGATAGAGAGTGAAATAGAGATAGAGGCCGAGAGAGAGAAAGAAAAATAGGGAGATAGAGAGAGTGTGTGAGGATAAAAGGTATGTAGAAAATGGCAGAGAAATATAGAACTGCAGGGATAAAAAGATAAGATGTCAGGAAGCGAGAAAGGGAAAAGTACAGAGGAAGAGACATTGAGAGGGTAAAGGTAATATCGAAAATGATAAAGGGAGATATAAATGTGTGGGTAAAAGGGAAGAGATCAAACTGAGTGAAGAATATATGGACATACACACACATATATATACATACATACGTACATGCATACATACATACATACATACATACATGCATACATACATACATACATACATACATACATACATACATACATACATACATATATACATACATACATACATACATGCATGCATGCATGCATACATACATACATACATACATACATACTCTGCATCTCGTAGTCGCTCCCTAGTCGTCTTGTCCTTGGCTTGCCACTGGGGTAGGGCGGCTCGAGACGAGAGAGTAAAGATAAAAAGTAGCGCAGTTAATCCTTCCTACAAATAGCGCTAGCAAAATTAATTATGCCATCATCGTCTACGATGGACGGTGGCCTTTGCCTTTTTTTTTATGTAAAATATAACATGTAAAAATATACATCAGGTACATAGCACGACACAAGGCACCCAATGTTTGGACATCAGGTACAGAGCACGACACAAGACACAATATTTGGACATCAGGTACAGAGCACGACACAAGACACAATGTTTGGACATCAGGTACAGAGCACAAGACTCATATTCGGACATAGCTTCGTATAATCAACACAGCCCATATAAATAAGCCCTGAAAGCCGCCGTATTAAGAGATGGCACGAGTTGATCCAGGCCCTAGAGATATAACTTCGGGAGGAACCTGCTCCTGGACATCATCTACCATATATATCATGGAAGTCGCTGAACAGACTCCGAACTGGTGTATCGCGGTACAACGGGGAAATATGAAACGATGGGGGTACGCAGATGATGATACATGTGATTGTGGCGCAATACAGGACCCAGACCACCTGATGACCTGCTCCAACCTCCAGGAAACATGCAATAGGTGCGACATGCTGGAAGCAAATGACAAGGCAATCCATGTCTCTGGATACTGGATGCATGCTGTATGACGTGGTGTTTGGACAGGGGAAGTAAGTCAGTATAGCGACAGAGAGAGAGAAAGAGTGCTTAACGGAGATATAAAACATGATAGAGAAAGATAGAAATGCTGGTACAATTATAAAGGAAGTAAAGAAAGTACGAATAAGTAGTGAGAGGGAACGAGGAAGAGGATAAACGAGATGTAGAAAAGAACAGAGCAAGTAGGAAGAGAAGGAATATATGAAAGAGGTTAGAAAAATTAGGGGAAGGGGAAAAGAGAGAGAGAATAGATTACAGAGGAGGAAGACGCTGTGTGAGGAATAAGAAAGATGGTCAGAAGGATTGGGCAATAGAAGTAGAAAGGAATAGAGATAGGTAGATAGATAGAGAGAGAGAGAGAGAGAGAGAGAAAGAGAGAGAGAGAGAGAGAAGGATAAAGGATATCATAGCTAAAAACAACAGCGAACTATAGAAATGGTTTAATACTCGTTGAAAAAAATAGGTCACAGGCTGAGATATGGAGAGCAGATAGATGGGCGGATAAGATCTAGAAAATAACAGGAAGAATAAATCGAAGGGATAGGCAGAAAAAAGGTCAAGCATTGTGGACAAAGCAAGGAGAGAAAGCGTGAGGGATAAATAGTAGGTGGAGAGAGAGAATACAGGAGATATATAAAGGGAAAATTCGCAAGAAGTAGAATCATTTGAGAGAGAGAGAGAGAGAGAGAGAGAGAGAGAAGGATAGAAAGGATGATAGAGAGGATGATAGGATGATAGAGAGGATGATAGAGAGGATGATAGAGAGGATGATAGAGTTATAGAAAATGGCAGAGAAATAGAAATGGAAGGATAGTTAGTTTTCTTTCCACGTGTGCTGTTGAGCGGCGAAGGGAGCTTAAGTCATCTATCCTGCGCCAAGTGCGTTGCGTCGGTCAATGGAAGCCGTGTCGCTGCCCAATTACTCTAATGCTATCTATCCAACTGCCTCGCGGTCACCCCTTACCCTGTAGCCAGATCTACCAGCATTGTAAGTCATCAGTTAAAGTTGGTGAGGCTGCATTCTCATGAGATGACCAAACCAACTTATTTTCTGCCTGGAAATGTATTCGGCAGACGTCGTCTTTCCGCATTCTGTCTTTCCTGGTAATACCGATGACCTTCAAACACTTCATTTTACACGTTGAAAATTCTGCTCTCGTGTGCCCTTGACAGAGGTCATGTCTAGTATGGGCTGTCTCCAACCACATGGCATTAATATCTTCCATACTTTTTCTTAAACCCTCACACTGGCACCCATCTATTTGTCTTTCTTTGCCCCCCCCCCCCCGTCTCCCCCATTTCTTCTATCAGTTTCCCCCCCCCCCTTCCAATATCAATCTCACGCCCTCCCGGCTTATATTGCCTTCTCTTTGTTCTCCCATCTGAACCACTATTTGGCCCCCATTGGCTTATCCGGCATATTCCCCCACTTTGTGTTTGACCGCTCCGATTCAGTTTCAATCAAGCGTCTGACACAACCGGTCACTTAGCCAGACTGCGTCTTCTATCAGAAACAGATGAGTTGGCCATTTTTTCTTATATGTTGATTTGTTAGTTCAGTAATGTTGTCCCTGATGAAGGCCTATTGGTCGTAACATAGGTTTCGTTTATGTTCTCGTCTCGGTGCGGTATCTGACCATATCTATTTTTAAATTTTGATTAAACTCAACCTTAATCAACTTTTACAAGTTTTTTTCAAGTTTTTCCCCCAAATATACTGTTATCAACTGTTGTGTGGATGCTTTCTGACTCGTAGTCTCCCTGTCGATCCTGTCGTCTGCCAGAAAAATACAGTCTGTTGAAGAGCAATATCATTTACACTTATCTTGAGTGGCCCAGGTGTTGTACTGATCATCATAGTTTCTGTTTTGTTCTCGCTAATTCGCATATTGTGTTTAGCACAGGTAGTCGCAAGCGCGTTCATGTGGTTTTGCAGTTTATTTCCATCGTCGTACAGCAGACACTGATCATCTGTAAAGAGTAATTCGTGTATTGAGTTCTGTTCTACTTCAGATGTCTCAATTTGACTGGTCTCTGTTGCAATTTTGTCCATATAGATGTTAAACAACAGAGGAGAAAGCTTGCTGCCAGTCGTCTGGTATGCGTCTGCCTGTCCATGCCTCTTTAAAGAGCCTATGTAGCTAGAGTAACCATTTCTCCACATGCAGGAAGCGCCTCAAATGTTATGCCTTCCATGCCTGGGGACTTATTCTTGGGACTGTTCTTTATAACTCTCTCGTTCTTGAATCATTATGTCAGGTTCTGTATGATCTGGGTTGAGGGGTTGAAAATCTGAATCCCCCGTGGAGGCAGCAAGGTTGAATGGTTCTTGAAAGTATTCCTTCCATTGATCTCTTCTGCTCAGTTCATTAAATATAGGAAATCCATAATTGTCATTGATGGATGTAGTAGAATTGAAGCACTTGTCTCTAAATCGCATCGTCTTGACACTTTTGAAAAGGTGTCTAGGACGATTTTGACAACATGGAAGTGAGTTGCTCACCATAATATTTCCAAGATTCTTCTCTGGCGTATTTTATTGCCTTTTTGACTTTTCGTCTTCCTGTCTGTAGTCATTTAGCTTCTTTGACGTCAACCAACCCTTGTAAGTTTGTTTTTTAGACCTTTTAGCTGCCCTTACCACATCACTCCACCAAGCTGTTCGATTCTTATCTTTTTCGTGACGTAAGTGCTTTGTTCCACGGTACTGATGAAGCGCAGTCGTCAAAATTGCTTTAAAGATAGCTCATTCACTTTTTTATGTCCTTATGGCCTTCTGTAAGTGACATAAAGACATGTATAACTTCTCGACATACACTATTCTGAATAGCTTCCTCCCCTAACTTATGAAGGTTTGTTACCAAAACTGGTTTGACCGTCTTTCGACTCGTCCTGTGTGGAGGTACTTGTGTCAGCACGACTTGTCGATGGTCAGTATCCATGTAGATGAGAATAACCCTAGAATCAGTTATATTTCTTCTCTGCCTATGTCTGATGAAAATGAAATCGATTTGAGACGCTATGTATGTGTTGTTCCATCTGTACCACGTTTTGACTGCGCCGGTGCTGGAAGATGGTATTTGTTATTATTAGCCCCTGCTCAATACACAGGTTAATAAGCTCCTCTCCATTGCTGTTCCGTTCTAAAGAGGTGTCACCGTGGAACCCTAGGCAGCATTCATGAGATGATCTTTTCTTTCTCGTTCTTCCAATAAAGTCACCCATCACAATCAAATCATCCATGTCGTCAACGCCGTTAATAGCGTCAGAAAGATCTGGAAGAATTCCATACTGTCCTCCATATTGCTGTTATCGTTACACGGGGCGTAGACTTGGATCAGTGCCGTGGTTTTTCCACACTCCGTCAATTGTAGGCGTATCAGTCTGTCACGGATGTATTCTGTGTTCGTAATGACCTTGGCCTTCTCAGGGTGAAGAAGAAAGCCAATACCACGCCTGGCTCTTTCTGTGATGTTGACACCACTCTCCAACAGAACAAAACCGCCATGTACCCCCTTGATGTTGACACCACTCTCCAACAGAACAAAACCGCCATGTACCTCCTTGATGTTGACACCACTCTCCAACAGAACAAAACCGCCATGTACCTCCTTGATGTTGACACCACTCTCCAACAGAACAAAACCGCCATGTACCTCCTTGATGTTGACACCACTCTCCAACAGAACAAAACCGCCATGTACCTCCTTGATGTTGACACCACTCTCCAACAGAACAAAACCGCCATGTACCTCCTTGATGTTGACACCACTCTCCAACAGAACAAAACCGCCATGTACCTCCTTGATGTTGACACCACTCTCCAACAGAACAAAACCGCCATGTACCTCCTTGATGTTGACACCACTCTCCAACAGAACAAAACCGCCATGTACCTCCTTGATGTTGACACCACTCTCCAACAGAACAAAACCGCCATGTACCTCCTTGATGTTGACACCACTCTCCAACAGAACAAAACCGCCATGTACCTCCTTGATGTTGACACCACTCTCCAACAGAACAAAACCGCCATGTACCTCCTTGATGTTGACACCACTCTCCAACAGAACAAAACCGCCATGTACCTCCTTGATGTTGACACCACTCTCCAACAGAACAAAACCGCCATGTACCTCCTTGATGTTGACACCACTCTCCAACAGAACAAAACCGCCATGTACCTCCTTGATGTTGACACCACTCTCCAACAGAACAAAACCGCCATGTACCTCCTTGATGTTGACACCACTCTCCAACAGAACAAAACCGCCATGTACCTCCTTGATGTTGACACCACTCTCCAACAGAACAAAACCGCCATGTACCTCCTTGATGTTCTGCCCCTTTCTTCTTGTATCTGAAATGTCGAGGATCCCGACTCTAGCTTTAGTCATGAACTCTACCAACTCTGGTGTCTTTAAGGATGCTGACTCTAGCTTTAGTCATGAACTCTACCAACTCTGGTGTCTTTAAGGATGCTGACTCTAGCTTTAGTCATGAACTCTACCAACTCTGGTGTCTTTAAGGATCCTGTCTCTAGCTTTAGTCATGAACTCTACCAACTCTGGTGTCTTTAAGGATGCTGACTCTAGCTTTAGTCATGAACTCTACCAACTCTGGTGTCTTTAAGGATCCCGACTCTAGCTTTAGTCATAAACTCTACCAACTCTGGTGTCTTTAAGGATCCCGACTCTAGCTTCAGTCATAAACTCTACCAACTCTGCTGTCTTTAAGGATCCCGACTCTAGCTTCAGTCATAAACTCTACCAACTCTGGTGTCTTTAAGGATCCTGACTCTAGCTTTAGTCATGAACTCTACCAACTCTGGTGTCTTTAAGGATGCTGACTCTAGCTTTAGTCATGAACTCTACCAACTCTGGTGTCTTTAAGGATCCCGACTCTAGCTTTAGTCATAAACTCTACCAACTCTGGTGTCTTTAAGGATCCCGACTCTAGCTTCAGTCATAAACTCTACCAACTCTGCTGTCTTTAAGGATCCCGACTCTAGCTTCAGTCATAAACTCTACCAACTCTGGTGTCTTTAAGGATCCCGACTCTAGCTTCAGTCATAAACTCTACCAACTCTGCTGTCTTTAAGGATCCCGACTCTAGCTTCAGTCATAAACTCTACCAACTCTGGTGTCTTTAAGGATCCCGACTCTAGCTTCAGTCATAAACTCTACCAACTCTGGTGTCTTTAAGGATCCCGACTCTAGCTTTAGTCATAAACTCTACCAACTCTGCTGTCTTTAAGGATCCCGACTCTAGCTTCAGTCATAAACTCTACCAACTCTGGTGTCTTTAAGGATCCCGACTCTAGCTTTAGTCATAAACTCTACCAACTCTGCTGTCTTTAAGGATCCCGACTCTAGCTTCAGTCATAAACTCTACCAACTCTGGTGTCTTTAAGGATCCCGACTCTAGCTTTAGTCATGAACTCTACCAACTCTGCTGTCTTTAAGGATCCCGACTCTAGCTTCAGTCATAAACTCTACCAACTCTAGTGTCCTTAAGGATCCCGACTCTAGCTTTAGTCATGAACTCTACCAACTCTGCTGTCTTTAAGGATCCCGACTCTAGCTTCAGTCATAAACTCTACCAACTCTAGTGTCCTTAAGGATCCCGACTCTAGCTTTAGTCATGAACTCTACCAACTCTGCTGTCTTTAAGGATCCCGACTCTAGCTTCAGTCATAAACTCTACCAACTCTAGTGTCCTTAAGGATCCCGACTCTAGCTTTAGTCATGAACTCTACCAACTCTGCTGTCTTTAAGGATCCCGACTCTAGCTTCAGTCATAAACTCTACCAACTCTGATGGCTTTAAGGATTCCGACTCTAGCTTCAGTCATAAACTCTACCAACTCTGATGGCTTTAAGGATTCCGACTCTAGCTTCAATCATAAACTCTACCAACTCTGGTGTCTTTAAGGATGCTGACTCTAGCTTCAGTCATAAACTCTACCAACTCTGGTGTCTTTAAGGATGCTGACTCTAGCTTCAGTCATAAACTCTACCAACTCTGGTGTCTTTAAGGATGCTGACTCTAGCTTCAGTCATAAACTCTACCAACTCTGGTGTCTTTAAGGATCCTGACTCTAGCTTCAGTCATAAACTCTACCAACTCTGGTGTCTTTAAGCCAAGGCCAGCAACAATCAAAGTCGCTACTTTATTCGTTCGCCATATTCGTGACCTTTTCGCTTCGCCTTGTCGCATTCCGTTGCGACTATCTTGATTTAGTTCCATTATTGGTTTCAAGGCAACAGAAATTACGCTGTCGGCTTGCTAGGCCAGTCACAGTATTGGAAGGTACAGCTTTGGAAGGATTCAAAGAGAAAAAGTAACATTGAGAAGGCAAAGCAGAGTGAAATAGGGAGCGAGAGAGAGCGAGAGATTTAAAGACAAAGAGTGTGTGTAAAGACGATCTAGAAGAATGTTAGGAAAGAAACATTGAAGGAATGTGTTAAGGAAAGCACATATAAAGAGCGAACGGGCGGAAGGGGGAAGGTGTGGGGGCAGAGATAGAGAGAGAGAGAGAGAGAGAGAGAGAGAGGGGGAATAAAACAATATAGAATATGACAGAGAAAAAGAATTTAAAGAATGGAAGCAGGAGATCAAATGGAGGAGACAGGGAGACAGGGGGTATGGAGGTGGTTTGGGGTGGGGTAGGTGTGGGAGGGGGGAGATTTCGAAAATGGCAAATAAATTTTGAATTGAGAGGATCAAAAAAGAGGAGAAACAAAGATGGTAAAGTAACGCCACAGAGAGAGAGAGGGAGGGAGGAGAGAAAAGAGAACGAGAAAATTAATAAGAGGTAAAGAAGAAAGCAACAAAAGGCATAATTAGAGGAATATATATAGAAAGTAGTAAAATGAAGATGACCAATGTGTGTGTGAGAGAGAGAGAGAGAGAGAGGGAGAGAGAGAGAGAGAGAGGGTTAAGACAAAGAATAAAGAGAATAAGAAAAGTGACAGACGAAGATCAAAATGACGGAATGCATAAAAAGAGGTCAAACTAAATGTGTAGCTAGGGAGAGACAGACAGACAGACAGACAGAGAGAATGAAGTGAGAGAATAAAGGAGATTAAAATTGACAGAGAATGATCAAAATAAAGGAGTACAAAGAAAGGTGAAACTTAATTGGTAAGAAGGGAGAGATAAACAGAGATAGAGAGAGAGAGAGACAATGAAGAGAAAGAATAAAGGAGATATAAACAATGAAAGAGAAAGATCAAAATAAGGGATTACAAAGAAAGAGGTCAAACTAAATTGATGGCGGGGGAGAGACAGCCAGACAGATAGAGAGGGGGGGGGGGAGATAGAGAGAGAGAGAGAAATCAAAATGGAAGGAAAGAGAGAGAGAGAGCGGTATAGAGAAAGAGAAGAAAAAAGAGAGAGGGATGGAAATTGAGAGAAAGAGAGAATAATCAAACCAAAGGAGTGTTTGAGGTTGTATGGGTGTGTAACATCCTCCCAGAAGCCGGCAGTCAATATCCGGGAGGTACCGATGGAAGAACCAGGAAGAGGACGTTCTGCCGGCGCCTTGGAGGATTTTTTGATTTTTTTTTAAAGTTTCTTATCCAGGAAGGAGGACTTTTTATTGGACGGGTAGGGAGGCGGCGAGTAATATTAGCCTTGGTTAAAAATAGAATGTAGTTGAGGAGGGATATTTTGGGAGGCAGAATGAGTTGACATGTTGAGACTGTTTTGGGGAGTTGTGTCTGAGAGGGGAAGGGGGGTAGACTGGGAGGGAGTTGGTGGGTCGTGTGGATGAATTGAGGGGGGGGGGCTAGACTGAGAGGTAGTTATATGGGTCGTGGGGAGAGGAGGACGTGGGTGCGTGGGGGTAGACTTAGAGGTAGTTGGTATGGGTCGTGGGGAGAGGAGGAATTGGGTGCGTGGGGGGCAGACTGGGAGGTAGTTGGTATGGGTCATGGAGAGAGAGGGGGAAGTGGGTGCATTGGGGTAGACTGAGAGGTAGTTGGTATGGGTCGTGGGTAGCGTAGGAAGTGGGTGGTTGGGGTAGACTGGGAGGTAGTTGGTAGGAGTCATGGGGAGAGGAGGAATTGGGGGGTGGGCGGAGGGTACTGAGAGGTAGTTGGTGTGGGTCATGGGGAGAGGAGGAATTGGGGGGAGGCGGGGCAAACTGGGAGGTAGGTAAGAACAAGGAAGAGAGTTATTTAAAAAGGAGTTGGAATTAGCGAAGGTTGCGGTCATGGATGACGGGAAAGGGGTGCTAAGAGAGAGAGAGAGAGAGAGCGAGAAAGAGAGAGAGAAAGAGAGAGAGAGAGAGAGAGAGAGAGAGATGGACAATGCTGTGGAGGATACAGACAGCGAGAGATGGAGTGAGTGAAATGGGAGAGGAGCTGCTCCTAGAGGATGAGCCAACACCAACAAGAAAAGAAAATGAGTAGAGAGAGAAATGCACTTGATATACTGAGAAAGAGAGTGCGTACAGAGGACATGGACAATATATATATATATATGTGTAGAGAGAGAGAGAGAGAGAGAGAGAGAGAGAGAGTGTGTATGTGTGTGTGAAATAGAGAGAATGAATAAAAAATAACTCTTCGATCTTCTGTCTTTATATGTGTCCATGTTTGACACATATAACAGATAGTTGGTTTGAATATACTGTCTTTTCTTAATCAGTGTCCGGGTTTAATGCAGGTAACAGAGAGTTGGTATGAATATAAAGTTGCGTCGTGGTCATTGTCCATGTTTGGCAGTGATAACAGAGAGTTGGTATGTATATACCGTTGTGGCGTGGTCTTTGTCCATGTTTGACGGGCAAAACAGAGAGTAGGGACCTTACATATATGATCGCCGTAGTGGAGACCAAGTGGAAAGCATTAGTACCACTGTAACCTTTCAAGTGTGTTGTTGATGTTGTTTTTGCTGCTGCTGCTGCTGCTGCTGCTGAGCTCCCGACTCTTGGCGATCTTTATTTCGTCGCAGGTTGCAGTGGATCTTCTTATATCTAGGGACTTGGTAATGAAGAAGAGGGTGTGAGTGGGTGGGGGTCTAGGTCCTCTTGTATATAATGCATTGAGAGGCCACTCAGTAGACCCGCACAATGGGTATTATAGTGTCGATTACACCCTTCGTTGGTCAGGCTGCTGTGACATAACCATATTGCAGGAGCATGTCGAGGATGTCACGTGGGATCTTGGGCACTATGTTTCACCTAACACTGACGTCAGATGACGCCCTTGTCAAAATGTTTCACCTAGTTCGACGTGAGGTGAGATCTTGGGCAGTTTGTTTTACCTGGCCTACTAAAGGTAAGATCTTGGTCAGTACGTTTCACCTGGCCCACTAAAGGTAAGATCTTGGGAAGTATGTTTTACCTGGCCTTCTAAAGGTAAGATCTTTGCCAGTACGTTTCACCTGGCCCACTAAAGGTAAGATATTAGTCAGTATGTTCCACCTGGCCCACTAAATTTAAGATCTTGCGCAGTATGTTTCACCTGGCCCACTAAAGGTAAGATTTTGGTCAGTATGTTTCACCTGATCCCACTAAAGGTAAGATCTTGGGAAGTATGTTTCACCTAGCCCACTAAAGGTAAGATCTTGGCCAGTACGTTTCACCTGGCCCACTAAAGGTAAGATCTTAGTCAGTATGTTCCACCTAATCCCACTAAAGGTAAGATCTTGGTCAGTAAATTTCACTTGATACCACTAAAAGTAAGATCTTTTTCAGTATGTTTCACCTGATAAAACTAAAGGTAAGATCTAGGTCAGTATGTTTCACCTGATCGCACTAAAGGTTTGATCTTGGTCAATATGTTTCACCTGAACCAATGTGAGATGAGAACTTGGGCAGTTTGTTTCACCTGAACCAACGTGAGATGAGATCTTGGACAATTTGTTTCACTTGAACCAACGTGAGATGAGATCTTGGACAATTTGTTTCACTTGAACCAACGTGAGATGAGATCTTGGGCAGTTTGTTTCACTTGAACCAACGTGAGATGAGATCTTGGGCAGTTTGTTTTACTTTTCCCAAACGTGTGGTGAGATATTTGTCTGTTTATTTCACCTGACTTGAAGTGATGAGAGGTCTTGGAAAATATATTTCAGCTGATCCTGACGGGAGGTGGGATTTAGTTCAGTATGTTTCATCTGACAGTCATGTCTGTTAGGGTCTTGGTCAGTATTTTTCACTTGTCCCTACGTGAAATTAGATCTTGATCGGTATATTTCACTGTTCCTTTTTTCTTCTTCTTCTTCGTTCGTTCTCAATCTCTCTTTACCAAGCCCTGACAAGTGCTTTGCAAGTAGCAGGCCGTATTTGTTTCTCCCAGTAGCCAGCCCAATCTCCTCTGCTCTAAACGCACATGTTCGAGCTAGAAATGTCCTAATACACTGGTCAAGCCCTCAACATTTTGTTGATACTGTGCAACGATTATTCTTGTATTACATTATATTGTTTTGTTTTATGGTCAGGATAGTGTTTACTGAGTTTTATTATGTGAAGTTGTGTCGTGATGTAGATATATGTTGTAACTCTTTAGATAAGTAAACCTAGACTCTACCACAATGTTTCACCTGGTCAGACGTGAGGTGAGGTCTTGCTCAATATGTTTCACCTGCCTAGAAGGTTAGTCTTACCACCCTTCAAGCATGGCGTAAATTACCACTAAAGAGAGCTGTGCAAAGAGCTAGCAACCTCGTCATGTAAAACCTTTATTATTGAAATGTTCGGATTCAAACCAAGTAAAGTGATCATCTTTAGTGATGGTGCTATTCTTCACTTTATTCAACTGTATTCAACTTTATTCACTTTATTCAACTTTATTCACTTTATTCAACTCGTTCCTTATGAAACCTAACGTTGCCTGTGTTTATAGATTGTTATCGAAACCCTGCTCCCAATGTACTTTGTATACTAAATCAAAGATCATTCATGTAGCTAGTGTGTTCTACTTTTCCATTTTATATTTTAACAAGAACATAAGCCTGTAACGGTCACTGCCTTCCGTTTCCTATATTTGTGCCGTCTTCTTAAACTCCGCATGTGAGACTCCAGGTGGCTTGATTTTAAAAAAAATGTTAGTGTGTCTTTGTTATCTTGTGGGTTCCAATCCACGACATCGCTGGCTGTATTGTTTGGTTAGCTTCTTGGCTCTCGCCTTTCAAAGTGATAACGGAAACGGTTGTAGGTAGAGTCCATCAGGTGTCATCAGGTGACCTCCAGTCGTTTCGACTTATGTCTTGTCGCTGATCCAAAGTAGGTCGGGACCAGAGACTGAGGTTGATGACCGGCGCAGTTACTTCTACACTATAATCCAAATACAGCGCAAGATGGTGCCGAAGACGGATGTGTCAGACCGAAAGGTGCAAATATTGCAGTCAAGCTGTAAACTAGCGACACAACGCATTCCATTCTCCGGACTACATCCTGCAAATCCCTGTTCAGAGCTTGGTAACGGGAGCTTGAGAACGAACGAAGAAGAAGAAGAAGGACATCGCAAGTTACATCGTTAAAACAACCGTCTGTTCAAGTCGCCATCATTACTTGCGACATGCAACTAACTTACCTATTGTCACTTTCTATTGGTAGAACCTAGAGGTAGTGTCTGTCAAAGTATTCTCTACAACAAGTATGTGTTTGTGTTGTAGTTACTATTGGTTATTTGACGAGACGTGTGCGATATAAACATCTTTTGGTGAAGGTCTACAGACTGGATGTGATACTCTTAGTTGCATGTGACGGAGACATCTTTTGGTGAAAGTCTACAGACATGATGTGATACTCTTAGTTAGATATTACGGAGACATCTTATACCGAAGAAATTATTTATGAATGTGATACTCTTAGTTGCATGTGACGGAGACATCTTTTGGTAAAAGTCTTATTTCTGGATGTGATACTCTTAGTCACATGTGACGGAGACCTGTTTTAATGAAGGTCTATTTCTGGATGTGATACTTTTCTTTAGATGTTACGGCGACATGTTTTGGTGAAGATCTGATTTCTGGATGTGATACTCTTAATCTATCACTTTTTTAAACAATTATAACAGTATTTAGCTCCATTGGCGGCATTTGTTGTTGTTGATCTTCTTGTTATTGTTATCCCATAGTTGTTGAGCAAGCCTACTCTTGGCAGCCCCATGCCATTATAATATATAAACATGTTTTCTTCAGTTGTGTCCCTGCTTCATACAGTGTGTTGGTAATTGTCCGCTTTGCTTGCAAGAATCTTTTCTTCCTCGTGTCCCCAAGCGCCGTGCACTCAATGAGTAGATGTCGAACGGTTTCATCAGGATGAGAGCAATGTCTACACAATGGCGGGTGCTGGGGATTGATGCGGTTTAAGTGGCTATTGATTCTGGTATTAACTTCATCTGTTTTATTTGTTGCCAGTTTCTTCATCGTCATGCTCAGTTCTTGTGAAGTGAAGCGATTTTTAAAGGGAACTATATTGGTGGAGTCGATGTTAAAGGAGTCCTTTAAAAGTGCTTTATATAAAAGTTTTATTGGCTGCGCTTCATTTACTGTGGCGTAAAAGTTATTAGAGATCTCAATTTTCTTAGTGTTTTATTCTATTTCGTTACCAGATTCTCCAGTCAGGGGTATTGGGTTTGACTTTCTCCTGTTCACTTCAAGGCTGCTCAGTAATCTCCACTCCTTGTTCCATTCTCTTTTTAGATCCAGCTTGCTACAATTTGTTCGCCAAATCTCCCGCTTGCTTTATCTTACTGTTGCTGTCCATCTATTATACTTATGTTTTATTTAGGGTATTTGGAGATTTTTCTACTTTCTTCCTGTCCCCTCTCCTGTCTTTGACGGCTGCCTCCAGCTCTGGGTTCCAGTACGGTATATATTTTCTGTACGTGCCCTGGGGAATGTATTTTCTTGCAGCTGTTAAGATGGTGGCACATATATGTTTTAGAGTTGTATTGATGTCATCAGTCTTACTTATTTGGCTAAACCCAGCACCAATTTCTCAGCCATAACGATCCCAGTTAGCCTTTCTGAAATTCCATGATGGTTTTCTCCGAACCATCCTATCCCTCTGCAGTGTTTCAATAATTGTTAGGATAGGACGATAATCGCTTCCAACATCGTCCAAGGCTTTAGTGGTAGTGTTATCTACCAAGTCAGCCGATACAAGTGTCAGATCGGACCGGCTGGTGGTACCGTGTACTCTGTGCAAAAGAGTTGGCAGGGTTTCCATACTCTGTAGAAGTGTAAGATTAGTACCATTACAGAGCTCTTCAATCTCCATGCCTTTATTATTAAACTTATAGTATCAAAAATTTGGCATATTGGCATTGAAATCTCCCACCAACACTGTTTCCTTTGTCTGTCTCAAATTCAGGTAGACACGTTTTCGACGTTGGAGGACAGTGCAAATTATGTAGTGTGTATTTTGTGTTATCTTTGCTCCATAACCATATTGTTTGATGGTCAATATCATCCTAGGATTGTTAGTTACAATGGCTTGTGTATCATTCCTGACCAGGGCTGTAATGGTACTTGTTGCATTCGCACTTATACTGTGTATAGCCCGTTATATTAATTTGTCTTTAGGGAAGTATTGTCTCCTGGAGTAGAGCTATGTGGATTTGATGGTCTTGTAGTGTTTTGGTCAGCTCAGTTGCCTTGTTTTGTAATACGGCAATGTTAAGCTGTAGTATCTTAAGGTTCCCCCTTGCTAACTTCTCGCACAGAGCAAGGTAATTATCTCTGTTGCACGGGCCTTGGTAACCGAGGCGTCTCCCGAGCTCGTTTGAATAATGTTTATTATTTCCTGGCATTGAAGTATTTGGTGTTTTACTGCAAACTTCTGCATCCCAAACAGCACACTGAGTGCGCCTTTCTCCGTGGGTGATAGATGTATTTGGCTTTGCCATTTCCTTCCTTGGTCATTTAGGTTCGCTGCGTCGATGAGGGTGAGATAGGGTGTCAGGTGGGCTTTACAGAATGCATTCCACGCTAGAAACTGGTGCTCTCATTGTAGATCACACTTCTTTATTCTGTATTTAGGCCTTTTTCCGTGGCTGTGTCACGTCCTGCCCACTGTGTCTTCACGATCCCCCCCCCCTTTTTCACGCCAAAACAGCTTCCACTTTCCAATGAGATCCAATGGCTCCACCCCACCCCTCCACCCTTAGAGTCAGAGCGTAGTCCGACGGTAGTGCAATGTCAGATCACCCGGTGCTCTCGCTGCAGCTGGGATGTTGGGCTAGGCCCGGATCTTCTCTGGGTGCCTCTACCATTATTGGATCCTTGGTAGAGGTCTCGTAGGTTGGACAAAGAAAAGTTGTGTAGAAAGACAGGCGACAAATGAGTAGAACATTTAACCCATGCGGGGGGGGGGGGGGGAGTGGTAACAGCCAGAGTATATAAGGGACTTGTCATCAGTCTTTACCCTGACCGTGAAGGAGGAGGAGAAAGTTGAAATTTGGCACAGTGCTTATTCCTTCTCAATGTAGCGACCACCTGAATGTATACATTTCTGCCATCTCTGCGTGATCTTGAACAGACCATCAGAATAAAGTAACCTATTTTTCGAACTAAATCAGTTATCACAAACCAGTATGACATCTTCGTCACTGTCAAAATTATTTCCTTTCAGCTGTTTTTTAAGTTTTGGGAAAAGAACAAATCTGGGTTATAATGGTGAACACAAATCCCATCTACTGTCACCATGGTCGGCAACATTTTGTTGACCGACACATTTTGAGAAACTGGCCACAGCAATCAACCCTTGTTTGTTTCTGTTCACATGTCAGCAGACCCGGGACCCAGCGGGCACACAGTTTTCTCATGTTCAGTCTGTTGCGTAAAATTCTAAAAACTGTACTTTCATTCAGTTTTTCTGACCTAGATATCTCAGCAATTGTCATTTTCCTATCCTGGTCAATGACTTTGTTCAGTTTTGAAGCATTTTAATCGCTTCACTCTGAGGATGGTCTTCCTGATCTTGGAAGATCAGCAACATGGGAACGGCCACACTTAATCTGCCTAACCAGTTTTTAACAGACGCATACGAAGGACATAATTCCTCAAACACTGGTTCCATCTACCTTTTTATTTCTGTAGGTGTTTTTCCTTGCAACATCAAGAATTTTATCACAGTTCTGGGCTCTGATTTCTCCATTGTTCTGACAAACCGTTAGAGTAGCAGATCCGGTCATAAAGGTGGGTTGTTCCATGCCCCATACCGAGTAAACCAGTGGAGGAGGGAAATTCATACTTCTCAAGTCTAGTACAAATTGAATGAGCTACATATGTGGAAAATTTCAACTTTCTCCTCCTACTTCTTCATAGTCAGGGTAAAGACTTATGACAAGCTCCTTGTATTCCCCTCGTCGGTGGGTATTGTGCTGTCACCTTACGGGCCACCAAACTGTTCCCGTCTAGTTATACCACCAGGTACTCGGTCGCCCTCATAGCAAACTCAGTAAACAACAGGGTCACCCACGAGAAGGTGTTGCTATGGGCACGTTTGTGCAGGAGACGCCCTATGCCAGAGGATTGCTGTCAACCGGACACCAGCTTCCGTGGCGATCACTGCACCCTGGATGTGAGAGATTGTAGATTCGCATCAGCATCCATTTGATGTAGGCGGAACATTGTGTCCAGACCCTATATCGACCCCTCGTATTGTCATAAAGGCATCATTAATTCGATTGGCGGAATTTATATATGGAATAAATACCGTTTACGCACGCAGTCGCCGCGGAGTATGTAAGCTAAATTATTATTTTATCCCTGATGTTTTAACAATTATTCATCAGCGAAGATTTGAACGGTGACATCTTGGTCAAGAAGCAGGAACACATAAATCTCTGCCACCCCTCCTGTCTACATGTTCATCTACCTCAATATAGCGTTACTCCTCCCAGACTCCAACATCCCACCTTTATCCCTCCCTCCCTGTCCTCCCTCTTTCCTTCCCCTCCCCACATGAACATTTCTCACGCTACACAAACCTCTCTTTCCCATTCCTCTCTTATCCCATACTTTCCTTTCATCATACATATCTCGCTCCCTCTCAATCCTTCCTCCTCCATCTCTCCCTTTCATCCCACCCAACCTCCATCTCACTTCCTCCATCCCTCTCCTATCTCATCCCTCATTCCATTCTTCTTAACCTCCTTCAGTACATATATCCCCTCCGGTTATACCTCCACCATCCCTACCTCCATTTCTCTCTCTTTTCAACCTTCCCTCGTCCACCCCTCTCTTATCTCTCCCCTCCCTACCACCATCCAACCCTCTCTTCTCTCAACTCCCCCCCCCCCCCTCGTCCTCTTCATTTCGCGTCTCATACATCTCACTTCTCGTAAATACCTCCTCCTATAATCCCACTCTCCATCATTTCCTCTCCATCAAGCAGACTTCGAAGATGCGCAATTTTCACACGCTGCAATCCCTCCTTCGATTACAACTCCTCCTCCTCCCTTCCACCTCCCTCGTGTTCATTCATTACATTCATCCTTCAAATGTACCCCCCCCCCCCCCCCTCTTCCCTTGAAGAATATAACTTCTCAGACAGTCCCAGACCGCCTAAAAATCAAAACAGTTAAACGCCAGAAACCTTACCTAATGTGAACAAGGGTTCACGCGAGTTTTGTAGAATCAATTTTATCCCCAAAAAAGTTAGTGATAAAACAGCTGGGAACCCGGCTGGTCTCCGGTTGTATGATGAATAGGTCCGCTGTAACCTGCCAAGCGTATCGTTATAGCGACTAACTAGGAATGTGTATGGGGCTAGCAGCCTTATCTTGTTTAATAATAATTATAGTAATAATAATGATTATAATCTATAACACCTCTTCTAGGAGGCACCTAGGAAGGCTTGGACACGAGGCCAGCTGCCTTCATCCTATTGCACGTATACGCTAACAGAAAAAGAAAGGATTATCTCTACACCCCACAGTAGGCATTATTATACGTAGTAGAAGGCGGTATACGCCATTGTCAGGGCTTGACAGAAGCGCGCGTCTGCTCGTCTGTGACGAGCACACATTTTTGCTTGACGAGTTACAAAAATATCCATGTTTAATTATAATTCCGTTTTTAACCGTTAGGACATAACGACTTTCGCACGATTATAACTGATATTCCGGTTTGAATAGATTGTACATAAGCTAGCTTATGCCGGTGAATCTAAATGGACCTCCAATATCACAATTGAAACCTACTAAAGCCTTCGATAAATGGTACTACATGGATAAAAATAATGCTCAAGTACACAAACGTCATGCTTCTGACAGCAGTGCATTTTTTCTTAACAACAAAACATGATACTATTGTGTAAGTAATACAATATAGTTTGTTTTTTGGGGTGTTTTTTTTTTGTACGCTTTGTTATTTAGAAATAAAGGTGAATTAGTATCTAGTTTAAATCTGTCAACATAAATTGCATGACTGTAGTCCGACCATGTTGACTGCTGAATTTTTTGACCGACTGGCAAGCCACCCTATAATTTGTCAAGCCCTGCCCGTGGTTGAAGATGTTATAACCCATTGAAGAATGCGTTATACTCCATGGAATAAGGCGTTATATCCCAAAAGTAGAAGTTAATATACCCCATAGTGACGGCAATATGCCCATGGTAGAAAACATTCTACCCTATAGAACAAGGCATTATACATCATGATAGAAGATGTTAAACCCCATGGTAGAAGGCGTAATACCCCATGGTGACGGCATTATGCCCCATGGTAGAAAACATTCTAACCATGACGGCATTACTCAATGATATAAGACGTTAAACCCCATTGTAGAAGACGTTATACCCTTTGGTAATTGGTGCTATACCCCAAGCTAGAAGGCGTTACATCCCATGGCAGAAAGTGGTATACGTCATGAGAGACGGCGTTATACTACATTGTAGAAGACGTTATATCCAGTGACAGAAGGCGTTTTACTCCATGTGAGAAGGCGTTGTGCCTCTTGGTAGAAGAAGGTGCACCCCATGGTGGAAAAGAAGGAAATATAAGTAATTTTTTTAGAATACGATTAGGCTATTTAACACGAATGTAAAGTCGGACCTGCTACATGGCTCTCAGACATAACATGTCGCTAAGGGCTATGAAATCCAGGCTGCAGACTTTGGTTAACATGTGTCGTCGCATACTTCCTGTGAGAAGATCAGGGGTAATGGCAAACACAGGTCGGTGGGAAAGAACACGGCAACAACCAATACAGCAGCAAATTGAGGAGAGAAGTGGAGGTGGATAGGACACACTCTAAGAAAGTAGCTAGACAGCATATCCAGAAATCCGCTGGATTGTAATCCACAGAGAAAGAGATGAGTGGGAAGGAAAATCTGGCGACGAATAGTTAAGAAGTAAGTCAATTCAGTCGGGGGCTCGTTGGCGAATCTCAAGAAGACGGCACATAAGAACAGATCGAGAGCATCTGTTTCGGCCCTTTGTTCCAGCGGGAACCAGACATATTCCTGATGATGATGACAGAAAACAATGTGATGACGATAAGTTCAGTACACGAAAAAGAAAGTTACAGACAGAGCCTGAAGGTCACCGACGGAATATTAAAAACCTAACAATATCTTAACAACGAACGCCCCAACTCCAAGCTGGCTGTAAAAGCTACTAGCTCCAGATGTCATGACAAATTTTCTGAAACTTAAAACAGAAACTAAGGAAGTCTGCATGAGGGAGGCGGGGGGTGGGGGAGGGGGTGGCGGGCATTTGAGAGGGCAGATCACCCTCCTTCGCTGCTCTGATTTCCGGCGAAGTAAAGTTACTCATTCGCCGGAATCCTCCCGCGTATATGCACGCGCTGGTAGGTTAGTAACGATGTGCCATATCTATTTCTTTGTTTGTTATGCGAAACTTTAAAACTAGCTTTGTTCATTTGTGGCTATAAATACATACTTCGTTTACGCTTGTTACTATAGTTACTGATTACAGAGTGCAGTTTTTGTTACTAAGGGTCAATTGTTTTTTCGTAAATTGTAAATAACCTAGAAATGTGCGATGGTTTTTGTGTGTGTTAGTCCGAAAGTTTCATGAAAATACAAACCGCGTATTTGTAAATTTTCAAAGTTCTTATAAGACTATGGATTTCATAAATAGTCTGTTGAATTTTATGTGAAGCTGTGTGGAGAGTTTAAGCAACGTGATTTTTCCCATGTTTTGGTTATATACTGTAGAGGTGAAATGTTCTTTCGTGTGCCAAATATGTTGTGTACAATGTTCTAAGTCCGTAGGGAACTCAAGTGCTCCTCTTTGTAACAAATGCACGGAGTAGTTTGTTGAAAGTCCGTAGGGAACTCAAATGCTCCTCTTTGTAACAAATGCACGGAGTAGTTTGTTGAAAGTCCGTAGAGAGCTCAAATGCTACACCTTGTGCCAAATGTGTGATGTTGGTTGGTAGTCCGCAGGAGCTCATATTTTCTTTCGTGCCAAATATTTTGTTTTGACTGCTTTGTAACCGGGTAGTGCGGTGGGGGTAGGGGGGGGGGAGTTGGATTATTCTTTGTTGAGTCAAGTGTGTTGTGTTGTGTTGCTGTAGCCCGTAGGGAGTTGGATTATTCTTTGTTGAGTCAAGTGTGTTGTGTTGTGTTGCTGTAGCCCGTAGGAAGATGGATTCTTCTTTGTTGAGTCAAGTGTGTTGTGTTGCTGTAGCCCGTAGGAAGATGGATTCTTCTTTGTTGAGTCAAGTGTGTTGTGTTGTGTTGCTGTAGCCCGTAGGGAGATGGATTGTTCTTTGTTGAGTCAAGTGTGTTGTGTTGTTGTTACCCGTAGGGAGATGGATTCTTCTTTGTTGAGTCAAGTGTGTTGTGTTGTGTTGTTGTTACCCGTAGGGAGATGGATTCTTCTTTGTTGAGTCAAGTGTGTTGAAAAAAGTTATGTCATTACAGGACATAGAATAACTAAATTGTTTTCATAAACGGTCTCCATGCAGTTTGTCTCCCAAATAACATCTATTTTCCTCGTGAACGTGGTTGTCTCTTTCATACAACTCTCGATCACGATACGCTATATCCCTCCAATGTGCTGGAGAATTTTATGTTTCGCTGGTAATTTCAAATGGCGGATTTTGTTCTCTCTCTCTCTCTCTCTCTCTCTCTCTCTCTCTCTCTCTCTCTCTATCTATCTATCTATCTCTCTCTCTCTCCATTTATATAATATTTATATTTTTATATAAATATATATATAATAGTTGTTTTTTTGTTTGTTTAATCCCTATCCGTATTTGTTTTTGTCGTCTTCCTTTTCGCATGCATAAATAACTAAGTGATAAAGGTAGTTCACATCACATGTTGCTTTTGGGGATGAAGTGTTGTGTCGTCATTATACAAAGCCACATTTTTCGTGTTTCGAGGTGACTTATCCATTCGTATTCTGCTTTTCCTTTCATAACTCTTACACAGGCAGGTTCCCGTGTACAGTTTAGCTAACTGAAGATATACTGCCTGTACCTATCCAGTACTAGGCACAACCCAGATATCCCCACAAACACTCAAGGCAGGTAGCTTCGCCCCTGAACACAGACCTGCTCTCTGCCCGTAGTTAATCAGATGTTTCCTGTTACACGTTTTTCGCACGTACCTCCTTTCAACACAAACAACGTCATGTCATATCCTGACGTCATGGTACCCAACAGGCATGTGCCATGTACACTATATCATAAGTTATTAAAACTGTTCAGCTCCCAATGGAGCACAGATATTCGATAATTGCAAGTCGAGTCAACCAGTTACTCTGCCATCGCTTTCATCACTGTCAAGGTCTTCCTAATCTCTTTATGTTTGTCTCCAGCTCTGTTCTTCATGCGTGTCTTGGTCGTCCTCTACGTCTCTTGCCCTGGGGATGCTAGAACAGAGATTGTTTTGTAATGAGTCAGCTGGTTTCTTGAGTAAGTCTTCAACTATTGTCTGCAGAATCTTCTAAAGTAGGGTGTAGCATGTGTTGTATAGTATTATAACACGATGTGCAGAGTCTTCTACCATGGTATTATACGGCGAGGTATGCATAGGTTGTATAGCCTTCTGTCATGGTATGTAGAATGTTATAATGTGAGGTATGTATAGGTTGTATAGTCTTCTATCATGGTATGTAGAATGTTATACTGCGAGGTATGTATAGATTGTATAGTCTTCTATCATGGTATGTAGAATGTTATACTGCGAGGTATGTATAGATTGTATAGTCTTCTATGATGGTATGTAGAATGTTATACTGCGAGGTATGTATAGGTTGTAGAGTCTTCTATCATGGTATGTAGAATGTTATAATGTGAGGTATGTATAGGTTGTATAGTCTTCTGTCATGGTATGTAGAATGTTATACCGCCAGGTATGTATAGGTTGTATAGTCTTCTATCATAATATATAGAATGTTATACTGCGAGGTATGTATAGGTTGTATAGTCTTCTATCATAGTATATAGAATGTTATAATGTGAGGTATGTATAGGTTGTATAGTCTTCTATCATAATATATAGAATGTTATACTGCGAGGTATGTATAGGTTGTATAGTCTTCTATCATAGTATATAGAATGTTATAATGTGAGGTATGTATAGGTTGTATAGTCTTCTGTCATGGTATGTAGAATGTTATACCGCCAGGTATGTATAGGTTGTATAGTCTTCTATCATAATATATAGAATGTTATACTGCGAGGTATGTATAGGTTGTATAGTCTTCTGTCATGGTATGTAGAATGTTATACCGCCAGGTATGTATAGGTTGTATAGTCTTCTATCATGGTATGTAGAATGTTATACTGCGAGGTATGTATAGGTTGTATAGTCTTCTATCATAGTATATAGAATGTTATAATGTGAGGTATGTATAGGTTGTATAGTCTTCTATCATAGTATATAGAATGTTATAATGTGAGGTATGTATAGGTTGTATAGTCTTCTATCATAGTATATAGAATGTTATAATGTGAGGTATGTATAGGTTGTATAGTCTTCTATCATAATATATAGAATGTTATAATGTGAGGTATGTATAGGTTGTATAGTCTTCTATCATGGTATGTAGAATGTTATACTGCGAGGTATGTATAGGTTGTATAGTCTTCTATCATGGTATGTAGAATGTTATACTGCGAGATATGTATAGGTTGTATAGTCTTCTATCATGGTATGTAGAATGTTATACCGCGAGGTATGTATAGGTTGTATAGTCTTCTATCATGGTATGTAGAATGTTATACCGCGAGGTATGTATAGGTTGTATAGTCTTCTATCATGGTATGTAGAATGTTATACCGCGAGGTATGTATAGGTTGTATAGTCTTCTACCACGGGAATGTTGATGTTAATGTCTGCGAATGCCCACAATGAGTAGGTACCCTGAAAACGACGTTAAGTGGCGGGTTGCAGTAGCATTCCTCACATCCCGATCGTGCTGATGAGAGTGGACAAGGGCCCTCCAGGCGGTTGTGCCATGCTTGGCTTCTTCTGCATATCGCTCACTACTACAGGGATCACATTGAACTTCACCTTGTTAGCCAGATTGTTGAAATCGACAACAGCCTGTTTCCACGACGACCAACGAGGAGGTCTGGTGAGGGTCTTCGACAGTATATTTCTCCTGACCGTGGCTAACTTTCTCCGATCAGTATGTTTTGCCTGACCAGATGTTAGCCTCACCGTCCCTCTACCACGGGGTTTATAGTCTTTAACCATAGGGTATAGAGTCTTCTGCCATGAGGTGTAGTCTCCTACTATGGGATATAGAGATCTTCTTGTCTTTTTTTCTTGGGGCTTAATATTTCTACAGGATGGATTAGCCATCCCAATGGTCAACCTTCCATAGTCACATCTACTGCTTGTCTGACAGCGTAAGTGTTATTTTATGGTTGCTCCAATTTCAGGCCCCGGTAACACACGGATCTGTGTCCCACCCACATACACACACCCATACACATACACACATACATTTTCAGTTGCAGTTTTTAAAACTAATGTAAACAATATAGATATACAACATCGTGCACCTTCTTCTTCTCCTGCGTTTGTTCTCAATCTCCCACTACCAAGCCCTGAACAGGGCTTTGTAAGTAGCAAGATCTAGACCAGAGAACGTATTGCGTTGTGTTACTAGTTTACAGCTTGACTGCGATATTTGCACCTTTCGGTTCTCCTTCTTCTTCGTTCGTTCTCAGTCTCCCACCACCAAACCCTGAAAGGCTAAGTAGCAGAATGTAGTCCAGAGAACGGAATGCGTTGTGTCGTAGTTTACAGCTTGGCTGCGATATTTGCACCTTTCGGTCCAGCACATCCGACTTCAGCAAGCATTTTTTTAGTACTGGGTTAGCATTCCCTCTTCGATCCCATCTCCTTAGCCAGTCTGCCCTGATGCAGCCTGTTATCGAGGATTACCGCATGGAGTTGTAGAAGGGTCTTGGCAGCTATGGTTCGCTGGCCCTGACGCTAGCAGTCAGCTATGGGTAGCTGACCACTGCAGCTCATGCGCTGCTCAGCGTCTTGATCCCAGATCTAGTGTTTGAGTCTATTAAGATAGACTCAAACATCGGTTAACCACCCTGGTGGCACTTGTCCTAACTCAGTGGAGTAATAAGCTGCTCGAGCCTAGTTCGCTAAGCAGGAAGTCATCCACCCGGCTACATCCAGCTGACGCAAGAGCTGTGACCTCCACATGGGCATCTGCTACTAAGTAAAGGTCGAAAAAAACTAAGAAGAAACAGGCTAAGATCCGCACGTTTTTATTCGAAAATAAAATGTGACGGCCATCATGTTTTGATTGAGAGACAATTGTGTTGGCTTTTTTTAAAGATCGTTGGAAACCGAGAGCAACACCGGTCTGCTGACCAACACCGGTCCGCAGACCAACACCGGTCTGCTGACCAACACCGGTCTGCTGACCAACACCGGTCTGCTGACCAACACCGGTCTGCTGACCAACACCGGTCTGCTGACCAACACCGGTCCGCAGACCAACACCGGTCTGCTGACCAACACCGGTCTGCTGACCAACACCGGTCTGCTGACCAACACCGGTCTGCTGACCAACTCCGGTCTGCTGACCAACACCGGTCTGCTGACAAACACCGGTCCGCAGACCAACACCGGTCTGCTGACCAACACCGGTCCGCAGACCAACACCGGTCTGCTGACCAACACCGGTCCGCAGACCAACACCTGTCCGCAGACCATCACCGGTCCACAGACCAACACCGGTCCGCAGACCAACACCGGTCCACAGACCAACACCGGTCCACAGACCAACACCGGTCCACAGACCAACACCGGTCCGCTGACCATCACTTTGGGACTCACTGATCGAGGCTAGTCCTCACGCTGACGTGACGGGTGGGACAACTCAGACATGTGCTATTCCTGCATCTTAACTGTTGAGATGCGACCTTCTGCGTGACCTTCGAGGCATGACGTAAAGAAGGTTGTGCATAAGTCTAGCAGCGTCATCATAAAAAAGTGTTATAGAAAGCACATTTGTGGTTTTTGTTGGAAGCTGCACGTGCTGAATTGAGTTAACTCGTGACGACATGACTTTGGTAGCATGTTACAGTGGCTGTTCTTACATCTGTACATGCGTAATAAAGAAAATCGACATTGCAGTTTTTTAATACAGTCCAATGCCAAGGTTCTCAGTAGTGACGCCGCTTGGGGATAATAGTGTAGTTTCACACCTGGTTGGTCAGACTGTTCTAGTACATCCTGTGTCTATGGGTACGCAATGGACTGAAGCACGGTATTGGTCAGTATGTTTTGTCTGTCCCTGCTGTGAGGTGAAGTCTTTACCAGTATGGTTTGTCTGTCCCTGCTGTGAAGTGAAGTCTTTACCAGTATGGTTTGTCTGTCCCTGCTGTGAGGTGAAGTCTTTACCAGTATGGTTTGTCTGACCCTGCTGTGAGGTGAGGTCTTGGTCAGCGTGTTTCACCTGACATGAGATCGTGGTCAGCGTGTTTCACCTGACGTGAGGTCTTGGTCAGCGTGTTTCAACTGACATGAGGTGATGTCTTGGTCAGCGTGTTTCACCTGACGTGAGATCTTGGTCAGCGTGTTTCACCTGACATGAGGTGAGGTCTTGGTCGGCGTGTTTCACCTGACGTGAGGTGATGTCTTGGTCAGTGTGTTTCACCTGACGTGAGGTGATGTCTTGGTCAGCGTGTTTCACCTGACGTGAGGTGATGTCTTGGTCAGCGTGTTTCACCTGACGTGAGGTCTTGGTCAGCTTGTTTCACCTGACGTGAGGTGATGTCTTGGTCAGCGTGTTTCACCTGAGATGAGGTGAGGTCTTGGTCAGCGTATTTCACTTGACATCAGGTGAGGTCTTGGTCAGCGTGTTTCACCTGACGTGAGGTGAGGTCTTGGCCAGCGTATTTCACCTGACGTGAGGTGAGGTCTTGGTCAGAGTGTTTCACGTGACATGAGGTGAGGTCTTGGTCAGAGTGTTTCATCTGACGTGAGATTTTGGTCAGCGTGTTTTACCTGACGTGAGATACGGTCGTGGTCAGCGTGATTCACACGACGGGAGATGAGGTCGTGGTCAGCGTGATTCACACGACGGGAGATGAGGTCGTGGTCAGCGTGATTCACACGACGGGAGATGAGGTCATGGTCAGCGTGATTCACACGACGGGAGGTGAGGTCGTGGTCAGCGTGACTCACGTGACGGGAGATGAGGTCGTGGTCAGCGTGATTCACACGACGGTAGATGAGGTCGTGGTCAGCGTGATTCACACGACGGAAGATGAGGTCGTGGTCACTATATTTCACCTGATGTGAGATGGGGTCTTGGTCAGTATGTTTAAACTGATGTGAAATGGCGTCTTGGTCAGTATTGTTTACCTAACTTGAGGGGGGGGGGGGGGGAAGGGTTTGATCAGTCTGTTTCACCTGACGTAAGATGGGATTTTGGTCAGTACGTTTAACATGACGTGAAGTAGGACCTTGGCCAGTATGCTTCGCCTGACCTTGAAGTAGGATCCTGGCCAGTATGCTTTTCCTGACCGTGAAGTAGGATCTTGACCAGTATGCTTCGCCTGACCTTAAAGTAGGACATTGAGCAGTATGCTTCGCCTGACCTTGAAGTAGGACCTTGATCAGTATGCTTTGCCTGACCTTAAAGTAGGACCTTGACCAGTATGCTTTGCCTGACCTTGAAGTAGGACCTTGACCAGTATGCTTCGCCTGACCTTGAAGTAGGACCTTGACCAGTATGCTTTGCCTGACCTTGAAGTAGGACCTTGACCAGTATGCTTTGCCTGACCTTGAAGTAGGACCTTGACCAGTATGCTTTGCCTGACCTTAAAGTTAATTTTCACACCTTCTAACAATTCTTTATGAAAACAGAAGTCCCGTCTCGGGCCGCAGTAAACAAATTGTCGGGCCGCTGATGTGAGACCACAGCGTCTTGTCTTGCTAGTTATTAATTTCCCTATTTTGTATTATATACGTAAATCATATTTCGTGAATAAATTAAATTTTGTTAAAATGTGGGAATTATAACTTTGTTTTCGACCAACTTGCAGATGAACGACATCTCCCCCCCCCCTCCCCCCCCCCTCCCCCCATTACCACCACCCTGCCCCTCACCCCTCCGTTTCTTGGGTAACGGACCTAAATCCCAATAAAAGTGACCAATGCTCCTACTTTTCGCTCCAATTGAAGCATAGGGGCACAACTACATTGCATTTGCAGTTTTAATTGCAACGGCTGTACATGATGAGGTTGCTCGTCCCATCCAGAACCTTTTAAGTCACATTTTATGACATGAGTGTAAGGTTACAGTGGTTATATTATTTTCAACTCGGGCACCACTGCTCTAATATTACTGCATGTGTATATTTCAAACGTCTGAAAGTGCCAGACATTTAGAATGGCACTTGGCGCAAGGAGAATGAGCTGACGTTGAATAGGACATACATTACGGAAACAGCTGATAGCATTACAAGACAAGCTTTGTTATGAAATCCCAAAGGCATGAGAAGTAGACAAGAGAGCTTGAGACACACTTAAAGGCAATGGGAAGAACGCGGACAGCGCTGGAATGGATAGTTCAGAATAGGAAGGCTTAACATGTATTTGTTGAGGGTCAATTCTCGGCAGGGAACTGACAGGTTGTTATTGGTTTATATTTAATTTCCAGAACATGTTCCTCCTCCCTTGTACACTCAACAACACCAATAACAACAACGCAATTCACGAGAACCATGCTAGCAAAAATTCCAGAACTCGCACTGAGTTGAAGAAAAAATCGCATTTCCTCCCTGTCTGTCGCATTGGAATCATTTTATCAAGCCTGGAGGTCAACCTGACGTGGGGAGGATTTCAAAACTAGATTTCGAAACTAGAAAAGGATAAAGAAAAAGTGTTAGCTGACCTACTGTACCGGGGTACCATCGCAGCGTCTACTGTGGAGATGACGGCGGACTATTATCGATCTGCGCCTCAGATGAGACCCTAGCACTTAACAAAATGTTGGATGGAACGCTGTGTCCCTTCAGTTCCAAGAATCGATCGTCCTTATTTGGAGTGTGATCCCAGTTCGTGAAAGGAAATAACGCGTTTTCTTTTCTAAATTTATTTGAAAGCCTGATTTCTCCATTTTGTGGCTGCAAATCTTCTCTTATTGCATGGTAATGTGTTTCAAATTCTTATTATCTACGTGGAAACGTAAAAAGATGTGGCCCAGAATTGATCGAAGATTATTTTAGATATCAACAATGAAGGTTTCTATACGAACGATTCACAGTGATACCGTTTTCAGACGGAAGTACCTTTAAACGGTGTACATGAGATTAGGTCTGGATCCTGGCTATTTATTGATGGCTCCCGCGTTCTGATATAACTTAAAGGACTGTTTGTGGTTGAAAGGGGTGTATCTTCGCAAACATAAGAGGTTTAAAATCCATGTGAACAACAGTTTAACTCGGTTGTCCGTCCGATGACAAACAAAGAGAGCACAAATCGTCGTTATTGGACCAAATGTGTTGTAAGCCCGTGTCGTTGAAGGTTTACTGTTCTATATCATCTATCCGTTCCCTCGAGTTCTCTCTCGTTCCCTGTAGCCGGAACCTCTTGAATGATGCAGTGAGAGTAGATAGAACGTATTCTCGTGAGATAACCGAATCAAGTTATTTTCTGCCTGTATTCAACACAAAGGATAGTTCCCATCATATTTCTAATGCCTTCATTTCTTATTTATATCTCTCCTAGTGACACCGATGACCTTTCTTTGACATTTCATTTTACAAGTCGTTGTTTTGCTCCCGTGTGCCGTGGATAAGTGCCAAGCCTGACACTGATAGTACAGGGTTCATAGACGTACATTGTTTATAGTTGTTGTTGTTGTTGTTTTAGTTGTACAGGTGAAAGTCGTGTTTTTAAGAAGTGTCGACAACTGATAAATCACAGCGGAGACTTTCTCACATCATATTTATATTTCTCTATCAATCTTTCCATCTGGTGATAAAATAAATACTTCCCAAATATTTGTATTCTATGGCCCAATAAGTTCGATATTGTTTAGATTTTGATGCGATAATTTTCATATTCTATCTTTGACATGTGACAAACCCGTTAATGTGATTGTGAACCCTTTCTTCATTTTCGTATATACGATTTTGCTGTGCACAAAAAGTAGCTTGGTTCTGACTGAGGGTCCATCTCAGGAGTTGTAACGACCACATAAAATACAAAGTTGAAAAACAAGTTTAACGAGAGAAAACGAAACAGGCGTTAACTGACGTTTCATAATAAATAAACTTGTCTTTATCAATGACTTCACGCGGGAGAGAAAAATAAATTAAAACATAGAAAAATATATCAATATGAAATGTAAAACAAACACTGAAAGAAATTCAATAATTCGTTTCATCAACGATCGCAAGTGTTCGCAGCAATAGGTTTATTGTATGGATCATGTAGATTCTACAAATCTGTGAAGTTAATTTATCTTATTTGGCCCGTTAAATCTGTCTGGTTTTTCGAATAGTTGAACAATGCGATTGATGGTAACAATGTCTGTACGTTCATGAACAGTGTAGCCAAGCGTCGATAAATGTTCTCACACCATGTGAAGTATGGGACCACCACTACACACGACCCACTTACATGTAGCCTATATTCAAGTGGTGCTTTCAAAAGCAATGGTTATACACGATAAGGTTGCTAGCCCAATCCACAACCCCCTAGTCACCTCTTACGACGTGTTTTGAAGGTTACAGTAGACATATCCTTATCAATACTTTCCTACCCTTACGACTGTAGTGTGTGTATCCATCGAGAAGAGAAGGGAACTAAGGAAGGAACATTTAGAGCTAGAGAGACAGCGAGATGTAAGACAGAAAGTTTGTTAGTGACAACGTTCACAAGAGAAGTATGTATCTGCATTGGGATTTCGTGCAGCTTATTACTTCCTTTTTCTACAATGTAGTCATCAAGTACCATAAAGAGAGATCAAGAACATCATCAGAAATCAGATAATACACCAATGGAGAGAAGACAGAAACATAAGCAGTACACCAGACCCAATTAACCAAGTCAAAAGGAACCAACAAAATACCTTATTTCACCTCAGAGCTGGTCACTGCAGACTACTAGAACATCTATAGCGACTAAAGATCTCACACACCGATGAGTGCCCATGTGGAACAGGAGGTCTGAACCCTGAACACATTCTACAGGAATGCCCAATCTATAGGGAAATGAGATACCAGACCTGACCAGTGGGTACGGAGCTGAGACAAAAGCTGTGGGGCAGCTGCTCCGACCTGGTGAAGACTACAGATTTCGTCATGGCGACTGGCCTGCAGATGTAGCATGCCCAAAGATCAAGAAAGCAAGGAACTTCACTTTCCTTTCTGTTGTTAATTTTTTTTTTTTTTTTTTGCGTTCGCCTTAACTCTCTAATCTCCAAGGCGATGTGCGTTGCACTGTGGTTTTTATTTTGCGCCTGTCCGTCCAGTGCATCCGACTTCAGCATGCCTTTTATTTAAAGGTCTGCTTCCTCCTGCATTTTCTAAGGGTTTACTTTCCCGGGGTAACGGCCAGTGCTGTGATGGGGATCGAACCCAGCACCTTCCGGTTGTGAGCCGTGCCACTTAACCACTAGGTCACGCCGTCCCCGTTGTTCATCATATATGTTTCCCGAGTGCAGATACATACTAGTCTGGAAGTTTCCACATGTCCCCTTCTTTACAACATTACTTAATTGAAACTACTATAGTTCGCCCGACATACGAGGATCAGAGAGAGCAGATGTGGCCATCACCAGTGGAACTGCAAGACAAGCTCTTTGGCAGTGGCGACAGCCTCAGGATGACCGCTGCTTTTTTAGAAAAAATAATGGTTACTGTCTGACTGCGTACGCAGAAGAAGAAGAAACTACTATAGTTCATTGTTTGTTTACCTTCTACACAAGCTTTTAATGCATCTATTGTCTGTGCTTGGTGATAGTAAGGTCAAGAAGTAATTGAGTCTATAAATGTGTCAGGACCGAACTCGGCCTATATTCCATAGTCGCAAGTGTTGAATGACGAAAGCTTTGATCTGTTGTGACCTTTTTTGGGAGTGTCGCCCTGGTCTAGCATATTAACTCATCTCTGTTGTGGCACGGCGCCTCTGTCACCTGGAGGTCCGGTGTTTCAATTCCAATGTATTACTTAATTTTTTTGTCTATTGTTCGTTATATGTTTTCTGAGCGCAGATAAATACTTGTCTTGGGATCGTTCTGTATCCATGCACGTTGAATTCGAAACGAAGTTGTTAATGATTTGCAATGAAAGGGTTGTTGAGCTACAATAATTATGTACATTCCCAAGGAGCGTGTGATTAACGGAGTGGTAGAACGCTCACTCATCATAGCAAAGGTAACATGTTCGTTTCCCCCCTACGCTTCAGTTAATCCAGATGTAAAGCGGTGCGTGTCTTACAATTAGTGCAGAAAAAACACTCCGGAAATTAAACTTACCACACATGCAAGAAAGGGAACTGACTACACACGCAAGAAAGGGAACTGACCACGCATGCAAGAAAGTGAACTGACCACGCACGCAAGAGAGAGAACTGACCCCGCATGCAAGAAATGGAACTGACCACGTATGCAAGAAACGGAACTGGTCACACACACAAGAAAGGGAACTGACCACGCATGCAAGAGAGGGAACTGACCATGTATGCAAGAAACGGAACTGGTCACACACACAAGAAAGGGAACTGACCAGGCACTCAAGAAAGTGAACTGACCACGCATGCAAGAGAGGGAACTGACCACGCATGCAAGAAATGGAACTGACCACGTATGCAAGAAACGGAACTGGTCACACACACAAGAAAGGGAACTGACCACACACGCAAGAAAGGGAACTGACCACGCGTGCAAGAAATGGAACTGGTCACACACGCAAGAAAGGGAACTGACCACACACGCAAGAAAGAGAACTGGCAACACACGCAAGAAAGGGAACTGGTCACGCACGCAAGATAGGGAACTGACTATATCATCTCATAAAAAGCTGAGACGTAATACAATAAATCTTCCAACACTTCATCCTCACCAGCAGTATCTGCAGTGGGAGTACCTTTTAGCGTAGATTCACAAGACGACATGACATTCAGGGCCACGACACACCTTCAACATTAACATGCTTTCACTTACATCATTTCTACTGGTTGATTACCGTGATAGATGATATTTTTGATAGTCAGTACCCCTTAATATCTACTTGTTTTCTTCGTTTGTTCTCAATCTCCCGCTACCAAGCCCTGAAAAGAGCTTTGCAGGTAGCAGGATGTTGTCCGGAGAACGGAATGCCTTGTGTCGTAGTTTACAGCTTGACAGCGATATTTGCACCTTTCGGTCCAACACATCCGATCTCAGTAGGCATTTTTGAGTATCATGTTGGCATTCCCTCTTCGATCCCTTCTCCTTAGCCAGTCTGCCCTGTTGCAGCCTTATATCCAGGATCACCACGTGGAGGCGTAGAAGGGTCTTTACAGATCTGGTTCGCTGGTCCTGACGCTAGCAGTCAGCTATGGGTCGCTGGCGGCTGCAGCTCATGCACTGCTGAGCATCTTGATCCCTACCCTTTAAATGTAACCAACACGATTCAATGATGCTGAAAATGATATTACTTCATCAGGAAGTAGACCTTCCTCACGTAGACACACCTTGGGATATTTGGAAAGCCTGTGTGTCCCAATTACCCCGGGAGCAATGCCGTTGGTAGTCTTACTCCTGGCAGGATAACCCAAATCGGCAGGTCCTGAGAGAGAGGCCAGATCAAGGGGCTGAGAAGTAGATAGAACTCTTTAGGTATGTACACAGAACCCACCGGCGAGTGGTACACGATCTGGTCCGTATCAATCCATCCCCACTTCATGGATTAAATTATTTTCTTGTCTCAGTCCTCTCTTTCGTCCTCTATCCATCCATGTAAGGGCTACACCAAAGGCCAAACCACCGCTGCCTTGCGGAAGTTACAGAAAGAACAAATGGTAATGCAACGATCTCCGAATAGAAAATGCGGTCAGGTAGAACACGTAAGCCTGGTTAGGCAGTCTACTTATGGAAGGAGGCATCCAGAGAGAAAACCTCAGCGGTCGAAGTCGGAAGATGTAGGTCCAAGTGGCAAGAAAGTAGAAAACGGACATCTACGCAATACAACCGATGCTTTGTAACAAATACTAGACCGCTTTGGTGCGTCCCTATGACACGTGGACAGATAGAGACGACGCTTGGCCACCCGTCTGGAAGGACCCCTCAATGGTACTTGAACCATAAACTCTGAAACTTGTGGGAAGTCCCGAGAAGACCATACTACTGGACATATACTTAAAATTATACTCTGCAGGAGTGCCCCACTTATGCAGACCAAAGCGAGGTAGTCTAGCCAGGGAAAACGACGATGCTCGAAAAGTTGTGAGGGACCGGTGAAGACCTGAAACGCAGGCCTCTTCGCGAACATCAACGGACTAGAAGCACAGCATCAGTTGATCGAAGAAGCAGCGTCAAGAATTAGTGTAACTAGGCAAAGTTGTCGGCTCGAGCCAAAGAACTCAGAACTGAGTTCTACGTTAAATCGCACTGTAAACCGACTGTTATCAACAACCAGATTTGACTTGTAACGTGCATTATAATTTGACGGGGTGACTTGCCAAGCTCAGCCAACCCGCCAGCACATGTGTGATACAGGGAAGTGGGACTAGACATTCTAAGTTACCTCCAGTCGTTGTAACATGTCTTGACAAACCCCTCTGATGATACCGCCATCATCGCTTGCGATGGGTAACTAATTTATTTTTGTAAATGCATTTATATGTTAACGACTCGTTGATTATCCGAAATAGTCAATATTGATTTATTAAATTATAATTATTAATCATCGAGTAGCTACTTAATGTATTTCTTTAGAATGGTCGAATGTTTACATTGATGTGTGGACTTGAGACTTGACTTAAGATTTGATATACTTGAAGACTTGAGGTCTGAGTTTTGTTAAAGATGACTTGAGACTTTGAGAATTACAAAGATTTGGTTTGAGCCAACTTGACATACCAATAGACTTGAGACTTGACTTTAGTATTGCTAAAGATTCCTTGAGACTTGACTTTAGTATTGCTAAAGATTCCTTGAGACTTGAATTCACTCTTGCAGGAACTTGGATTGAGATTTGACTTTACATAATAAAAGACTTTAAACTTGACTTGAGTCTTGTTTAATCTGATTTCAAACATATAAGTGCTTGGAATGAGACTTAACTTGGCATAACGGAAGACTTAAGAACAACTTGAGCCATGTTATAGATGACTTGAAACGACTTTGACTTGAAAGTAAGGACGAAAAAAAACAGGCAACTTATACTGAACAACGAACGATTAAGTTTGTTAAAGTCTCTGCTGAAATGCTCAACCCCGGACACAAACTGTGTCTTATAGTCGATGCATTTTGATAAAACCGAAAGAACACTATGATATTGAAAGAGAATGCCTTTGCATAACAAAAGTTTTGATTATCAACGAATCATAAAAAGCTAAGTGGTTTTCAGCGTTGCTCCAGAATCCATGCCTTGCCTAAATATCGACAATTGTATTTTGTAATACACTGCACGCCTTGATATATCAGAAAGTACTGTATTTGAATGAGAAGATTGTATCTTCGCCAAAAAAGTTTGACTTTCAGTGAACTCTCAAAAGAGTTAAGTTATTTTAAGCACTGCGGAGTTTAGATTTGTATGCCGACTTTGTTGATAACCGTTATGCTATGATATATCCAAAAGGACTATGTGGAGGTTGAAATAGGTATAGTGTAACTCCGCTGAACAGAAAGATACATTTTACAAAACACACGAACATTGCAAACAATTTATTTGCTTTTCAGAGATGTTGAAGACTTCAGGTCTTGATGTGGACTATGTTTTCTTTAGTTTTATTAAATAATATAACCAAAATAACTGCCTGCTTGGAGTTGAAAGAGACGCTCCTTTACTAAAATTAACGGTAACCTATTTTGAACAACGAACATTTGTATAAAAATTAAGTTTAGGTGGATCTGGATATGAATTATGTTTTCAAATCATTTATCCTTTGATAAGCGTATAACCAAAAGGACTGTATGTGGTTGATCGTTCTTCTGCTCTGCTACCAACAAAAGCTTATAACAAGAGAAGTACATTCGATTTATATTTCTTATAACTCTTATTGATTCGACAATTGGAGTTGTTTTGGTTTTTTGGTTTTTTTGCGCTCAACAATTTCACGATAACTTGATCAAAATGTCCAACAATATTGGCAGAAGTTCTTCATTCGGCCCCGACATGGGCCGAAGGATTATGAAACACATGAGGAACATTCGATCGCTGTCTTTTCGCAGATCCGGTGAGTACAATGTTTGCTGTTGTCTGTTGGAGGTTGCGAATGTAGTATTGGCGGGAGAAACATATCAAAATGTACAAGTTATTTAGTTTTTTAAAAATTGTTTCCCCATTTTGTTCGTCTTGTTTCAAAAGGTGGAGTTTATTATATTGTATTTTTCGTCGTTTTCATCTATTCTGTAATGTTTTGTATGGCTTTGGGACATGGAGAAGTAACAAAACAAAGCATAATTAAAAATGTTTAACTTCAATGTAATGTTGGTAGTTTTGTATGGCTCTGGGGACATGGAGCACCAACAAAACAAAGCATAAATAAAAAAACAACAGCAACAACAAAAATGTAGTGTTCAGTCATAAATGTGCCGGCGAAAAATGGAGAGATTGAAATTGTATGATACTTACTTACTTACTTACTTACTTAGTCGCTCCTCTTCTACCGTGAGTTGTAGAGGTTTGCCAAAGAGAACGCCACCCTGCTCTATCCGCCGTCTTTTTCCTGGCCTCTTTCCAATCCAGCCCTCTATCACTTAGGGACTGTCGTATGTTGTCTTCCCAACGTACTTTGGGACGTCCTCGGGGTCTGCGTCCTTGACTTTTGATCTCCCATGATCGCTTTGGTATCCGATCTAAGATCACTAATCTTGCACAGATATAAGTGGAACATGACGTGTGAAGGCACTGGCGCTGGATATGGCTTACATAAACAGAACCTGTTGATAGCATTATAGGACAGTCTCTGTTCTGGAGTCGCCAAGGCAAGACAGGTAGAGGCAGACTGTGCTAGATTAAGGTTCTTATGATACCATTGCAAATGGCAAGGCAATCCATGTCGTTGAATACTGGATGCAAGATATATAACATGGTGCTTGGACACGGAAAGTAAGTAAGTAATCATACAATTTCAATCTCTCCATTTTTCGCCGGCACATTTATGACTGAACACTACATTTATGACTGAACACTACATTTATGACTGAACACTACATTTATGACTGAACACTACATTTATGACTGAACACTACATTTATGACTGAACACTACATTTATGACTGAACACTACATTTTTGTTGTTGCTGTTGTTCTTTTATTTATGCTTTGTTTACGGAGAAGAGAGCTCGAGAAAAACATAAAGGAAAGTAGAAAGCCATGACGCGAACAGCCAGTACAAGAGAATTTGAGTATTTGTTGAAGACATGTACACGATATGGATCTGAAAGGTATTGATTGATTGATTCATTCATTCATTCATTAATTGATTGATTGACTGACTTATTGATGGATTGATTGATTGAACCTGTCGAGCATGTCATAAGGGGTAAATGATGAGGAGTAAGCTTAGAGGTAACGTCTGCATCCTGTAGAAACTGCAAACGACAATAAAAGAAGACAAAGAGCCCTAAAGGTGATTGTAGAAGAGGAACGGCTACGTCAGTAAGATAGCATCCTATATAACCCTACCTTACGGAGGTTGGGTACCTTGATTACACGAATGATCCCCGGAGCTATGCCGGCGGTAGTTCTTCTCCTGACACGATCACTTAAGTCAGATTGATTCTGACTAAAAGGCTGAGGAGTAGTTGGGAAGGGGAGGGGAGTGTCTTTTTCTTCTTCTTCTTCTTCTTCTTCTTCTTCTTCTTATTCTTATTCTTCTTCTTATTCTTCTTCTTATTCTTCGTGTGTTAATCCTTAAAAGGACGTTGTGTCGCAGTTTATATCGATGCTGCGGTAGGTGCGTCTTTTGGCCCGACACATCCGATTTCTAGGTCCGCCACGGGGAAGCGGGATAGGGTATTGGTCAGTTATGGTAGGCTGACCCTGATGCAAGCATCCAGGTATGCATTACTGGTTGCTGTCAGCTCATTCAGTGATGCATCAACGCTAGATGGGGCCTATATGTGTAACTGCAGAACCAGCCGGTGATTGGGCTACACCAATTCATCCCCATCTCATGGGTCAAATGCCATCTTGCCCCGTTCGTTACTGTTTTTTTCTCTATCAATTAAAGGCCGCGGTCCATCGCAGACGATGCTGGCATAATTTATTTACTAGCGCTATTTTTAGTAAGGATTAGCTGCGCTACTTTTTATCCTCACTCTCTCGTTTCGAGCCGCCCAACCCCAGTGGCAAGTCAAGGACAAGACGACTAGGGGGCGACTACGAGGTGCAAGGGACTCCGCATCAAGCACCCGTGAAAAAGATGGTGGAGTCCCGAGTCGAACCCACATCACCTGATCACGAGGCCGACGGCTTAACTACTTCGCCACGGAATCCTTTATCAATTTTAGCCATTGATACCGAAGAGATGCAGTCCAGCGGACATTGTACTTCTGCCCCTTTGTGATATCCCCCAGGTGGCCGAGGATGCCAGGCGTACTGTCACTACAGAACCGCTGGCAAATCTGACTGACGAATAACCCCAGTTGACTCGGGTGAATATTCTACGTTCTTGACGCGACGATCCTGGGACACCGACACACTGGACTGTTTTGTCTGGTCAAGCAAAATATACTGGGCAATACACTCACTTTGGCTTCCTCGTAGCCCTTCCATAAAACTGGCTGTTTTCATGGTATCCTGGCTAACAAGGTGGGATATCGACGTGATCCCTGTAGTAGTGAGTGACACACATATGAAACCAAGCGTAGCACAACTCTTGGAGGATTCCAGTTCACTTTTAACAGCATGCTCGGAATGTTAGGAAAGCTACGACAACCAGCCTTTTAACGCCCTTATCAGAGCGCACAAAAGAGTAATCCTACTCAATGTGGGCATTCAACAACAACGTAGTGGGCTCTTGAATGGTGCACTCATACCCTCTCCTTCAGATTATCCCCTATACCCTCTCCTTCAGATTATCCCCCATACCCTCTCCTTCAGATTATCCCCCATACCCTCTCCTTCAGATTCTCCCCCATACCCTCTCCTTCAGATTCTCCCCCATACCCTCTCCTTCAGATTCTCCCCCATACCCTCTCCTTCAGATTATCCCCCATACCCTCTCCTTCAGATAATCCCCCATACCCTCTCCTTCAGATTATCCCCCATACCCTCTCCTTCAGATTCTCCCCCACACCCTCTCCTTCAGATTCTCCCCATACCCTCTCCTTCAGATTATCCCCCATACCCTCTCCTTCAGATTCTCCCCCATACCCTCTCCTTCAGATTCTCCCCCACACCCTCTCCTTCAGATACTCCCCCATACCCTCTCCTTCAGATTCTCCCCCATACCCTCTCCTTCAGATTCACCCCCATACCCTCTCCTTCAGATTCTCCCCCATACCCTCTCCTTCAGATTCTCCCCCATACCCTCTCCTTCAGATTCTCCCCCATACCCTCTCCTTCAGATTCTCCCCTATACCCTCTCCTTCAGATTCTCCCCCATACCCTCTCCTTCAGATTATCCCCCATACCCTCTCCTTCAGATTCTCCCCCATACCGACTCCTTCAGATTATCCCCAATTAATGATGTTTTTATGACAATACAAGCACTATGTATCCCCGCCCATCTTACATTACCACGGTAGTTGTGGAAGACGTAAGATATTGTTTGGGAGATATTGGGCTGTCAGCTCACAGATTAATGGATTATATCATCATCATCATTACGTCAGTAATATTACGTAGAGCTGTGCATGGGCATGGCAATCCCATAATTTAGAAACTTCAAACTACCACCGAGTCATCATTACAATGATGGAGAGGATGTTGAAAATGGTGCGACAGGTAAACCATAAGTAAGCAGACCTGGAGGTTAAATAACGAAATAGTGATAATGCCAAGGGTGTTGAAGCTGTCGTATTGTAGCGATGGATATGTGCTGTGCGGCATGAAAGCCGGTTGGTGTGTCTCTGCTAGAGTGGGAGACATGATTGATGCTGAGCGGAGCAGGGCGTACATTACAACAACCTCAAGTAGGAAAATGGAGATCGGGGTAATGGCTTCGGTTCTGTGATGGCTGTCTGAAATCCCTTCTAGGGGACGGCGTGGGCTAGTGGTTAAGTGACACGGCTCACAACCAGGAGGTGCTGGGTTCGATCCCCATCACAGCACCGGCCGTTACCCCGGGGAAGCAAACCCTTAGAAAATGCAGGAGGAAGCAGGCCCTTACATAAAATGCATGCTGAAGTCGGATGTACTGGGGCGACAGGCGCAAAATAAAAACCACAGTGCAACGCACACCGCCTTTGGGGATTAGAGAAATAAGGCGAACGCAAAAAAAAACACACAAAAAACACAAAAAAACCTTTAAAAAGGACAGTATTCGTTTGGATGCTTACACTAGGGTCAACGAACCAGAGCTAACTAACTCTTATTCCGTCCCCAACCGGCAGCCCTGGAAACAGGCTGCACTAGTGTAGCCTGGATAAGAGAATATGGATCGCAGTGTGAAGGCAAACCCGGTACCCCTAAAAAAAGTCATCTGAAATCGGATGTGTCGTGTTGAAAGGCGCAGATATCGCAGCATCGCTGTAAACTGTCACATAACCGCACAGCGTCCTTTTCAAAGCAGGCGCCGAAACAAAATGTGAACGCCGAAGAAAAATAAGTAATGGTGTACCTCTTGTCGGCTTACAATGCCAGTGACTTTTCTAGGTATTTTCAGACTTCCACATATTTCCATCTCATGCGGCGTGAACTGCGGTTGGAATTTAGGAGATTTTTAAAGGATACCAGGAAAAAGGTTGGAATTTAGAAGATTCTTCAAGGATACCAGGAATAAGGTTGGAATTTAGGAGATTCTTAAAGGATACCAGGAATAAGGTTGGAATTTGGGAGATTCTTAAAGGATACCAGGAACAAGGTTGGAATTTGGGAGATTCTTAAAGGATACCAGGAACAAGGTTGGAATTTAGGAGATTCTTAAAGGATGCCAGCGCGAAGGTTGGAATTTAGGAGATTCTTAAAGGATACCTGGGCCAAGGTTGGAATTTAGGAGATTCTTAAAGGATACCAGGACCAAGGTTGGAATTTAGGAGATTCTTAAAGGATACCAGGAACAAGGTTGGAATTTAGGAGATTCTTAAAAGATATCAGGAACAAGGTTGGAATTTAGGAGATTTTTAAAAGATATCAGGAACAAGGTTGGAATTTAGGAGATTCTTAAAGGATACCAGGAACAAGGTTGGAATTTAGGAGATTCTTAAAGGATACCAGGAACAAGGTTGGAATTTAGGAGATTCTTAAAGGATACCAGGACCAAGGTTGGAATTTGGGAGATTCTTAAAGGATACCAGGACCAAAGTTGGAATTTAGGAGATTCTTAAAGGAAACCAGAAACAAGGTTGGAATTTAGGAGATTCTTAAAGAATACCAGCGCGAAGGTTGGAATTTAGGAGTTTCTTAAAGGAAATCTGTGTCAAGGTTGGAATTTAGGAGATTTTTAAAGGATACTAGGACAAAGGTTGGAATTTAGGAGTTTCTTAAAGGAAATCTGTGTCAAGGTTGGAATTTAGGAGATTTTTAAAGGATGCCAGGACAAAGGTTGGAATTTAGGAGATTCTTAAAGAATACCAGCGCGAAGGTTGGAATTTAGGAGTTTCTTAAAGGAAATCTGTGTCAAGGTTGGAATTTAGGAGATTTTTAAAGGATGCCAGGACAAAGGTTGGAATTTAGGAGATTTTTAAAGGATACCAGGACAAAGGTTAGAATTTAGGTGGTTCTTAAAGGATACCAGGATAAAGGTTAGAATTTAGGTCGTTCTTAAAGGATGCCAGGACAAAGGTTAGAACTTAGGTGGTTCGTCAAGAATACAAACGCCAACTAACATTGCGCATTTTATTTTTGGTAATGTCAGTAGACATTTGTTTCACATTATGAGGTTGCTAGTGCCATGTGTGATCTTTGTTTTGTTTTTTTACAGAAATTATTTAAAAGTGGCATTGGGCCATTTTATCGTTTCTTGATATCAAGATGAATAATGTAGATTATTTGAGAAGCATGCTCCGCCTGAGTGTTACCAGGGGGCGAAAGAGGAACGTAGAAGATAACACTACAACCAGACCGACATTTCATGAAAGGCGATCCCATCCTATAAGCCAAAAGATTAAAAAGAGACCTCTAACATCCCATAGTAGAAGAGGATTAACTAAGTAAGTAAGATGATGGAGGGATGAAAAAAGAAGAAGAAGAAGAAGAAGACCTGTCCTGTGCTATTTTTTCCAGTTTTTTCCAGCGTCTCCCTTTTTCTTCTATCTATTTCTCTGTCTATTCTCCGTGTGATTGGTTGATGCAATTTACCTCTTTTTCCTCGGGTGTTCCGTGACAGAGATTACCTTGTGATACTGGCTTTGTATTTTCTCAGTGTGTGAAATATCCATCGCGAACGTCTTCCTAAGATTTCTTGTCTCATCTCTCTTTGTCCTATTCTCTCCCATAAGCTTACGTTTGTAAACATATCGAACCATTTCAAGCTCATAATTTTTCTCTGGGATTTGTAGATAAAGCCATGTAATCTCTTATTATCGAGTTTTGTCATCCGCTATTTTTTTTCTACTTCGCATAGAAGGACAAGATTTCACATTGGAGTTGAAGATCCTTAGCTTTATGCGGATTGTGATCATTTTCCAGTGCCATATTTTTTTTAACATGGTGAAGGCCACTTTTGTCTTTCATATTATGATTTTTATATCATCTGCTTTGTTTGTCTTGTTTATTATGTTTCCTAGGTGTGTGAAGCTCTATATATTACCTAATATTGTACCTTTCAGCATGATTGGCGCCGTGTTGTTAATTTTATAAATATTTTTCGGCTAGGGTCTTTAGACCTGCATGCTGGAAGATTGAGTTGGTTGTGAGTTAAGCGGTATATGTGGAAAAATAGTAGTCAATATATTTGTAATGGTTTCGAACGGGGAGCAAAGAATAGTAATACTTTAACCTGACATGTCGTAAAAGGCGGCTAAGGAAGGTAGGACATGGAACAGGCTACTTCCATTCTGTAAAACTTTAAGCTACATAACTTCAATACATAGACAGACCAAAATTTGACGACAGCGCATATGTGTTGGCTTTAGCTTCACGTAGAGTTGAAAAGGAAAGGATAGATTGATTTTGTTAGGCAAGAATTTATTAAATGGGCAGTAACTGAGAATAAGAACCACTGTAAAATATTAATGCGGTTATCTTCGCTTTAACCGACGTCATTTCTGCATATCCGGCAAGATGGATGACAAAAGTCTGCACCAACCCTCAAACCTGTGACTCATTTGATGATTCACGGACAGCAGGAAGATCTCTGTGTGGTGTTCGACTCGAATTACAAGTGTACCCATTGAGTGGTAAGTTGCTACACTTGACATTATTGTCATATGCAATGAAATATTCTCCAATCGTGCTTTGTTTTTACCGTTTCCACGCCGCCCAGAGGTTGTTTGAAGTTAAATTTAAAGTATTCTAATTTAAAGCATGGATGGGCATCATCATTGCAATGTTTGCGTGGGTCGATTATAAATTCGACTTGTAGGATCATGTACGCTATAATAATAGACTGGGTTGTTGATAGCAGAGCAATAGCTTAAAATGCGAGATGGTGCATGTGGGTTGTCATAAAATGTTTATTTTACAGTATAGACTTCGAAAATCTGTGTAGTGGCAGACTCAGCTATGAAAAATCATGTCATCTCCACGGAAGCCTATCCTTAGTACTATAATCCTATGGTTCCGTGAATAATCTACTAGCGTTCCGCGAGAGATTATAAAGTAAAAAGTCGTCCTTTTTTACGCTTAGCTTGCGGAATGTTGGCAGATACCAACCAGCCCTGTTTATGAGCAGTATGAATTATGTCAACATTACAACATCTATGTCATCGTTGCGCAATTAGTTCTATTAATTAAAGCTGGTTTGAGATGAATGAATGTATGTAGTTTTTAGTAGCATACTGACTGTAACATTTACAGTTTGTTATTCAACGTTACCAGTAAATGTTTATGTTGCATGTAAAGTTTCAAGATATGAAACGTAGACTAAGACAGTTCAGTTTTCTGAGCCCTTTTTACGAACTGGTGTGCGGCAGGGCTGTTTCTTATCACAATTTCTCTTTCTGTTGGCTATTGTTATGTTGACTGAATTATTATGAAGAACACAACTTCAACTAACTAAAATAGAGTTCATTGGCATGTGATTTTACAAAATAAGTTGGATATTTGGACTTTGCTCATGACATGGGTTTTCTATCTCACAACTACTACTACAGCCGGATACATACCAAAAAAATAAGTATTCTTGATGAGGCATAAATCAAATTCCGTCTGCGAATATACAGAGAAAAAATAGATTATGAGAATACATATTACAAGAGCTCAATCACATTTATATTGTCTTGGGAGACATACATTCACAGATCTTGATGTCAATATAGGCAAAGAAGGAGGTGCTAATAGATAGAGATATCTGATTGAGAATCAAAAAGCTGCTTGCGGTATGTTGAGTATTAGAAAATTGTTCATAGAATCAACCATCTTCGATGCACCTTAGTGAACTCACATGTTCTCAGGCTCTTTCAAAAATAAACAAGCGAAACCTACTTTACAAACAAAATGCATTCATCGGGGGTAACTAACACATAGTTGACATAGAAATAGATATGAACACATAAGCAGAAGAAAATTTGGGGAGAAGAAACAAATGGTGCAACTTGTTATCCAGGTACAGCAGTCTTCTAAAACAGTATAAAAAAGTTAAGTGCCTGCAACAACACAAACTATGTGGCTCTCATGCGGCTTCCAAATTTTTCCCTGGCTTCATCGGGCACCCATTTACAGCTGGGTCAACTAGAAAATGAAAAGACAGCGAGCTTTATCTGTTTACTGAGCATGATGGGATTTGATCCTGGTGTGTTGGTATCAAGCTCACAGCCACGTGTTCAAAAGAAGTACATCATCGTATAGCATGTTCTCTGCAGAACGTCGCTCTCATGACATCCTGTCTTTAGAATCTCTGTCAGCCGCTAGCCTTACCGCCTGCTCCATGGTCAATTTAAAAGTTTCTTTCACATCTGGTATCCACCGTCGTCTTGGCTGGCCCATGCCACGCTTTCCAGCAACCATGCCTTTAAAAACTGTTCTTTCCAGTCCTTTATGGTGTTTAATGTAGCCAATAATTTAGATTTTAAAATAAATCCATTATTTTCATCTACATTTAGGTCTTGCATGACTACTTTATTTTTTTATTTCTTTGTCTAGGAATTTTCCGGATTTTTCAATAGCACTGGACCCTGAAAGCTTCGATCTTACTTAATCCCTGTGTGATAGTCCATGTTTTGCAACCATAGGCTGCTACATGAAAAATGCATTTTCTCAGGATTTTTAGCTTTAGTTGTTTGTTTGTGTTGTACCATAAATTCTGCATACTTCTTAGCTTCTGCACTGCCATAATAAATTGCCATTTCACTTTCTTTGTACAATCTCTCTCCATTATTAAGTATAGAGCCCATGTATTCAAAATGTGCAACAATTTCCTTGCTTGCAATCATTTTGTGTTGGAGTCCTGTTTTATTCATGGGCATTATTTTAGTTTTTCTTATGTTAAGGAAAAGGTTCTTAGTTTTTCTGTGCTTCTGGACAAACATAATTATTTTTTCTAGGCCTTTAGCTCTGTTGAACAGCAAGACTGTATCACCTGCATATATTATTTCCGGAATATCTTGTAAATCGGCCGAAGTCAATGGCGTCTGTTTTTTACATTTCTAAAATTTTCCGCCCGTAGCAGATGAATAGGTATGGTGAAAAAATGCAACCATGTCTGACTCCCTTGTGTATCTTTAACCAATCTGAAGGCTGCTTCCTGTCCACAAGTCCATCATAAAAAAAAACAACTATATCCTATTGTACAGCTCTAACAGGCGGAGCAAGGAAGGCCGCAATGAAAAGGGTTCAAGCTTTTATCAACTGATGTCTGAGCTCAGTAGTTGAATTCAAATGGTATGGTACTATGGCAGTGGCGACAGCCTCAGGATGACCGCCGCTTTTTTCGAAAAAATAATGGTTACTGTCTGACTGCGTACGCAGAAGAAGAAGAAGAAATGGTATGGTAGAGTTCCTAAAGTGGAATTGTGAGAGGGGCCGAAGATGCAGTACTGACAACTGCCAGGGACTCAAATTTTGCCTCCAGGTGGATGCCCAGGAAACAGACCATAATGGGAAGTCAAACCCAGTATTTTAAAAAGCCAGCTGAAACAGGATATGTGGCAGCCTTGCTGTAAACTATGACCTAATGTCACAGCATCCTTTTAGAACTAACGCTGAAAAAGGAAGAACCAGGCAGACATCAGTAGTACTTTGCATAAAGGAAAGGCACTGATATTGGATAGGACACGCATTGTGGAGAACAATTGCAGGAACCAGTTTTTTTTTTCCCCCACATGAGCCCTTGTCTGTGTGCCAAATTTCAAATTTTCTTGTTAGACTGTTCAAATCTATTTCTATGAAGTGTTCTTATGTATATTGGTCATTGCCCTGATGAATACCTTTTGTTTGTAGTGTAGGTTTTTGTTTTTATTACTGTGCGGTATCTGAACCATGCTTTTATACTCAATAATTGCATAAATTACATTCAAAGGGAAATTCATATTTAAAAATTGAAGATCAAGTCTTTGTTTCTACTTCTCCATAACGATAATTACAAAACATAGAGCCATCACGGCATATGGTTCCTTCATGAAATCTATGCCTAAACACTTTTTGTGTGCTTTTATAGTGGTGGTTTCTGAAGCAGTTTTTTTTTTTTTTTGCTTGGTGATGTTACTTGGCCCAAGCAGACAATTCTCTTTAATCGACTTATATGACCTGTTCTGTCATCCCCAATATGGAGTCTGTGGATATACATGAGGCCGTGTGAAGTAACTTAGTAAGAATTAAAAGTTTTGCAATATCAGAGATTTGATATTGTGAGAAATTACATCACCATGATAACAGGCTGTCCATTAAAGATGTTCACATGAGAGAAAGAAGGAAGTAGCATGTAAAAGGTATAGAACTATGGATTGTAAGGGGGGGGAGAGAAGTGAAAATTGGACATCCAATTCACACACCACATGGCAACACTCACTTTTTTTTACAGATCTTTCTTCTTCTTCATTCATCCTCAGATTAAGGTTCTGATTTTTCTTAGAAAGGACACCATTGTTTGTAATGCTGTTTTATCTCCATACAGCTTTTGTGTCATATCTGTCTCGCTAGGCCAGTATTGTTCTCTCTTTTCCTGCGTGAGCATGCACGGTTGTAGGATGTGTTCCAAGGTCATGGTATGCTCCCCACATGGACACCTGTCATCTGTCCCAATCCTCATTTTGTTGTAAATATGACCTTTGCGTCTGTTATTCCCAGTTCTCAGTCTGAAGATGATGACTTGCTCTTCTCTAGTTAAGTTATAGTAGCTGTCTTCTTTTCGGAAGTGGGGGTCTTGATCAGTTCCTTTTCCTCTGAAGTGGCTTTATTTATGGTCTTGGCCTCATTATATGTGATACTCAGGTCTGTTTGCTGGTCTGCAGCTTCATTACCTTCAATATTGCAGTGGGATGGAATCCACTGTATGACCAACCTTGGGTGTTCCACTGAGAGCTGTGTCAGTGAGAACATACATTGTTCGAGATCTTCATCTTTGTGTTGTTTTAGCACTGCTAATACTGATGAGGCATCAGTCAGGAGTACTGTTTTCTTGGTGGATATCTTTATCTTGGATTACAAACTCCGCTGCGGCCTTCAGTGCCTCAGCTTCTGCATGGAAGTTTATTAGAGAGTATATTCCCGTTGTTAATTTTTTGTCTTCTCCGTTCCTCAGTCGTACAGATCTTTCAAGAGTAACAAGATATCTTATCTTTGAAAGGTTTTCCTGAACAGTTAAACCTAAGTAAACCTTTTGGGGATTTTGTCTTATTTGATTTACTTTAAAATCTTTCTAGACTCAGAATCTGTAAAACAATGAGAATGTTTAGTAGCCTGTGCTTCACATAATTGAGTTATCTGTGTACAAATTATGTATTACATAGAATTAAACTAAATTTTAAGCATAGGTAAGGGATTATAACAATTAAACATGTGTGTTTAGTCAAGGCTATGTGAAATGGGTGCCAATCAACGGTGGACATGGGAAGGGTAAAAAATATGTCATAATTTTGTAGACGTCTTTTATGTATTAGTAAGAATTCCAAGATTGGCATTAACAAACAGAAATTTGATATTCTACGGGATAGCATTACCATGTTAAACAACGTAGCAATAGCAAAGACAAGTATATCATAAGCACTAACAAAAATACCATACACACCAGACAGTAGAAAAGAAAATGAAGTAAAAGACAATCGTTATTCACACCATTAGTGTTCCAGGTAATGGTTTAAATAAAAACATGAATTTGAATTAGTTTGGGAACACTACTGTCGTGGATGAAGTGTTAGAGACTTAACTGTACAAGGTCATAGCTTGTTTATGAGGTGGGGTGGCCAGTTTCCTACCTCACTTCCTTTCCTTCCCTAATAGTTAGTGAGGTACTCATTTACAGCTGGGTTAACTGGAATGTACCGCTAACGGGAGTGAACCCCATAACTTTTGCAGCAAAAGGCAAGTTCTCTATAACTACACTAATCAAATACTTGGACAGGAGAGTTCAAGGCATACATAAAGGAAACAGGGAAGATGCAGAAAGAGCTAGGATGAATCACCCAGGACTGGTGGACTTGGCGTGTATTTGTTTAAGACCTTTTCTCCATAGAGAGCTTAAAGGTTTTCATTTGAATACACATCCTTCACTAAGCTGTGCAGTGCTATATGATTTGTTGGCATGTCTCCTAGTAGATCATTTTGTTGTAGTCTGCATGTGATTATCCTGGCATGATTTAATTAATGTACAATTTTTTCTGTATGTTTTTTCAAACAAATCAAACACATTGTGTTTTCAAACATTGGTTCCTAAACTTTTCAGTGTGATGGGCCAGCATGGATTTATCTACTGCAGCGGGGACTCGTGTTCAATTATTACATTATTGTTGTTTTTCACTTGTCTTAAATTTGTATAAAAAAATTTTTTAAATGCTTTCTTAGCCAATTATTTGACTCTTAAGTACCATTTTTTATGTAGTTATAGGCGTTTTGTTGTTATGGCTTCAAAAAGGTTAATTGTTACTATTTTACGAATTTAATGAGAAAATAGACAAGGAAATAAAACATCTTGCAACTTTATAGAAAATGTAAATAGATGCATTGGACGCAGTAGTTTTTTTTTGTCAGAGGCATCACAAATTTGACTACACTTCTAATTAAGTTGTACTTATTAGCTTCCCTGTGTGATTGAGAATATAGTTTTAATTACGAGACACATAATTTAATGGTTAGTGGTACGGCCCACAATCCAAACATGCACATGTTCGGATTCAGCAAAGTAGTTCCTGTGGATCCTCATATTCAAACAATCAGTTGTGTGTTCTGTTTTGCAATATTTACTTTCTGTTCTTTACTAGGCCTGCGGCAAAGATAAGTGGTGTATTGGGTAGGAATTTCATTACTTATAGAATATTGCCCAGGCAGTGATTAGCAACCTACTCATCAATTTCAAGTTGCCAGGTTTCTTTAACTACTACACAGGATCTGCACATTTTATTCGTCCATCTCCGGTAGGGCTAGGCACTGGTCCCATCTCCTGTGAGGCCAGCGGGCATTTGAAACTTGCAGGGTTCAAAATCATACATTTATAGTGAAGTACATCCATTTAAAAATGTGTTTGGAATTCAAATGCACTTTACTATAGTCGCCTTACGAAACAAAAACAAAAGAAGAAGAAAACGTGTAGATTCAGGAGACCAATCTTCCAAAAATGTTGTAAAAGGCAACTAAATAGGGTTGTGGATCAGGCTAGCAAACCCATGTAAAACAAATTGGTACAGAAATCATCTTTGCAAGAGGACTCAAAATTCATAGCGGATGGAAAATTGAGAAATGAGGAAGACTAAGGAAGTGATTGATAGTGTTAAAGAAACAGCACAGATGCGTGGGTTAAAAATATCAATGGGCATACGAAAGTGGACAGATGACATGATGGCACAAGTACTTTTGTTCAAGTGGTTTTTGTGTGTGACAGAGATTAGAATAGGATGACTACAACACTGAGAGATTGTCATACGTACAACATATTTACTGAGTCGTTTTACTTGTCCTGTCTTCCATGTTAGTCTATATTTTTGTTGTATTCTGTGACATGACCAAACCACCAAAGTTGTGATTGCTCCACTATAGTCTGTCAATGTGTTGCTTGGACCACCTTTCTTAGATATCTCATTTCAGAGGTGTGGCGCTGGCTTTTCTGGGTTGATGTCATTGTCCATGATTCACATCCATAAGTCAAACCTGGTACATATGTGGAGTGCTATACAGCCATCTCAGTTTCCTTGTCATACGAAAAAATAATAGTTGCCTGTCATAAGCCAAGATGATCGCGACAGCGTTTGATATGACTCTGTACAATTGTTCAATTCTATCTTAGCACTACAAATTTTTACCTCACATGGGGCACATACAGTGCCGGTAGTTGGACTGCCTTGAATTATGTACTTTTTTGGGCAGCTCGCACCCTATGCGCTGCAGCCATCATGTTCTGCTCTAATTGATGCAAACACCTTGTGTGGTGGCAGTGCACTAGGCTGAGCTGTCTGGAGCATGCATCTGCTAGGAGGCAACATGTGGGGCTTTGTATCGTTACTATCCTGAGTGCACCATACACTTGTTGCTTATGGAGGCAGTGATCTGGCATGTCCTGTCAGTCCATCTTGACTATCTGCACCAAAGTATAGAAGCTCAAGATTCATTCTGTGTTGAGGACCAGGAGTTTGGACTCACATGGAATCAGTGTTCCCGTCAAGATCAATCGTGCTGTGGTGTTAGCTACCATTCTATACGTCTACAAATCAAGGAAAAGTCTATAGCAGGCATGTCGTATGGCATGTCTAACGGTGTTGTTGTTGAATGCCCAGAGTAAGTTGGATTAGTCTTTTAGTGTGTCCTAAAATATACGTTACTTGGCTGATTGTCTTAGCTTTCCTCACATGTAGAGCGTGCTGATGAAGGCGGTTGTGCTATGCTTGGTTTCATCTTGTGTCGCTAACTACTACGGGGATCCCTCACCTAGTTAGCCAGGCTGCCATGAAAACAGCCCGTTTCCAGGAAGGGGTGTGAGGAAGCCATGGTGCGGGTTTTGTCCAGTATGTTTTGCCTGACCAGACGTTAGTCGTTCTTCCCATCCACCATTCTATACGTCTGCAATTTATGGACAGTCTATAGCAGGTATGTCATATGACATGTCTAACGGTGCAGACTAACCCCTCAAGACCACTTCAACCGAGGATATTGCACGCCTGGTTGTTCATATGGACCTAGTGTCTGCTCTGTGTGGGGTAACTCTCTGTATTTGAAAGAAAGCACAATCAATATTACCACAAATTATGATACAGGGGTAAGAGATTCATTAAAGCTGGTACTGCTTTGTGGCTCTGAAACTTGGAGGACAACTTAGGCATGAACAAATTAGATGTCTGCGCAGAATAATTGGATTAACATGGAACGCGACATAAAGAGAAGTTGTTGGCAATGGATAGAAGATACATTGCAAAAAGAACCCGAAGGTATTGCCAGATATACGCTGTTCTTGAACCTAATGTGGACAGACCAAAACGCACTTCTTGGAGAAGAATATTGACGTCAAAACTCGAGGAACGTAGGACAATCGTGGTCTATGTTGGGGAGGATAGCAAAGGGCGGACAAACTTACTTGGATGTTGTTGGTTGATGCCCTATGCGCCGCAGAGAGCTGAATGATAAGATACGGAAAATTCGTTTTTCCGGGAAGGGTGCGAGTACTACAATTGTGTATTGTGCCCGGATCTCAGTTACATTTCAAATCTTGGGATTACCTGGTGTACATCTCAATGGGAACTCGGCAGTGTAGCTCCCCATGACTCACAGATAATTGAATAGATAACAAACAGCACATCCTACCTGCTGGCTTGAAACTGCTGGGTTTTATTTTTGCGAATACTTAGCTGCAGTTTTGTGGGTTACACTTTGTACTGTGGTGTCTATGTTGAGCTTAGTTCTTGTTATTTTGGGAATGAGGTAAGCTCGAGTTTGACAGCTAATTTGTGTGCGACGGGCAAGGTCAGATACGAAGACAAGGTCAAGTACGGACGATGAACTCAGGGGCGAGTGCTTATTAGGGTCAGGGGCTAAGACTAAAGACAGGGTCATGTTCAAAGGCTAAAGTCAGGGTCGTGTTCAAATGGCTATAGTGAGGGTCGAGTGCTTGTTAGGACCAGGGTCTAAGACTAAAGACAAGGTCGTGTTCAAAGGCTAAAGTCAGGGTCGTGTTCAAAGGCTAAAGTCAGGGTCGTGTTCAAATGGCTAAAGTCAGGGTCGAGTGCTTGTTAGGACCAGGGTCTAAGACTAAAGACAGGGTCGTGTTCAAAGGCTAAAGTCAGGGGTAAGTGCGAACGATAAAATCATGGTCAGGGATGAGTGCTTGTTAGAGTTGGATGGGAAGGCTTAGGTCAGGAATAGGTAAAAATGCTGAAGTCATGGTTAAAACATACTGACCAAGACCCCCACCTCACGTCTGCGTCTGATAACAGGCTGTGTTACAACAGCCTGGCCTGCAAGGTGAGGATTGAGTAAGAAAGATTGCTCACCTTCTTCAGTACGCCGGGGGGTAGGGGTAAGAAGAGTGGGTGGGCATAAATAGGGAGTACTCTGAGTGACCTCGGTTCTGGGACCAATTTTGTTCTTGATATAGATAAACAATTTGAACATTGATATGGGATCTATGATTGCAAAATTTGCTGATGACACAAAACTATGCAGTAGTGTTTCATCTAAAGCAGAAGTGGGTGTATTGAGGTCGGATTTTGGATAAAATTCGAGAATGGTCTGTAAGCTGGGAAATGGAGTTTAATGTAGATGAATGTATAGTCATCCACATGGGTAGATCCAATATGGAACATAATTACATAATGGGAGAGAACAATATTAAAAAGATAAGAAAAGGGACCTAGGGGTTATAATAGATCATACAGGTAAGGTGAGTGAGTAGCAGTGACAAGGCAAATCCAATGTTAGGTATGATAAAAAGAATTATTAAACATAGCAAGGAAGTGATAGTCAAACTGTATAAAGCTTTAGTTAGACCTAGATTGAAGTACTGTGTACATGTGTGGAGTCCTTATCATAGAGGGGATATACACATGCTGGAAAGAATACCAAAAAAAAGAGCGACAAAGCTGATAGTGGAATTCCAGAATTACAGTTAGGAAAGACTCAGAAAAACCGGCCTACAGTGTCTTGGCGAGAGAAGAATTCGTGGTGACTTAATACAGGTTTATAAGATGATCAGAGGAATGGATAAATTAGGCTTTAACAAGTTTTTCCAAATACAGCCACCCACAAGAACAAGAGGGCTACAAATTAACTAAAGAGATGTCCAGATTAGATTTTGGGAAATATTTTTTTAGTCAGAGAGTGGTGGATGCTTGGAATGCATTGCCACGGGAGGTAGTGAAGGCAGGGACAGTTAATGCATTTACAAATAAATTGGATGCGCATAGCTTTTACAGCAAGGTAATGTAAATGAAACTGGTTGTATACAGACTCTGAAGAGTCTTCTAAACCAGTATAAAGACTTTAAGTTAAGAACCACAGCAGTCCTGCCGCCAGAGGAAAATTCGTTACGGTGTAAAGAATTTCGTAGTAAAACACATCATTTGGAGTACAGTTCTTTGGACATATAAAATGAGCTATTGTGGTTAGCTATCCGTGTTCCAATGGCTCGTATTTTAGTGCATGGCTAAGGAAGTTTGTGCATGCGGTTAGCAAATCTCATCAAGTTCTAGCTATTGAAACCGCCACTGTAAATATCCAGACATGGTTTCTGTAAAGGGGCCTGCTTTAGTGGTGGCACTACTCTTTACTGGGAGCAGAGATACGAGTCATCATCATATACACTCCGTTCTCCAGACTACATCCAGCTACTTGCAAAGGCCTTTGTATGGCTTGGTAGCGGGAGATATTCATTTGAAAAAGAATTATAAAAAAGAACACAAAAGTCATTGAAAGTATACATGACCCGATATACCGAAACAAAAATGAATGAAGCCAACATAGATTGCATGTATACATTGATGCCATATGGTTAACTGGGTCCGAAAGGGGAGCAAAGAATAATAACACTGTAGCCAGCAATGCATGTCGTAAGAGGCAATTAAGGACCTGGCTACTCCATCTTGTAGAAACTAGGCCACAAGAACTTCAATATATATGACAAATGAATGTTTTGTTACGGCACGCATCTGTTGAAGATCTATACTCCACAGGAAGCTTATACGGTTTTTATTGATGACAAATAAACACCTTTTTTGTGGCCTAGGAGTTGTGACCTTGGTTCACAAACCCAACATACCAGATTCAAATCACGTCGGGCATGTGACGAGCTTCTTCGTGGCATGACCACTTCTCCCAGTCGACCCAGCTGTAAATGGGGACTTTACAAAGTCAAAGGAAAATGGCAGAGCCTCCGCATTTTCTTCTTCGTCCTTCGTTCTCAAACTCCCGTTTCAAAGCCCGGAGAATGAGTTTGCCTGTAGCAGGATGTAGTCCCGAGAACGGCATTGGCTGTGTCGTGGCTTTACAGAGCTTGACTGCGATATTGGGAGCCCCGTCTGTCTGCACTGCCTTTCAGCAATGAAAGGGACTGATCAAAATATGGGGAGGCCCAGGTAGAATGGAGTCGGTTCAATGAGCCGTGCTCCACATAAGAAAGCCACACACTGTCACCAACACATCGAGTATATCCATGTCATTGTTGTAACACTGTATTCATTTTTATTCTCCATGCTCCGACAACACCTTAGAGCACTTTTTGCACAGCATGTTCAGTGTATGTGTGATTAACCAGCATGCATGGGCCTCACTAGTTGCACTACCCACCCAGTGTGTGTTGTCTCAGCCCCTCGTGAATCGCTTGCAGTAACAAACTAACTGTATTGCATTGTCTGGAAGAACGTGCTGGTATTGAATTGGACACGTCTGGATTAACAAGGAAGCGCATGGGATAAGGAGTAGAGCAGAATCATGAAGCGAATAAGTAGAACCTCGTTCAGGCTCTCCACCAAGGATCCAGACAAGGGGAAAGGTATGTTCAATGTCTTTGTTTTTTCGTCGGTACAACTATAGGTACTTGCGTGTTAAATTCCCCTCAGAGTTTTCTGGTTCCCATCGTATGTTATGGGGGGTGCGGTAGCGCAGTGATTATTGCACTGGCTTCCAAGTCAGACAATCAGGATTCAATCCCCAGTTTGTGCGGATTTTTTTTTTCTGATCACAAACCGGCCACTGTGGTCGACCCAGCCACAGAAATTGGGTACCAGAAAATCTGGGAAGTAAAGGCGGCCGGCGTGATGCTGACCACATCATCCACTATGTGCCGTTGGTTACAAAATAATTCCTATGCGCAGCACGGCGTGACGGGATCTTTCTTTCTTTTTTTTTTTTTTTTTTTTTTTTTTTTTTTTTTTTTTTTTTTTTAAACATCTTACGTCATGCGGCATTCTATTCCGTGTTAAGGGGTGGACTGGTCGAAATAATTTTGTTTTAAATAAATAAGTAAAGACTTGGATAAAGACAAAAGTGTAGCACAAGTTTTGCTAAGGGTTAGGTTAGGGTTAGATAACATGGTTGTTATTACATCGTCGGACAACATAGATAATGCCATGCTGCTGTAGAAACTGAATGCTACTATTCTTATCATGGACCATATTTGACAAATTGAAGAAATTCATTAAGACGCACGAATACATTCTCATCTATTCTCGCAAAAAGTTGGATACCCCCAACAGTTTAAAAAATTGACAATTCTGTGACATCACTACCTCAAACTTGGTACTCATATAGACATGTATTTTGTTTGGGGTGAATTAAGACGCAAGTGCCCATCTATAACTTACTTCCTAGTCGCTGCTCCCCCACCTGCTTTGTAAAGATCTTCGTTTCGTGTGTGCCTTCCTTAAAACAGGGCAGTGCAACAAATGCAGGTCAATATGACACCTAGAAATGTTGCTGTGGCGCCTAGCATTTCAGGCCCGGTATATTTACTCTAAAAATATCTCTTTCTCCCCCCCCCCCCACCACGTATATCCATGTACATTACCAGCACTCTGCGCTGGCTCCCCTCCTTCTCTCATTTTACCTCACTCTGTTTCATTTGACTCTGTCACACTCTTGCACAACTTTCACGCGCGCCCTCATGGTAAGACCCTTCCATTGTACTTGGGTTGGGCTGGCTTCTGATAGCGCACAAACCTAGAATAGGTACATACAGATGCACACATACATCCAAGCACTGGTTTATGCGTCTTAATATCGCCCAGGTTGACTACTGTCTAGGGTGTAATAGGCGCGCCTCTGCCAGTAGAAACTAGTGAGGCAAACACATGCAATAAAAAAAATCTCCCTCTCAGTTCAGGACCAGTATATTTACTCTAAAATGTCCCCTCCCCAACACGTATATCCCGCTCTTAGTTCAGGGCCAGTATATTTACTCTAAAATGTCCCCTCCCCAACACGTATATCCCGCTCTTAGTTCAGGGCCAGTATATTTACTCTAAAATGTCCCCTCCCCAACACGTATATCCCCCTCTTAGTTCAGGGCCAGTATATTTACTCTAAAATGTCCCCTCCCCAACACGTATATCCCCCTCTTAGTTCAGGGCCAGTATATTTACTCTAAAATGTCCCCTCCCCAACACGTATATCCCCCTCTTAGTTCAGGGCCAGTATATTTACTCTAAAATGTCCCCTCCCCAACACGTATATCCCCCTCTTAGTTCAGGGCCAGTATATTTACTCTAAAATGTCCCCTCCCCAACACGTATATCCCCCTCTTAGTTCAGGGCCAGTATATTTACTCTAAAATGTCCCCTCCCCAACACGTATATCCCCCTCTTAGTTCAGGGCCAGTATATTTACTCTAAAATGTCCCCCCAACACGTATATCCCACTCTCAGTTTTGCACAAAATGTAATATTTTCCCCACGCAATTTCCTCTCTTGTACCGACTGCCAAGGTCAGACCGCCATGTTACGCGGCAACTTAGGCATAACAAAAATAATGAATAACAGAAATAGGTATATTTTGGTTCAAAATAAACGTCAATTTGTACATTTATAATTCAGATTTTCAAGAACTATTCACTCAACCTCCAGTCTCATGTTTCACATCCCTGCGAGGAACCTCTTCGCCTAGAGTCAACATTTTTTTTAAACTGGCGCCTAGACCCTAAACAAATTTGCCAACCCCTGCATGGAAGATATTTCAGCTGAAAGTTAACGTCCAATTCACACACGCTACATGGCAATTCTGACTTACATACACACCAAAATGTCAGTTGTACTCGACTGTGTAATATAAAATATTAGTACACTGTGGTGGTTCACATAATGATATTGTTGTATCTGTATGAAAATGATGTATCGTATAGAACTAAACTAAGTCTTAAGTATAGGTAAGCTATTATAACACTTAGATTCGTGCGTTTGATCAAGGCCATGTGGAGTGGAGTCTTACAAAAGGGGAGGGGTCGATGACAAACAGGAATGAGGAGAGTAGAAGTCAGTTTCGGGCTTCTCTAGTCGATTGAAACGAAAATCGGTGAAGAAAACAATGACTCCTCCCAGGACCACTCTTACTTCATGGTCAGCCCGTTAAGGAGCTAAGATCTGTTGTGCCGACGGATCCCCCCAGTCCGTGCTGATTCTCAACGACTGGCGTTGACCTTTTAATGATGAGACATTTCCTACCACCAGCAAGAGCTTCTCTCAGATATTGACACTCATGTTGTATTTACGTCACCGATTAATGACAAGGCATTTGACTACGTTCAAGTGCCATCTGCGCATACAAGGTCGGCTGCAATTGGTTTCCAGTGGACTCCATCTCTTGTCGGTATTGTGCAATCTGAGAGGCTTTTTGAACACGCCTCGTATATAATTTTCTAATATGGTGTTTGAAAAAAGTGTTACTAAGTAACCAAGTACTAAGTTTGACTACATTAAGAAAGTCGTAGTTACTTCCGCCGTTTACCCTCGCTTGGTTAAATTTCGTCATGTTGAGATTCAGAGCACTGGTCAGAAATCACATTACCTCAACACCGGGCAATCACAGTCGTTGCCCTACCGAAGACGGATATATCGGGCCGAAAGGTGCGAATATCGCAGTCAAGCTGTAAACTAGCGACACAACGCATTCCGTTCTCCGGTTACATTCTGCTACTTGCAAAGCCCTGTTTAGTGCGTGGTAGCGGGAGATTGAGAACTAACGCAAAGAGGAAGAGCAGCTGTGATATAATTATAAAGTTGTTTAATTGCACATTGCCCTGCTCGGATTGTGCCATTAAATGTCACCCACTTTAAGTGACAAAACACTAATGATTGAGTCGCGATCTCTCGCGGAACACCGGTTGAGTAGCGACAACTTGTACAAACAACTGCCCTTAATCGCAGCTCTGATGTTTACGGTACAGTTTAATGTTGAACCGGTGTATCTTCTGTAACTGACCATACACGTAACATTCCTGTAACACATGCTCAGCATTGTTTGCCAAGTCGCACTTGTGCACAGCGGTGAAGCAGCTAGTTGGAGCTTGTACGAGTGTTTATTCAACCTTTTACGGAATGTCTAGCAACTTATAGTGTTACTATTTTGTGCTCATATTTCGAGCACTGGTAGTGAAAATACATCGATAATCTAAACAGATTGACATCAACTATTGTTTTTGTCACATACTTCATGTGGGACGGCCAGAGGTAGACGTACTTCATGTGGGACGGCCAGAGGTAGACGTACTTCATGTGGGACAGCCAGAGGTAGACGCACTTCATGTGGAACGGCCAGATGTAGACGTACTTCATGTGGGACGGCCAGAGGTAGACGCACTTCATGTGGAACGGCCAGATGTAGACGTACTTCATGTGGGACGGCCAGAGGTAGACACACATCTGTGGGAAACACCACAGCAACCACCAATACAAAAGAAATCGGGGAGAGAAAGTGAAGATAGTACATACTCTTGGAAAGAGGTCGGGCAGTATAATCAGACATGCGATGGATTGGAACTCATAGCAAAGAGACAAGAGGGAATTTAAGATGATGATATTGGCAGACCAAAGCACTCACGGCGAAGAGAGCTGTGGCAGATGACCCAAGACATGACTAGGCGTGTATTTGTTGAAAACCTGTGCTCCATAGGAAGCTGATAGCTTTTCATTGATTTGTGTCTCAATGCAATGGAAGGCCACACTCTATGGAGATACCAATAATCTGAGACTGACCACTGCTTTGTTGAGATGTCTTTAGGCTGACAATTCAGTGTATGGAGAAGATGAAGAATGTTCTGGAAAGTGGTTCAACCTGGTCACCAGAAATGTGCCCGCGGTTTGGCCAAGAGTTAATATCGATTACTCAAGCGAGTTTTCGTCGGACGAGTACTACTGTATCGATTTTTCCCGTGGCCCGACTACCGCCGTGTTGTATCGACTTTCCATCCCAGAGAAACTCCAGAGGCAGCGGCACGTGAGCGACACGAGATAATCTGTCATCGGGGGAGTAGCCTTCCCTGGAGACACGTGTTTTCCTTCTGTATCTTCCTGTGTAAATGGCTGATTCGTCTTTCATTTTTTGTCTTTCCGCCAAGTTTATGATTGATGTTAAGGTGGAGCTGTGTCCGATCGGTTCATGGTGCACGGCGAGGGCGTGAGATGAGTCTTGGACAAAATCTTTCAAAATCAAATGGTACTTAGAAACGTCCAGTCTGATGTAGCAGAGGCCTAGCGCTCCTGGATAAGAGGAGATCAAGTGATAATATAAACACTTACATGTGTCTATGTGGAAGGAACCAACAGTAGAATATGTTCTTTAGGTCTGCTGGCTTCACGAGAGGAGGCAGAGTGCCATGACTAGACAAGGTCAGCATGTTTCACTTGACCCTGTTGTTAACCTGCTGCGAATAGTTCACGATCTTTCACTTCGAATTGTGCCTTATTTGCCGTTAACTCCCATATAACCGCATCTATTTCCTCATAAACGTGGACGTATGTCTCAGGTTTCTGTCGTTGCCGTATAGTTTATCCCTCAAATAACCGCATCTATTTCCTCATAAACTTGGCCGTCTGTCTCAGGTTTCTGTCGTCGCCGTATAGTTTATCCCTCAAATAACCGCATCTATTTCCTCATAAACTTGGCCGTCTGTCTCAGGTTTCTGTCGTTGCCGTATAGCTTATCCCTCAAATAACCGCATCTATTTCCTCATAAACTTGGCCGTCTGTCTCAGGCTTCTCTCGTCACCGCATCTATTTCCTCATAAACTTGGCCGTCTGTCTCAGGCTTCTCTCGTCACCACATATCCCTCAAATAACCGCATCTATTTCCTCATAAACTTGGCCGTCTGTCTCAGGCTTCTCTCGTCACCACATATCCCTCAAATAACCGCATCTATTTCCTCATAAACTTGGCCGTCTGTCTCAGGCTTCTCTCGTCACCACATATCCCTCAAATAACCGCATCTATTTCCTCATAAACTTGGCCGTCTGTCTCAGACTTCTCTCGTCACCACATATCCCTCAAATAACCGCATCTATTTCCTCATAAACTTGGCCGTCTGTCTCAGGTTTCTGTCGTCGCCGTATAGTTTATCCCTCAAATAACCGCATCTATTTCCTCATAAACTTGGCCGTCTGTCTCAGGTTTCTGTCGTTGCCGTATAGTTTATCCCTTAAATAACCGCATCTATTTCCTCATAAACTTGGCCGTCTGTCTCAGGCTTCTCTCGTCACCGCATATCCCTCAAATGACCGCATCTATTTCCTCATAAACTTGGCCGTCTGTCTCAGGCTTCTCTCGTCACCACATATCCCTCAAATAACCGCATCTATTTCCTCATAAACTTGGCCGTCTGTCTCAGGCTTCTCTCGTCACCACATATCCCTCAAATTACCGCATCTATTTCCTCATAAACTTGGCCGTCTGTCTCAGACTTCTCTCGTCACCACATATCCCTCAAATAACCGCATCTATTTCCTCATAAACTTGGCCGTCTGTCTCAGGCTTCTCTCGTCACCGCATATCCCTCAAATAACCGCATCTATTTCCTCATAAACTTGGCCGTCTGTCTCAGGCTTCTCTCGTCACCGCATATCCCTCAAATAACCGCATCTATTTCCTCATAAACTTGGCCGTCTGTCTCAGGTTTCTGTCGTTGCCGTATAGTTTATCCCTCAAATAACCGCATCTATTTCCTCATAAACTTGGCCGTCTGTCTCAGGCTTCTCTCGTCACCACATATCCCTCAAATAACCGCATCTATTTCCTCATAGACTTGGCCGTCTGTCTCAGGCTTCTCTCGTCACCACATATCCCTCAAATAACCGCATCTATTTCCTCATAAACTTGGCCGTCTGTCTCAGGCTTCTCTCGTCACCGCATATCCCTCAAATAACCGCATCTATTTCCTCATAAACTTGGCCGTCTGTCTCAGGCTTCTCTCGTCACCGCATATCCCTCAAATAACCGCATCTATTTCCTCATAAACTTGGCCGTCTGTCTCAGGTTTCTGTCGTCGCCGTATAGTTTATCCCTCAAATAACCGCATCTATTTCCTCATAAACTTGGCCGTCTGTCTCAGGTTTCTGTCGTTGCCGTATAGTTTATCCCTCAAATAACCGCATCTATTTCCTCATAAACTTGGCCGTCTGTCTCAGGCTTCTCTCGTCACCACATATCCCTCAAATAACCGCATCTATTTCCTCATAAACTTGGCCGTCTGTCTCAGGCTTCTCTCGTCACCACATATCCTTCAAATAACCGCATCTATTTCCTCATAAACTTGGCCGTCTGTCTCAGGCTTCTCTCGTCACCACATATCCCTCAAATAACCGCATCTATTTCCTCATAAACTTGGCCGTCTGTCTCAGGCTTCTCTCGTCACCACATATCCCTCAAATAACCGCATCTATTTCCTCATAAACTTGGCCGTCTGTCTCAGGCTTCTCTCGTCACCCCATATCCCTCAAATAACCGCATCTATTTCCTCATAAACTTGGCCGTCTGTATCAGGCTTCTCTCGTCACCGCATATCCCTCAAATAACCGCATCTATTTCCTCATAAACTTGGCCGTCTGTCTCAGACTTCTCTCGTCACCACATATCCCTCAAATAACCGCATCTATTTCCTCATAAACTTGGCCGTCTGTCTCAGGTTTCTGTCGTCGCCGTATAGTTTATCCCTCAAATAACCGCATCTATTTCCTCATAAACTTGGCCGTCTGTCTCAGGTTTCTGTCGTTGCCGTATAGTTTATCCCTTAAATAACCGCATCTATTTCCTCATAAACTTGGCCGTCTGTCTCCGGCTTCTCTCGTCACCGCATATCCCTCAAATAACCGCATCTATTTCCTCATAAACTTGGCCGTCTGTCTCAGGCTTCTCTCGTCACCACATATCCCTCAAATAACCGCATCTATTTCCTCATAAACTTGGCCGTCTGTCTCAGGCTTCTCTCGTCACCACATATCCCTCAAATAACCGCATCTATTTCCTCATAAACTTGGCCGTCTGTCTCAGACTTCTCTCGTCACCACATATCCCTCAAATAACCGCATCTATTTCCTCATAAACTTGGCCGTCTGTCTCAGGCTTCTCTCGTCACCGCATATCCCTCAAATAACCGCATCTATTTCCTCATAAACTTGGCCGTCTGTCTCAGGCTTCTCTCGTCACCGCATATCCCTCAAATAACCGCATCTATTTCCTCATAGACTTGGCCGTCTGTCTCAGGCTTCTCTCGTCACCACATATCCCTCAAATAACCGCATCTATTTCCTCATAAACTTGGCCGTCTGTCTCAGGCTTCTCTCGTCACCGCATATCCCTCAAATAACCGCATCTATTTCCTCATAAACTTGGCCGTCTGTCTCAGGCTTCTCTCGTCACCGCATATCCCTCAAATAACCGCATCTATTTCCTCATAAACTTGGCCGTCTGTCTCAGGCTTCTCTCGTCACCGCATATCCCTCAAATAACCGCATCTATTTCCTCATAAACTTGGCCGTCTGTCTCAGGTTTCTGTCGTCGCCGTATAGTTTATCCCTCAAATAACCGCATCTATTTCCTCATAAACTTGGCCGTCTGTCTCAGGTTTCTGTCGTTGCCGTATAGTTTATCCCTCAAATAACCGCATCTATTTCCTTATAAACTTGGCCGTCTGTCTCAGGCTTCTCTCGTCACCGCATATCCCTCAAATAACCGCATCTATTTCCTCATAAACTTGGCCGTCTGTCTCAGGCTTCTCTCGTCACCACATATCCCTCAAATAACCGCATCTATTTCCTCATAAACTTGGCCGTCTGTCTCAGGCTTCTCTCGTCACCACATATCCCTCAAATAACCGCATCTATTTCCTCATAAACTTGGCCGTCTGTCTCAGGCTTCTCTCGTCACCACATATCCCTCAAATAACCGCATCTATTTCCTCATAAACTTGGCCGTCTGTCTCAGGCTTCTCTCGTCACCACATATCCCTCAAATAACCGCATCTATTTCCTCATAAACTTGGCCGTCTGTCTCAGGCTTCTCTCGTCACCGCATATCCCTCAAATAACCGCATCTATTTCCTCATAAACTTGGCCGTCTGTATCAGGCTTCTCTCGTCACCGCATATCCCTCAAATAACCGCATCTATTTCCTCATAAACTTGGCCGTCTGTCTCAGGCTTCTCTCGTCACCACATATCCCTCAAATAACCGCATCTATTTCCTCATAAACTTGGCCGTCTGTCTCAGGCTTCTCTCGTCACCACATATCCCTCAAATAACCGCATCTATTTCCTCATAAACTTGGCCGTCTGTCTCAGACTTCTCTCGTCACCACATATCCCTCAAATAACCGCATCTATTTCCTCATAAACTTGGCCGTCTGTCTCAGGTTTCTGTCGTCGCCGTATAGTTTATCCCTCAAATAACCGCATCTATTTCCTCATAAACTTGGCCGTCTGTCTCAGGTTTCTGTCGTTGCCGTATAGTTTATCCCTTAAATAACCGCATCTATTTCCTCATAAACTTGGCCGTCTGTCTCAGGCTTCTCTCGTCACCGCATATCCCTCAAATAACCGCATCTATTTCCTCATAAACTTGGCCGTCTGTCTCAGGCTTCTCTCGTCACCACATATCCCTCAAATAACCGCATCTATTTCCTCATAAACTTGGCCGTCTGTCTCAGGCTTCTCTCGTCACCACATATCCCTCAAATTACCGCATCTATTTCCTCATAAACTTGGCCGTCTGTCTCAGACTTGTCTCGTCACCACATATCCCTCAAATAACCGCATCTATTTCCTCATAAACTTGGCCGTCTGTCTCAGGCTTCTCTCGTCACCGCATATCCCTCAAATAACCGCATCTATTTCCTCATAAACTTGGCCGTCTGTCTCAGGCTTCTCTCGTCACCGCATATCCCTCAAATAACCGCATCTATTTCCTCATAAACTTGGCCGTCTGTCTCAGGCTTCTCTCGTCACCACATATCCCTCAAATAACCGCATCTATTTCCTCATAGACTTGGCCGTCTGTCTCAGGCTTCTCTCGTCACCACATATCCCTCAAATAACCGCATCTATTTCCTCATAAACTTGGCCGTCTGTCTCAGGCTTCTCTCGTCACCGCATATCCCTCAAATAACCGCATCTATTTCCTCATAAACTTGGCCGTCTGTCTCAGGTTTCTGTCGTCGCCGTATAGTTTATCCCTCAAATAACCGCATCTATTTCCTCATAAACTTGGCCGTCTGTCTCAGGTTTCTGTCGTTGCCGTATAGTTTATCCCTCAAATAACCGCATCTATTTCCTCATAAACTTGGCCGTCTGTCTCAGGCTTCTCTCGTCACCACATATCCTTCAAATAACCGCATCTATTTCCTCATAAACTTGGCCGTCTGTCTCAGGCTTCTCTCGTCACCACATATCCCTCAAATAACCGCATCTATTTCCTCATAAACTTGGCCGTCTGTCTCAGGCTTCTCTCGTCACCACATATCCCTCAAATAACCGCATCTATTTCCTCATAAACTTGGCCGTCTGTCTCAGGCTTCTCTCGTCACCCCATATCCCTCAAATAACCGCATCTATTTCCTCATAAACTTGGCCGTCTGTATCAGGCTTCTCTCGTCACCGCATATCCCTCAAATAACCGCATCTATTTCCTCATAAACTTGGCCGTCTGTCTCAGGCTTCTCTCGTCACCACATATCCCTCAAATAACCGCATCTATTTCCTCATAAACTTGGCCGTCTGTCTCAGACTTCTCTCGTCACCACATATCCCTCAAATAACCGCATCTATTTCCTCATAAACTTGGCCGTCTGTCTCAGGTTTCTGTCGTCGCCGTATAGTTTATCCCTCAAATAACCGCATCTATTTCCTCATAAACTTGGCCGTCTGTCTCCGGCTTCTCTCGTCACCGCATATCCCTCAAATAACCGCATCTATTTCCTCATAAACTTGGCCGTCTGTCTCAGGCTTCTCTCGTCACCACATATCCCTCAAATAACCGCATCTATTTCCTCATAAACTTGGCCGTCTGTCTCAGGCTTCTCTCGTCACCACATATCCCTCAAATAACCGCATCTATTTCCTCATAAACTTGGCCGTCTGTCTCAGACTTCTCTCGTCACCACATATCCCTCAAATAACCGCATCTATTTCCTCATAAACTTGGCCGTCTGTCTCAGGCTTCTCTCGTCACCGCATATCCCTCAAATAACCGCATCTATTTCCTCATAAACTTGGCCGTCTGTCTCAGGCTTCTCTCGTCACCGCATATCCCTCAAATAACCGCATCTATTTCCTCATAGACTTGGCCGTCTGTCTCAGGCTTCTCTCGTCACCACATATCCCTCAAATAACCGCATCTATTTCCTCATAAACTTGGCCGTCTGTCTCAGGCTTCTCTCGTCACCGCATATCCCTCAAATAACCGCATCTATTTCCTCATAAACTTGGCCGTCTGTCTCAGGCTTCTCTCGTCACCGCATATCCCTCAAATAACCGCATCTATTTCCTCATAAACTTGGCCGTCTGTCTCAGGCTTCTCTCGTCACCGCATATCCCTCAAATAACCGCATCTATTTCCTCATAAACTTGGCCGTCTGTCTCAGGTTTCTGTCGTCGCCGTATAGTTTATCCCTCAAATAACCGCATCTATTTCCTCATAAACTTGGCCGTCTGTCTCAGGTTTCTGTCGTTGCCGTATAGTTTATCCCTCAAATAACCGCATCTATTTCCTTATAAACTTGGCCGTCTGTCTCAGGCTTCTCTCGTCACCGCATATCCCTCAAATAACCGCATCTATTTCCTCATAAACTTGGCCGTCTGTCTCAGGCTTCTCTCGTCACCACATATCCCTCAAATAACCGCATCTATTTCCTCATAAACTTGGCCGTCTGTCTCAGGCTTCTCTCGTCACCACATATCCCTCAAATAACCGCATCTATTTCCTCATAAACTTGGCCGTCTGTCTCAGGCTTCTCTCGTCACCACATATCCCTCAAATAACCGCATCTATTTCCTCATAAACTTGGCCGTCTGTCTCAGGCTTCTCTCGTCACCACATATCCCTCAAATAACCGCATCTATTTCCTCATAAACTTGGCCGTCTGTCTCAGGCTTCTCTCGTCACCGCATATCCCTCAAATAACCGCATCTATTTCCTCATAAACTTGGCCGTCTGTATCAGGCTTCTCTCGTCACCGCATATCCCTCAAATAACCGCATCTATTTCCTCATAAACTTGGCCGTCTGTCTCAGGCTTCTCTCGTCACCACATATCCCTCAAATAACCGCATCTATTTCTTCATAGACTTGGCCGTCTGTCTCAGGCTTCTCTCGTCACCGCATATCCCTCAAATAACCGCATCTATTTCCTCATAAACTTGGCCGTCTGTCTCAGGCTTCTCTCGTCACCACATATCCCTCAAATAACCGCATCTATTTCCTCATAAACTTGGCCGTCTGTCTCAGGCTTCTCTCGTCACCACATATCCCTCAAATAACCGCATCTATTTCCTCATAGACTTGGCCGTCTGTCTCAGGCTTCTCTCGTCACCACATATCCCTCAAATAACCGCATCTATTCCCTCATAAACTTGGCCGTCTGTCTCAGGCTTCTCTCGTCACCGCATATCCCTCAAATAACCGCATCTATTCCCTCATAAACTTGGCCGTCTGTCTCAGGCTTCTCTCGTCACCGCATATCCCTCAAATAACCGCATCTATTTCCCTCATAGACCTGGCGGTCTGCCCCAAGTCTCCTCTCGTCAGAGGTGGACTAATCATTAAGCAAAATTTACACGTGCTTAGCGCACCAAGAGAAAAGGGACACCAAGCACACATACCCCATAATCTTATCATATTTTTGCATTATTGAAAAACCGTTACACGTTTACGCGGCTTTTAATTCGTGAAAGAGTCTTACCTATATCTGTCAAGTGATTTGGTTCAATCGTATCTGATACAGGCTTTTAGGGTTACTTAAACAATACGTCTTATTTCATATGGAGAAATCCAGAATTTAAAATAAAATATTATTAAATGAAAACGTTGCCGCCAGACATATGTGGGAAGATAACTCAATGCAGACTATGTTGGGCACATAACTTTGTTGCGTTTCCGGTACCAGCCGACAACGTGGTTAACGGTTAGGTCTATAGCGTGAACGTCACAATGTCAGCTAAGGGACTCCCTCCAGCGGAAATAAGAAACCCCCAGTGGACACCACAGACAGGAATGTTAACATAAACACTCCGTCATTATTTCAGTACCTACAAGAGGAGATGAATATACACTTTATATGCCTTCTAGGCACGACATTATAGTAACTGTCTAGGGCATGAATGACCTTACAAGCCATTTTGAAACAACTGCATAAAATCGACCATCGGCTGATTATACAGAAAGTGAGATTGTTATTCTGCCAATTTGTTGCTGAGAATAATTTGCCGGTTCCAATTAGTGACCGTTTCACTGATTTGGTTGAACGGATATTTTCCAATAATGTCAATTCCAACTGCAGTCGCACGAAAACGGCTCCAACCATCAAGGAGTGACCCACTCCACCCTTCACCGACCCTGTGATTGTAGGACTGAACCATTTTGGTTTTTGATCGATGAGAGCGGTGATCACAACCACTAAAATCCCATAATCTTGATGCACGTGCTTGAGGAAAACAACTGCCAAGGCAAAGATTTTTAGACGCGACAAAATTGACACGAGACACTGCACAGTCGGACTTTAATCCTACTGTTGTTATGGTGAGGAAACACGACAAAATTGACACGAGTCACTGCACAGTCAGACTTTAATCCTGCTTTTGTTATGGTGAGGAAACACGACAAAATTGACACGAGTCACTGCACAGTCAGACTTTAATCCTGCTTTTGTTATGGTGAGGAAACACGACAAAATTGACACGAGGCACTGTACAGTGGGACTTTAATCCTGCTGTTGTTATGGTGAGGAAACATGTAACAGACCCTCTGCTTGCCCTGGCCGTGATCTAACTTAGAACATTCTCACACTCATCCACATCATCATGACCATACTCAATAAATGACATATCACACAGCATGTGGCATATTTATTAAATCATACTCATATCATAGAATGAGTAGAGAAATTACAAACACAATATAATACATATCTTAACTAAACATTCTACTAAAACGGGAATTGTAAGCATTAGCTATTGATGGAATTCCCAACTAACTAAAAACCCAGTTTTATTGCCTTGCAATTGCATCACACACACATCGCCTTAACTGCGTCTTCAACACACCTTATCAAATACTCTTCCTCACTGAAATCCCCTCAGGCGGGCGATCTCGACATAACTCGTTCACAGTGTGTCCTTGCTTACAAACACACTTTCAGATTATCTATTAATGCAAAACTCACATACCTATTTGAGCGATCCTGTTCTATCACTAAACATTCGTCCAACAGTCTATCAATCGCTCCTCTACCTAAGTCGGTGGGTTAAACATACTATCCACATTCAGTCTCTCACTCTCTCTCACTCTCCTCCATACAGCCTCTCTCTCTCCAGCCTCTCGAGCTAAACTTTGTCTCGAGTTATATATCCTCAAGCAAGGCCAGAGCTTGACCAATCGATCTCAGGTAATGGTCATCTTCAATCCCAATTGGAACGAAACACTTTGCACACCTGTCATTCATTCTCTCGCAGCAAGCCCCGCTGCCAATTTCGTCTGTCAATCAATCTCCCCCTACCAAAATCGGAAGGCCAGTGGTCAGTTTCTACCTGTCCACATTCCATAACTCAACTCTGTTCTCCTTTGCTGAGACGGTGAGTGGCCTTGACATGCATTCAGGTAGCTTTAAGCTTTAACATGTTCAGGTATCCTAAACTCCCCTTGCTCCGGCGGGAACTGTTACAAACACGACAAAATTGACACGAGTCACTGCACAGTCAGACTTAAATCCTGCTGCTGTTATGGAGCTTGTGATTCAACTGGTAAATTGAATTTAATTTTCCATGGACAATTGTAATGTCATGATAGGGCGTCTGAATTCTGTTTTTAGGGAAATTAATAATGACATCAAAAGTTACTGTGTGTGACATTTAGCCAGTATGGCATTAGCCAAAATATTGTCTGTGCCAATTGGTGACTTGTTGTTTGATATATATATATATATAATCATGTAGCATGTCCTTTATAGAACGTCGCTCCCATCACAGTCTGTCTGAAAGAAACTCTTTTTCTTGCCAAAACTCCAACCTTCGCTACAGTCATACCCAGACATTCCTGAATATCTTGGTACCATCGTCTTCTAGGTCTACCCTTGCCTCTTTTGCCTGGCACCATACCTTCCATCACTGTTCTCTCAAGACGTTGTGCCTCTCGATGTAATCAAAGTATTTACATTTTCTGGCCAAAATGGAATGGATAAACCTGTTCTCCTCTATGTCAAACTCTTGCCGAATGTCAATATTTGTCTTTTTGAAGTGGACCCGCTTCAGATATTGAAACACTGCCACGCCATATGGTTGTTAATGCAGAAGATAATCATCAGAAGTTTGGTTGTTGTTGTTGAATGCCCACAAAGGGTAAGTTCTCTCTTTTGTGTAGCAAGGAAGACTAACATCTGGTCAGGCAAAACATACTCGACAAGACCCTTACCGTGGCTTCCTCGTAGCCCTTCCTGGAAACGGGATGTTTTCATGGAAGCTTGGCTAACGGCGAGGGATCTACGTGATCTCCATAGTAGTTAGCGACGCTCAGATGAAGCCAAACATAGCACAACCGCCTGGATGACACCTGTCCACCTTCATCAACAAGCTTGGGATGTGAAGTAAGCTACAACAACACATCACCTAACGCTGCTCATTGTGCGCATGAAAAGGACGTTAAGTGGCTGGTTGTAGTTACTTTCCTCACATTCCTATCATGGTGATAAAGGTGGACCGCCTCCAGGTGATTGTGCTATGCTTGACTTTTATCTGCATGGCGCTCACTACTACAGGGAGCACATCGGTCCAACCCTCGACAGCCAGACTGCCTTAAATAACAGTCTGATTCCAGTGAACGCTCCATGGAAGATAGGTTGTAGTCTTGGTCAGTGTATTGACCCTAATGTGACGTCCTGGTCAGTATGTTGTGCCTCACTGGACTAGCGTCTCAGTTCCTCATAATTTTGGTCTCTTTACCCAACACTGCATGTACAATATGCTGTTGTTGATTGCTCACAATGAGTATGTTTACTCTTTCTTGCATGAAGAGCTGCATCGAAGTGATGTGAAGCCTTGACTCTAACTAACATTGTCTGATGTGGGTGTATGTTTATATATATCAGTACAGAGGTCTCGAGGTAGGGTGTGTGCCGGAGGTCGCGGGTTCGAATCACGGTAAAGACCGTGATTTTTTTCACGTGGATTTTCTGGTAAAAATTTTCATTAATCTCTGGGCAGTGAGATGGGAGTCCCGTGTTCAGTGTCGAGCAAGTTAAAAATACCTTGACAGTTAAAAATCGAAAAGAGTAGACATAAAAGGCCGCTGCGGAGATACAAATTCTAGTTAAAAATCTGCCCAAATTATTTGTATCTTCCCCCAGACCTAGTCAGTCGCGGGAATTTGTAAACTTCCCACTACGTATAGCAAAAGCATTCGGCTAACTGGCAACATATATAAAATGCCTGCTTGAATACCAGGATTCCATATATGTATGTATGTGTGTATATGTATATATATATTGCAGTCTGACTATTGTGACATGACAATTTCTTGGCAAAGTGTAGTCTATTTCGGCTCTATCAGACTATGCGTAGTCTCTGTTCCATTTTTCTTGGGAACGTATCACGTCTTCATATGTAATCCTGCCTCCCATTTGGGTTTTCCATCTTTCCTCGTTGACTAGTCTATTTGCCTTCTCGTTACCGTGTATCTTGCAGAGTGCTCCATCGTCTTATCAAGAGGTTATATCCCACGCCCGTAGTATCAGTTCCCTTGTCCGCGGTCACTTTCCTCGCTGTATGCCACCCGTTAATCCTCTAATCTCCCTCGCCTCATCTCATGACATCCCACACCACAACCCGGCGCGAATGGAGATAACAAGTCTTCGTGCTGTAGGTCCTTCCCTCCCACATACTGCGCGCCAGGGCAATCCTGTGGTAATAAAAATGGTTGCTACAACCAGACCTCAATGAAACAGGGTGCCCCATACGTGGCCAGTCCCTTTCGTTGATATAATTGCTAACGACAGCACGAATTACTTAGTTCCCACGTCGTCTCCGAAATATTACCCTGACTTCACCAGGTACCCATTTACAGCTGGGTCGATTGGATGAAGTGACTATACAATTTTAAAAAAACCAGGACATGCCCGATTGGTCAAACTGAGCTCGATGCAATTTGAACATGGTACGTTGGAATTGTAAACCAAGCTCATAGGCCCTAGACTACCGGATAAAAAAGAGTAACTTAAAACAACATCGCGTGCTGCGTAATAGGTAGTACCAAGCAAAATAAATTTGTTTCTGAATGCAGATGCACTGTACGCCCCGGCGCAGAACACAGTACAATTCAATGCTCCACATAAAGACAGCCACATACATGACACTTTTTTGTATCTCTTATATACTACCTAGTTTCCTTTCTTCGTGGATCTCTGTTCTTTCCCCCGTCCTCCAATCCCCCTCAAGTCGTCATTAACCTTTAACTATTAAGTACATGCCATGGTATTTCCCCCTCCTCTCTCACTCTCTCTCTCTCTCTCTCTTTCCTCCCTTGTGTTTCTCCTCAAATAACGCTGTTGTTCGGTGATAATTGTGATGTGTTAACTCTGTTTGTCGTTTCTTTGGTAGCGGGTTACATTGGCTCATCTTACACCATGGGGCGTACTTGAGAACGTGGAACGGGATCCTCAGTCAGAAATATAGTGTCGATCTCCACCTCGTTGACCAGACTGCTGTTTCTATAAGCACGAAAGGAAGGCACGAAGAAGGGTATTAACCAGTATATTTCAGTGGACTCTTGATTACTCTTTGCTCCCAGTTATGTGTATACAAATGATGTATTATGTAGAACTAAACTAGGTCTTAATCTAGGTATGTGATTGTAACATTTAGCTTGTGTACACACAAACGTTGGACGGGTTGCTGGTGCACGTCCTGGTCTGGTACATCTGTCTTCATCGCCTGTTCTGTGGCGAAGCGTACTACACCACGTTACAGATACAATGTTAGTTCTATACGACCACAAGAATGAAAAACTTCAGAGCTTAGAAACGCATTAGACGAATTAAAAGCCACAATGGTTGTGCTACGGTGGATATAACCGCAATGTGGCACACGGTAAACAGACTGCAGACACGTTAGCAAAAGGAGGAGCAAAACTGGAACAAGCAATCACCTTCCAAGAAAAGAAGACACTCACCCAAGACGTAAGGGAAGTTGACAAAACGAGAGACAACTATCACGACCTTGATCTAGCGAAGCAGGTGGCTCTGTTCCCGTGAGAACATGCCATAACAGATTGAATAACCACTTACGAATGCTTAAATTGGCCTTTTCACCCATGTGTACGTGCGAACAAGCAGCACACCTGAAAATATATATATATATATATATATATATATATATCTTACAAGGCTTATATGCTTAGACCACTAGCTATGTTGCTCTGAAATGGACAGTGTTGGAATGACGGAGCATAGACGTGCAACGAATGGACACCTCAGCAATAGGGTAACCTCAACACATCACAAATAGTACATGCAGACACACACACATAAAATGCCCGATCCGTCCTGATATAACCTAGAACACAATGTCTCAGGTTCAAAGCCTTTTGAAGTGACTAAAAAGCCATAATTTTGTGACTAGTTTTGCTAGTTATTTTTTCTAATAAAGCAGTCTCTTCATAAAACTTTACTTTTCTTAATTATTTCACAAGGAAGACAAAGATGTTTTATATCAAATTAAAGGAAAATGAATATGCAATAAGAATATGAAGGTATTGTAGAATTTCATAAAATATTACAAGACATTATTAATAACTATTTTATCATTTTTTGTAATAAAAACTATTTTGCACGCACAAAAATGTCACCAATACATGAATAGCCATTGAAACGTAATACAAATTGGTCTAGTGTACTTCAGAATAACAGTAATCCACATATGAATAATATCTACAAGAAAATAATTTTCTGTAGCAGTCAAATGGAGTTGATATGTCAGTGAGTTGCAGGTCTCCATTCACTCCACATGGTCGACCACATTTTGGCAACAATCTAAATGATTTCTGAATGTCAGTGGTGACGGAATTTGGTACTGAAACCTATTCCCTATAATGTTCTCTAGAATTTGCTTTAGACATATTGAATCTTCATTTTTCTGTTGATGGTGCAGTCAAACATTTTTGCCTTTTAGTAGCACTAGGTCCTGGCTGTGACAGCGCCCCCTCATCTTCAGCATCAGATGCAGTCGGCTGAGTATGTTGAATAATATTCTATTCTATGTCTGACTCCGATTCAACATCAGAAATATGTGAATCCTCGTCACTAAATTCATCTAGAGTACACACCTCCCTAGCCTTTTCTACAGATACAAACAGCCTACTATTAGACAATCTAGAAGTGCTAGGTTCGTTACACATTTTTGTGATAAAATGACTTGAAAGATAAATGTTTTCCAACTTTGAATGTCCACACAAAGCACGTTGCAACTTTTACAATTACAATTGAAGCGCAATAATAAGAGTTACTTCCCTTACCATGTAATGTCAATTTAAATTTAGAAACACTGAAAAAAAAACAATAACTAATTTCGTTCAATGTGCTGTTAACGATATGAGCGTTTTTCTGGCATCAATCGGACGCCAGGAAGAACGCTGGCAGCGTTCTTATGGCCTTTAAGAGTTAAGCCAAAAATAAATACTGATCTCTGATCTATGGAGACGAACCACTACATAAAGTTGTTTCGTGAGTCTTGAAGTACTCTTCACCACATCAACCTTTATCCAGAGAATTGGACTTCATGTTTTAGTCGATCTAAACTTTGACAGGGGCAGGTCCCAGCTCTGGTGTGAGCGTTGAGGAAGTCTGTCCTTCGTATGCTTCTGTAAATAATTGGTGTAGGCAGTTTAAGTGCGGCCGTTTCCATGTTGCTGATCTTCCAAGAGCAGGAAGACCATCGTAAGAGTGTAGTGATGAAAATGCTGCAAGAGTGAAGAAAATCCTTGACCAGGATAGGAAAATGACAGATATATCTAGGTTAGCAAAACTGAATGAAAGTAGAGTTTTTAGAATGTTACAGAACATACTGAGCATGAGAAAAGTGTGTGCCCGCTGGGTCTCGCGTCTGCTGACATGTGAACAAAAACAAACGACGGTTGATTGCTGTTGCCAGATGCTCAAATGTGTCGGTCGAAAAACATGTTGCCATGGTGACAGTAGATGAGACTTGGGTTCACCGTTATGACACAGAATCCTAAATTTCCAGCATGCAGTGGAAAACCCAGGGCTCACCAACATACATGTGTTGACATGTCAAGCTAAGAGCACAGAAATCTGCAAGAAAAGTGATGCTGACTGTTTTTAGGGACGTCAAAGTTCTCATATTGAAAGATTACCTGCCTCATGGCAACACGGTTAGTGGTCAATATTATGCAGATCTCCTTACCAAACTAAGAAAGACTGACCAGAAAACGAGGGACAGCACGCACTCAAATTCTGCCTTTGCATCAAGACAACGCGCCCTCCCATAATGCAAGGCTTGTCCTGCTAACAGCCAACGATTTGAATATTTAAATTCTTCCACGCCTACCATATTGCTCCATCATACTTTTTTCTTTTCCTAAAACTTAAAAAAAACAGCTGAAAGTAAATCATTAAAGAAGTCATACTGGCTTGTGATAACTGGTTTAGTTCGAAAAATAGGTTAATTTATTATTATTATTATTATTATTATTATATATATATGTATTCAAGGTCATGCAGAGATGGCAGAAATGTATGAATTCGGGTGGTGGCTACATTGAAAAGGAATAAGCACTCTGCCAAATTTCAACTTTTTCCTCCTACTCCTTCAAGGTCAGGGTAAAGACTTACGACAAAGCCCCTTGTATGTGTCACTGTGTGTATGTGTGTGTATATATATATATATATAACTACGATAGGTTTTAAGCACTAGTTTTGATGATTTCTCTTAGGACAGGATACCCAGGCTCTTGCCGCTGCACTCCCCTTATCTGCACACAATCACAAACTCCTCCTCGTGATCAGATTACGTAACTCAGTCGTTCGGGGCATTCACATATAATCATATCACTTTCAATCAGGTGATCTGTACATTCACATACAATCGGATCACATATGCTTGGGCGATCTGGGTATTCATATCTCATTAGATCACGTCACTTTTAGTCGGATCACGTACTCACTTGTGGTACATACTCAGTCGATCCGTGCATGCACATATAATCAGAACACACATCGTTCCCAAAGTGTCCTGCACGCACCACACACCTTCAGATCTCTCTGTACATTCACATACATTCAGATCACTTACAATCAGGCGATCTGTGCATTCACAATTACTTAGATCACTTCACGTATTCACTCGAATCTGTACATTCATATGCAATTAGATCACGCGTCGTTCACTAGGTGTCCTGCACGTACGACACACATTCAGATCTCTCACTATTCACAGGATGTCCAACATAAACACATATGGAGCGACTGGCCAAAACTCCAGGTGTATGCTGGTTCAGTCAACCTGCAAACTCACTCTGACTACTGGCAGCCTCTCAGGTTTCTTCCCAGCCAGTCTGCTTGAGGTCATCTTTGCAGAGTATTTTATAGTCTCAAGCAGCACATGGCTGTCCAATGGTCATATCTGTTGGTTGTCTGACTTAGCCATCACTTTATTTATAACTATCACCAACTAATTGTTATTGGATGGCTATCCCTGTCGGTCGTAGCCGTATCGAATCGACCGTAGCCGTATCGAATCGACCGTAGCCGGCCGTGGTGGCATCTGCCCGCCCAACTACACTAATTCGGAACGCCAGAGTGGTCAGCTCCGAACACCCCCCACCACACCCCTCTTTTTGTACCAGACAAAGTTTTCCATCTAAACCTCTCGTTCTGTTCTTTTGAACTGAACTTCCCTGTTCAAGTATCAGATCAGAAACTACAGTCGGGGATGAAGTATTAGAGACTTCATTGTACTAAGACAGCTTGTGTGTGGTCGGGTGTATGTTCCCTTCCTCACCTCCTTTCTTTGCCCAACCGTAGGTCAGATGCCCATCTACAAATAAAAACCCCAATACAGCTGCGTATGCTCTTCCTCTACACGGATTATTTAGTAGCATTAAATAGCATTAGTAACAATGAATGAGCTGGCAGCATCCAACGAATCATAGTTGACTGTTGACGTCAGGGTCTTCTAATCAGGGCCTATTTCCACATCCAAATGGCGGTTCTAAAAACAGACTGAACCCGTGCGGCCTGACTGAGAGAATATGGAAAGCAATACCCGTACTGAAACCAGGTATGTCGAATTGAAAGGCTGACATAAAGCAGCCTCGCTGTAAACTAGGACAAAACGTTACGTTCGGTCCGTACGCAGAAAAAGAAACGGTTCTAAGTTGCTGGTTGCACCAGATGAGCATGTTTACTCTTCTGTGTGTCTTGAAAAGGACGTAAGGTGACGGGTTGCAGCAGCTTTCCTCACATCCAGAGCGTGCTGATGAAGGTGGACCGGGATCCTCCAGTCAGTTGTGCTATGTTTGGCATCATATGCGTGCCACTCACTACAACGGACATCGCATCGTTGCCCAGCTCGTTAGCCAGACTAAACCAGTCTGTTTTCAGTGAGAACTGCGTGGAAGCGGTTTTCTTGGTCAGTATGGTCACCTGACCCTAGCTAACATATTCTCATCAGTAGGTTTTGCTTAAATTCCCCCATTCTTGTAACCATGAAACAATTTGGAAGGTCATCTGTTTGTGATCACCACCATCATCTTATATCCACTTGTGTCGCTACACGGCGTGGGGAGGTATCGTTTTTTGTCACATTCCAGATTTGTCGCCGATGTTGTGAGTCCGTGTTCTTTCAGTGTCTTCAATGACACTTTCTATCCATCTTTTTCGTGGTCTACCTCTTGCTCTGCAACCCTGATGTCTGGTATTATAAATACGAGCAGCTGGTAACGTTGGTTGCATTCTTCTCAGGTGTCCGAACCATTTTATTCTCTGCCTCTCCATGTATTCCATGCCCAGTGTTGCCCCCCACCCTCTTACCGATTACTTCGTTTCCACCCTTGTGACCCCGACAGCCTTTCTCAAACACCTCATTTCGCATACCATGATTTTTCTTTCTTGTGCCCTATTGAGAGCCCATGTCTGGCACTGGTAGCAAAGTTGGTATAAAAAATACTATTCATCATCTGTTTTTGTTAATTACGTTTAAGAATACGACATGTCGGTAGACGTGATGTATTCAACTGTTTATACCAATCGTTCACATACTATTAGCATTCCGCTGAATAGTTCAATGCCGTATTCATATTCCACAGAATAGCAAAAACGTCCATTGAGTACAAATACACACACATTCCCCCTCTTCACTTTCTCTTTCTTTCTCTCCCCCCCCCTCTCCCCCCCCCCCCCCCCTCTCGTACTAAGTAGTGCCGCGGGTCTGGCTCACAAATACACGGAATCCCTTCTAGAAACAAAAGCGACATGGTTATAATCAGCGGGTACAATCTATGCTCTGGCGGGTGAAATTCTGTTTACACATCGCACATTCTATGACCACAAGCCGCTATGGGCTGATGAGGGTTGTGCGTACAACTAATGTATTGTGGTTATCTGAGAAGGCGCCAAGCGTGCGGGCTTGCAGGGAGCTGTGTGCGCCTCCGCCATGTGCCGAGCATAAGTCGGGCCGCTGAAATAAACAAGAGTTCATTGTTCTGATGGAGGAACTTGGATACCGTGAGACGATGGAGGAGATTGTCCGTGTGTTGGGTTCTGACGTGGTCTATCAGAGCTCTGCTTGTATTAAGGTGAGAGATTGCCCATGTGTTCGTTTGGTTTCTACTCGGTCTTTAAAACTGGTTGAGTTGTTTTTAAATTGGATCAATTGTGTTTTTCCTGGATACGGCGCGTTTAAACTCTGGATACTTCGTGTTTTTACTTGATAAGGTGTGTTTGTAACTGCAAGCATATTGTTTTTACTGGATACGGTGTGTTTACACTATGGATACTTCGTGTTTTTACTTGATAAGGTGTGTTTCTAACTCTGCAAGCATATTGTTTTTACTTGATAAGGTGTGTTTCTAACTCTGCAAGCATATTGTTTTTATTTGTAGCTGGATTTGCTTGTCGTAGTCTTCTCCCGCCACCCCATTTGGTGGAGAATAGGTTCAACACTGCGTTTGGCCTACCCTTATCAGCGTCTGATTAGCCTAGTGGTAGAAATCACTTTTGGAAGCGTATATAAGGGGTTAACACCCCCGCCTACCGACACGATAGAGTCGATTCACATATGACTTTGTGCTAGGAGGAATAAAAGGGAACTAGTCACCCCGACTCAGAAACGCCTAGTAGAATGAAGTCTCTAACACTTTATCTCCGACAGCAGTGTCTGCTATGGTACTCCCTGTCTAAAACCAGCTTTCAGGAAAGCACACTTCCGTCATTTGTCTTGCGGATTTGTTCAGCAATAGTTGTCTACACCATGAGTTGCGTCACTTGTTTGCGGTTTTGTTTAGCAATAGTTGTCTACACCATGAGTTGCGTTACTTGTTTGCGGTTTTGTTTAGCAATAGTTTTCTACACCATGAGTTGCGGTTTTGTTTAGCAATAGTTGTCTACACCATGAGTTGCGTCACTTGGTTATTTGCGGTTTTAATTTAATAACGTGCATTAGGTACTTGCGTCTTAATTCACCCCAAACACAGTCCCTTAAGTTCCTATCGTACGTCACGGGTCATTCCATTTCGGGTTAAGGGGAAGACTGGTCGAAATAATTTTTATTTTAAATAATGAATAAAGACAGACGTGTAGAAAAGATGGTTATATTCAGTTTTGCGAAGGGTTAGGTTAGGGTTAGATAACATGGTATGGTTGGTACTACATCGTCTGACATCACGGATAATGTCATGCTGCTGTAGAAACTGGATACAATTCTCCTTATGGACAAACGTTGATAGATTCCCGAAACTCGTTGCTAAGATGACATCAGTAAGTGGCAACAGAAGCAGAAATCCTTGTCTATTTTCACAGAATGTGTGACGTCACTACCTAAAATTCGGTACTAAATATATATATATATATATATATTTCTTTTACTTGGTGTGAATTAAGTACCGTGTGTTGTTAGCTGGATAAATGTTTTCAGTAAAATCGACTGGCTGAGCGGTTTTGGTGTCTGTCTTTGACAATGATGACATGTGCTCAAATCCTATGTACAGCATAGGGTTTTTTGTTCTTCTTAGATCAAATAATAGCCTAGTCTAAAGTACGTGATGACTGCAAGAGCAAGCGGCCTTTATTTCCTCATCTGTTTAAATGCTCACCTCTAGACCTCAGCAAAGGGAATCATAATCACAAACGTCAACAAATATATTTTTGTTGTTGGTAGACTCGTTCCCTGCATAATCGTAACAGGTGACTAAAGAAGGTTGTGCATGAAGTTGGCAACAACATCATGTAAATTATATTGCTATTAGACCACAAATGACTGAGATAAGGCAGTCCTAAAATCTGATTAAAGAAACAATAAAATCCTAAAGCAGACACTGCTGCCGGGAAATGAAGTGCCAGAGACTACATTGTACTAAGCCACAATTTTTTGTTCTAATGAGGTTCCCTTCAGGCTAGACGAGTTTGATACTTGTTTTAGGGTGTCCCGCTGGTCTAGTATCTAAACTCATCTCTTTCTCTCTCTCTCTCTCTCTCTCTCTCTCTCTCTCTTCTCTCTCGCTCTCTCTCTCTCTCTCTCTCTCTCTCGTGACATGGCGCTTGCATCATTTGGAGGTCTGGTGTTCGATTTCCGGGATACCCATTACATGTCTTTCTTTTTTCTTGTACGTTACATGTTTCCGAATGCAGATAATTCTTGTCTTGTGGCCGTTGTCACGAACAACCATTCTTTGAGGTTCCTTCCCTCGCTGTCTTTCATTCCCTAACCGTGAGTCAGCTACCCATTTACAAATTAACATCTATACAGATGGGTCGACTAGAGCGAAAGCTACCTACGGTAAACCAGATGCAGTGTTGGAACTATACCTCAATACATGACGCGACAAGGAAGTTAACGTTAATATATATAATACAGAGAATAGCAGTGGATATCTCGTCTTCACAGAGACTCAGATGTAGATTCAAGAAGAAAGTATGTCTTTAGCAAGGAATGTCATATTTCTCACCATTTATATATTATTTATATAAATATATATACACCCCATCTCTCTCTCTCTCTACCCCTTTTCTCTCTCTCTACCCCTTTTCTCTCTCTACCCTTTCTCTCTCTCTCTCTCTCTCTCTCTCTCTCTCTCTCTCTCTCTCTCTCTCTCTCGCGTCCATCACAATTGTTTATTTGGTTTGGCCTCGTGTTTTTACGAAACATGTATTGCGTGAGTGTGTGTGCTGTAACGAAACGTGCAGACATGGCAACTTGAAAACATGCGTCTTTACAAAACGGTGTCTTCCTCCTCTTCGTTATCTTTTTCACACTGTGCGAGAGTGGCGTAGTTGTTTGAGCGCATGTCTATCTAGGTCAGGAGTCTCAAACTACCCCGAGGGCCGCACCAGGACATATTTATCTATCCGTGTCTCGCACCTCAGCTTTGTATTCTCCTTCCGGGTAACATCTTGGGTCATTTGAGTACCACACCTCGCTCCTAATGTTTTATCAGATTTCGCTGTCTTCTTCGTTCGTTCTCAATCTCCCGCTACCAAGCCTTGAACGTTCTCAATCTCCCGCTACCAAGCCCTGAACGTTCTCAATCTCCCGCCACCAAGTCCTCAATGTCCTCAATCTCCCGCTACCAAGCCCTGAACGTCCTCAATCTCCCGCTACCAAGCCCTGAACGTTCTCAATCTCTCGCTACCAAGCCGTGAACGTTGTCAATCTCCCGCTACCAAGTCCTCAATGTTCTTAATCTCCCGCTACCAAGCCGTGAACGTTCTCAATCTCCCGCTAACAAGCCATGAACGTCCTCAATCTCCCACTACCAAGCCCTGAACGTTCTCAATCTCCCACCACCAGGCCCTGAAAAGGGCTTTGCAAGTAGCCGGATGTAGTCCGGAGAACGGAATGCGTTTTCATAGCTTACAGCTTGACTGCGATATTTGCACCACACGGTCCGACACATCCGACCAGCAGGCAATTTTTTCAGTACCGTGTTATCCTTCCCTCTTAAGACGACCCCTTGTCCTTAGTCAGTCTGGCCTGTTATCCAGAATTACCTAGGAGAGGTGTAGAATTGTCTTGGCAGCTCTGGTTCGCTGGCCCTGACGCTAACAGTCAGCTTTGGGTCGCTAACCGCTGCAGCTCATGCACTGCTCAGAGTCTTGATCCAATTTCGTTGTCTGACATTTTGCTTGTTTCGGCTTCATAACTTTGTCCTGTCTAAGTTTACCCATATGGTGTCCACACAGTGAACATGTCCTCATTATTTAATTCATTACGTCCATCCACCTGAAAATGTCCTCCTTTTAAAAAAAATTATGATTTTATTTTTGTGTATTGCTGCTCATAATGCAAGTTACGAGTTTTTGTGTGTGTTTTTTTTTTCACCCCCTGATAAATGCGCAGTAGGACTAGGACAGGGGGGAAAATAATATACCCTCTTAATAATGAATCACACTCCCTGGACGACCAGTTTTTGAGGATTCTGTATTACTGCGGTGGTGGGTCATGTGGCTTTGCGTCCCACCCCGATCAGTAGCCAGACAGGTGTCTTCCCGACCACAGAGAGGAGCAATGGAATAGATATAATGTGAATACCCTAATACTCACGCAGTTGAAGGATATGGCGTACATTGATATATGTAGTGTCACTTAAGAAACAAAGAACTGGTGTCAGTAATGGGCAGCTCAGAAAAGTATGCCTGAATACGTAGTATCGGCACAATGGTATCAGATTGTTTTAACGATGACCGGTTGTGTTTTTCTATCGTACTAAAAGTTTGTAGGTTGTGGTAAGATGGGATCACTAATATGGAACTGTTTGAAAGAACCAGAGTCGCATCAGTAGAACATGAGGCGAGGACAAGAAGGTGCTGGCGTTGGAAAGAGCACACATCTAGGAAACAAGCTACTAGCATTACACAACAGTCTCTGTTCTGGAATCCCCAGTTCTAGAGAGGTTCAATTTTTTTTTTTTTTTTGCTTAAATGTTTGCCTCACAAGTTTCTACTGGCGTAGGCGCGCCATTTTCCACCCCAGACCGTAGTCAATTGGGCGATATCAGGACGCATAAACCAGTGCTTGGATGCATGTGTGCATCTGTATGTACCTATGCTAGGTTTGTGCGCCCTCAGAAGCTAGCCCAACCAATGTGCAATGGAAGGGCTTTACCATGAGGGCGCGTGTGAAAGTTGTGAAAGGGTGTGACCGTGGGATAGAGTTAAATGAAACAGAGTGAGGTAAGAGGAGAGAGAGAAGCGGAAGAGTTGCCCCCAGGGTGAGCCTAAGTATCTTCCTGGGTGAGAGAGAGGTTCAAGCAGACCAAAACAGGAAGAAGAGAACGTGTATTTGTTGAAGACCTCTGCTCCGCATGGAGCTGAGATATTTTGGTTGATTGAATTGTTGTAACATGTAACACACCTTGATAAGCTAAGTGTTGTCCCACCCGTCTACTTGTAGTCTTGAGTGTGACCCACATACAAATCGTTTGGGGACCACTGTCCGTCTGTAAACAAAGGCAACAGAAGCGCCTTTCTAAATAGAACTCGATACAGGACATTACTTTGAATAACTCATCTCTTCTAGGGAGTAAAGTAACTAGCGGGTACTGTTGTAGAACATCGCTCTTGCAACACTCAGCCTATTTGTCTTTCTTCTTCTTCGTTCGTTCTCAATCTCCCACTACCAAACCCTGAAAGGGCTTGGGTAGCGGAATGTAGTCCAGAGAACGGAATGCGTTGTGTCGTAGTTTACAGCTTGGCCGCGATATTTACACCTTTCGGTCCAATACATCCGACTTCAGCAAGCATTTTTTGAGTACCGGGTTAGCATTTCCTCTTCGATCCCTTCTACTTAGCCAGTCTGCCCTGCTGCAGCCTGTTATCCAGAATCACCGCGTGGAGGTGTAGAAGGGTCTTGGCAGCTTTGGTTCGCTGGCCCTGACGCTGGCAGTCAGCTATGGGTCGCTAACCACTGCAGCTCATGTGGTGCTCAGCATCTTGATCCCAGCCTATTTGTCTGTTATATATTTCTTGGCAGTTGTGAAGTACGGTAGGTTGCCTTTACTTTCCATACGCGAAGAAACGATCGTACCAAGAAAAAAAAACGTGTCTGTCAAACCAGAGACTCGAAGTAAAATGTTGTTTCGAATGCTACCAGGCACAGAAACACACAGTAGCTGTTTGGGTGGATCTGGAAAAGGCATTTGACAAAGTCTGGAAAGACGGACTTAGAGTCAAGCTAAGAAGAAGTGATGTTTGTGGGAAAATGTACAAGTGGATCACCCACTACCTCAAACAAAGAACGGCCAGAGTCCAAGTACAAGGGCAGATGAGCAAAAAGGTGACACTCGAGCAGGGAGTACCCCAAGGGGGAGTACTGTCACCCACACTCTTCCTGGTATATATAAACGACATTACAGAGAATATACCAAGGAGAGTCCATAGCTCAATGCTTGCAGACGATCTGGCTATGTGGACCTCTGAAAAGAATCTCACCATAGCAAGAAATCGGATGCAGCAGGCCCTAACATCGCTGGAAGAGTGGGCGAACTCATGGCTGGTCAAAATAAACGAGGAGAAAACCACATGCACAATATTCTCGCTTTCAATAAAACCCCAAAATACCAAATTAAGTTTAAATGGCAAATTCCTGCAGCCAAACGACAACCCAACCTATCTGGGAGTCACATTTGATCGGCGCATGACATGGAAAAGTCAGATCGAGAGAAACCGAATGAGAGCCAGAGAAAGAATGGCAATCATGAGGAAACTTGCTGGCACAAGCTGGGGAGCAGACGAAGGCATACTAAAGAAACTGTACACTGGAAGAGTGAGACCAGTTCTCGAGTATGGCGTTGCGGCATGGACAACAGCAGCAAAGGCGAACTTCGATAAAGTTAGCAAACTTCAAAACCAAGCCATGAGAGTTATAACAGGAGGCATGAAGTCAACGCCAATTGTAGAACTTGAAAAGATTACAAAACTGCAATCCATGACCGATAGAAGAGACTGCAGAGCCCAGCTGCAGTCAGAGAAACTCCGAAGACTGACTGACCATCCAATGCACCAGAGACTAAACAATTTGGGAAATGGGAAACTAAAGCGGAGAAACTTTGCAGAAATAGCCAAAGCAAAGATGTACGAAGATCCCATAAACGCACTAACAACACCAAAACCCATCACTACTGTACAAAAACCTACCTGGAGGTAGGATATATTTCCAGAGGTGGTAGAAAAAATATCAGGTATTGGAAACAAAAACTGCCAGACTGAAAAAGAAAGGAGAGATACTACCCTAAGCTTCATATCGAAAAGCTACCCAATCATGGACTGGACCCATGCATACACCGACGGTTCTGTAACAAACTCTACACAGAACGGAGGGGCAGGAGCATTCCTGAACCTACCAAATGGAAGACAAATAACACTGTCATTCGCTACTGGTAAGTACACAAGCAATTTCAGAGCGGAGGCAGAGGCACTGAGGGCGGCAGTGGAAGAAATGGTGACACACAATGAAAATGAAAGCCATATAGTCCTGCTTACAGATGCTCTCGCCGTAGTCACAGCGCTAAAAAGCCAGAAAAACACTGAGCTTAATGATTTAAGAGCAGCACTCTGCAAACTGTGCCAGCAGTCCGCACCAAAAAGGGTAGTGGTACAGGGGGTCCCATCACACTGCAACATCCAAGGCAACGAGGAGACAGACAGACTGGCAAAAGAAGGTGCAAGACTACCACAAACAGATACTAGTATGACGTACGAAGAGTCAAAACGGCTTATAAAAGCCAGATACATGACCAAATGGGAAACCGAACATACTGGTTACACCAAAAACGATGCCTATTACCAGTTGAACCGAAGAGAGCAGGTCGTTGTCTTCAGACTTCGCACTGGCCACAATAGACTGAGGTACCACCTATTCAACAAATTGAAGATAGGTGGTACCGACGAATGCCCGTGCGGTACTGGTAAAATGACCGCTGAACATCTGCTGCAGAACTGCCCGACATACGAGGATCAGAGAGAGCAGATGTGGCCATCACCAGTGGAACTGCAAGACAAGCTCTATGGCAGTGGCGACAGCCTCAGGATGACCGCCGCTTTTTTCGAAAAAATAATGGTTACTGTCTGACTGCGTACGAAGAAGAAGAAGAAGGAGAAGAATGCTCCCAATGAGTAGATTTACGTTTTTTGTGAGGCCTGAAAAGGACGTATACTGAATGGTCGCAGTAGCTCTATCTACGAATCGCTCACTACTATTGGGATCACGCGGATCCCCTACCTCGTTTGCCAGGCTGCCATATTATCATCCCGTTTCCAAGGAGGACTTCGAGAAGGTCGAGGTAGAAGTCCCGGCCAGTATATTTTTCCTAAACCTGACATCAGATCAGTATGTTGTGCCTGACCCGACGTTAGTGTTCCTCCCCCAAAGTAAAAGAAGAAATATCTGTATGTTGCAAGTGATACAATATTTCTCCACATTTCTCTCTCTCTCGCTCTCTCTCTCTCTCTCTCTCTCTCTTTCACGACCAACACAAATATGTATTCTGTTAATCGACCAGGTTAAAGATTCTTTTTTTAAATAGATGTGTTTATAAAGTGTACATTTTTGTGGGGCATGTCATGATGAATCAGGATGTGCGGCTTGGATGTCTTTTGTTTTGGGCGTGCGTTCGAAACCTCCTTACAGCACATAGGTTTTGTTGTTTCCCATCGATGGTCAAATAAAACCATAGACTGCAGTTCGTGGCGATTGCATGGCTAATTGTTCGTATTCGTCCGACTTATAAATCATCGCTGGATTTCAGCAATGTTAATAATTGCCATAAATAAATCACAATCAAAAACTGTTCAGCTCCCCGTGTAGCACAGGTATTCGTGCCAACATCTGTCCTGTGCCATCCTTTTCAGCTCTGTTCACGTATCTCCTGTTTTCTTTATGTTAGTCTCAATCTCTCTTCTCCATGTGTGTTTTGATCTGCCTCTACTTCGATAATTATGGGGATTCCAGAACAGAGACTGTCTTGTAATGTTGACAGCTGATTTATTTAAATTTAATGGGCATCCTATCTAACGCGAGCGACTTTCCCTGCCATCATGTTCCGTTGATATCTGTGGTTCTTTCCAGCAGTTCCACTGTGTGATCTCATTTCTACCGTTCTATTCTGTTGATACATACATTGACGAACCGTCTGTACCTTTTTCATTGTTGTTTTTGTTGTCTATGTTTCATAGCCTTACAATAAATCAGACTTTACATTGGAGTTAAAGTTGTTTTTTTAAAATTGTTAGCCGGGCTTGAAAAGAAGTTAATATTTCCATACATTTTTAGATTGTGGCCCATATTTGTTATAAGCAGACCTCATCCGGCCTGCAGCTTGTGCGTTGCTAACGTCTGCATTGATATTATGGGATATATGATAACAAGTGTTACGTGTCTCTGAGACTGGGGATTACTTATTGAAGAAGGAAGTCATGAAATTTACTTTATAGAAGATATGGATTTTGCTTTATAGAAGTTAGAAGTCATGAATTTTACTTTATAGAAGAGATAAGATATGGATTTTGCTTTATAGAAGTTAGAAGTCATGAATTTTACTTTATATAAGAGATAAGATATGAATTTTGCTTTATAGAAGTTAGAAGTCATGAATTTTACTTTATAGAAGACGGAAAAGGAATTTGCTTGACAGAAGATATTTATTTTACTTGATAGAAGAAGAAAGACGTGGATTTTACTTGATAGAAGGAAGACAAGGGTTTTGCTTGATATAAGACGAACGACATGGATTTTATTTGACGAACATTGAATTGTGTTTAATAAAAAACGGAAGCCATGGGTTTTACTTCATTGAAGGCATGAATTTTACTTCATTGAAGAAGGGGCACATGCACCAAAAATAGAAAGCTGAAACACAATCGTGAAAGACAAAGTAGTGGTATATGGTACATCATGGCATCATGCGGTACATGATCACATCCTGTGGTACAGTTTGCTAACATGGGGTGCATCATCGTATCCTGCGGTGCATAATCGTATCCTGCGGTGCATAATCGTATCCTGTGTTGCAGTTTGCTAACATCTGGTGCAGCATCGTATCCTGTGCTGTATCAGACTTTTCCTGTGGTGCGACCCTTGTGCCATATACATTTAATCCGGAAATCATAAGAACACCTCAGATGCGCCCGCAATAAATAAACATCTGCACTAATCGCAGACATTTCCGTGTCTGGCTGATTCCCGCTTACCCACTTCCGTCACGGCATCCATGTTTTGTTCTGTTGTAGCTGTAGCGCACTTCTGTTGTCCCCCCACCCCCCATCCCTCTCCCTCTCTCATACACACACTTTTCGAAGGGACTGTGTTTTTGATTTATGTAATTCCCTCCACCTCCCCCGAGGTGCCCCTCTCAATGTTTAAAGCCAAACTCCTGCGATCTGTGGATCGTCAATCCATTGTTTGCGGAGTCCATCATCTAATATGAAGTCATTGATTGATTTGTGCATGTTCCCTTATCCATATGTAATGTCTTCCCTATGGGCACTCTGCAAGCATGGGCGGCCGGTTATCAGTTCTTTCATTGACGAAGACCGCAGCATGGTCTTGACAGAAGATGCTAGGGTTACACCGAATATTGGATTCAGTTCCGGGTAATCCACTCAATGAGTTATTCCTAGTCCTGCGTGGTTCTACATTTTGGATGGGGGTTGTTTTTTGTTGGGTTTTTTTTTTTAAATGTGGGCTGCTCTTTTCAGAGGTAGTGGTGGATTTGTGTGTGTTAGGGGTTAGATCGTTTTGGATGGGCTTTGTTCTTTTTGGATGTGTTTTGTTATTTTTGGATGGATTTTGTTGGTGGGTTTATTCCTTGTGTGATGTGGGTTCTTTATAATATGGGTTGTTCTTGAAATTAGGATTATTATTTATGGTTTTAGGGTGTGTTTTTTTGTGGCTAGGTTTGTTCCTTCTGAGAGATAGGTGTTTTTTTTAAAAAAATGTTAATGTAGCAATTCATTCTGGTTAGGGATGTTCGTAATGTGATGACATTTGATCTTCCTTTGACGTGTTATACGAATAGGTCAAAGAGTAGCATGATCATTTGTAGACACTTTGGATAACTTTGTTTTCATTCTTTGTACTTAATTGACACGCAGCTCCTTATCAGGAGCACTTTATTGTGTCCCAGATTGCATCATAGGAATAGCCAGCCAGCCGGTTAAAACCAAGCGTGTCAATTACCCAACGTATACATTTCATTTGAACTGAATTTTCAAAACTGATAAGTTATTAGTTGATAGCAGGAAGTTTTCACATACGTATGTGCCCCATTTTTGTAACCATGTTACACTTTGAAACGACATGTATTTTTTGCTGGTTACTTTTTAGGAAATGTCGATCAACATAATGAACACACATTGGACTCGTTAATTCACTGTTTATATTTGGCCCAATAATTAACCCTTTGCATCGCGTGTTTGAAATAGGAAATAACTTGTTCATAAAAGCAAGGAGATTTTCATTTGCCTCACGCATATAATATTTTCTTGTAAATGAGTTGTCCTAGCATGAAATAGAGGCGAGAGATTGCATTCAACAGAATAATAGTTATGGTTTCTGAACAAAATGTTTTGGACATGCTAGAGTGTAAGAGGTTAAAGAAACTTTTTTTTTTATTCGACCGAACAGTTGAAACGAAGCATATTGTGTGTATCTCAAGTAGATACACATTTATTTATTTAAACTCCAACATGACCAGACAAGGACAGTAGAAACACACAGTTCTCTGAACTTTTGTAGCGTCTTCTATCAGCTCTCTTATTTCTGTAAACCAACATGACAAGGACAGTAGAAACACACAGTTCTCTGAAGTTTTGTAGCGTCTTCTATCAGATCTCTTATTTCTGTAAACTCCAACATGATAAGGACAGTAAACCACATACAACTGAATGTTAGGTGCCTTTGTGAAAAATTCCAAGATGGTCAGGAAATTAGGTTTAAATCAAGTCCCTGCATGTTATAGGCCTGAACGTTTACTGCCAGTTCTTTCAAAGCCGTTATTCTTAACATGACTAAATCATCACACGTCCATGAAGACCTGTGAGCTTGGTTTACAGTTCCGATGTACCAGGTTCGAATTAGGTCGGGGTTAGATTGACAGCCTCGGTATGTCGTGAGAATTTCAAGGTAGAACTGCTTCTTTCATTTAACCCAGCTGTCCACTCGCCTATCCGTAAACATCCCTTCAGCAGCAGAAAGAGTGTACAGTGTCAAACACAGATAATATCGTGGTGATTACGATCTCAGATAATCACGCCGTCTTCTTGTGATCCCTTGGATGATTACATAGTCAGGCGAGTTTCCGCGATGAACTCAACTCTTGTGTGGACTCACTCCTTAGCTACATGCAGTTTTTGAGTGAAGTGTTTAATCGTTGGGCCAGTGTATCTTCCTTAACTGGACATACTTACTTTCCGTGTCCTCAGCACCACGTCAGATATCATGGTTCCAATGTTCGGGTCACCACGTCAGATATCATGGTTCAATGTTCGGGTCACCATGTCAGATATCATGGTTCCAATGTTCGGGTCACCACGTCAGATATCATGGTTCCAATGTTCGGGTCACCCCGTCAGATATCATGGTTCCAATGTTCGGGTCACCATGTCAGATATGGTTCCAATGTTCGGGTCACCACGTCAGATATCATGGTTCCAATGTTCGGGTCACCACGTCAGATATCATGGTTCCAATGTTCGGGTCACCCCGTCAGATATCTTGGTTCCAATGTTCGGGTCACCCCGTCAGATATCATGGTTCCAATATTCGGGTCACCACGTCAGATATCTTGGTTCCAATGTTCGGGTCACCACGTCAGATATCTTGGTTCCAATGTTCGGGTCACCACGTCAGATATCATGGTTCCAATGTTCGGGTCACCACGTCAGATATCATGGTTCCAATGTTCGGGTCACACGTCAGATATCATGGTTCCAATGTTCGTGTCACCACGTCAGATATCTTGGTTCCAATGTTCAGCCACGCGGATTGCCTTGTTATTCCCCCTCAACACGTCACCCATAATGCATGTTTGCAGATGGTTTGGACAGACCATCAGATAGTCTGGGTCTTGTGTTGCTCCAGTCCCACCTCTCATCATCCCTTTCCCCCATCTCTGTAAGTTATTTCTGCATCGTGATACACCAGTTCAGGGTCTATCTAGTGACTTCCATGCTGCGCAAGGCAAGCGGTGTCCAAGCGCAGGTTCTTCTCGCATGTCAATCCAGAGAATCTGCTTCAGGTCATTCCATTTTTCGATGCGGCGTTTTCCAGGGCTAGTCTGTGTTGACTGCAAGAAACTCTGTATTGTAGTCTTGTGCGCTGCACTTGTTGTCGAAACATATTGTGCCTTAGTCGTTTGTCTACATCTCTCTGCCAATTTCTGATGCGATACCTCTTCTTTTCTCAGTCGGGGCTACACCGATTATGGGTAAATTTCTGTTAGTTGGGATAGGTTTCTGACTCCCTGTAACTTTCCGACCAGTCTCATATATTGCTGTATCAATCGGTTTGTCATGTGCAGAGTTGTTTCCAAACATGGCGCGGCGCACTCAGCTACAGGCCGTACAGAGTACAGTCTTGTAAAACATGCTCGTTATGACACGTGTCCACCTCGGATTATCTCTTGTTGTGATGATTGGGTCAATCGCTCATCGCCCATCTCTCTCCTCCACACGACGGCGTATAGGGCCCAGCAGTAAATGAGAGTGGGCTCTGTGGAGACTCAAGAATCCGTCGCTGCAAGTGGCTGGCAGAGCTCCACGGGGCGAATATCATCATGGGTTTTATTTACCAATGTACTCATCCTTATAGAGTGGGAGTTGAATAATATTATGGTTTCTTGTGCACCTTCTGACTCTGCACTGGCTTCTTTAGCACATCTTCACTGGGAGAGGGCACGTCCCGGGTGGCCGGGGGATTATTTTTTTGTGGGGGGGGGGGGGGAGAGAAATCGCCTGAACCTGTCTGCTGTCCCATCCAGCTACCCCCTGGGGATTGAAACCCCAACCGTCAGCTCAAATACTGGAAAGGACACGGCCTATCACTTGTGGGGGGGGGGGGGGGGGATGTAGGCTTGGGCATGAAACGCCAAGAGACATTGTGAGTCTTACGTGTGTTACGCCATGTCTCGTTATGGCTTCAGATAACCACGTACGCGCTGAAAAACTATCATTACGATTGCATTCTAATTTGCTGAGGCATACCAGCATTTCCATATGGTCACACCAGCATATCCAAATGGCCATACCAGCACATCCATATGGCCATCCCGACAGTCGTCGCCATCCATTGTGCAGGATAGGCTTCTTTTATTGCACTCTTGGGCTACAACGGCGGGGGCGGGGGGGGTATTTTTTAATTTTTTTTTGCGTTCGCCTTATGTGTCTAATCCCCAAGGCGGTGTGCGTTGCACTGTGGTTTTTATTTTGCGCCTGTGGGCCCAATGCATCCGACTTCAGCATACATTTTATGTAAGGGTCTGCTTCCTCCTGCATTTTCTAAGGGTTTGCTTCCCCGGGGTAACGGTCGGTGCTGTGATGGGGATCGAACCCAGCACCTTCGGATTGTGAGCCGTGCCACTTATCCACTTTAGGCCACGCCGTCCCCTGGGGGGGGGGGGGGGTATTTAAGTTGAAAGGGGGTCAAATCTCGCCCTCATACAAATCTATCAAGAGTAACAACCCATTTTGTGTTTGGGAGCTTCTTACTGCCCACCTCGATACAAAACTACTGTTCTTGTTTGTGTGTCTCTTGTCGGGACTCCCTTTCTAGACTCAAATATGTGATGCGAAGAGAATATTTGGTAACTTGAGTTTCACACAATTAAATGAATTGAATCTGTCTATACATGTTCTATTATATATAGAACTGTATTTTATAAAACTCACCTGGGATCTTGAAATTGAAACGGACAAGCGAATGCCTGCTGCGAGGTAGCCAAAGGCTAACCGTAGTAGCTTCCGTTTATCTTGCTCTGTTTACTAGTCCTGGGTACAAACTTCATTATTTTTCAGAATTGTTGACTCGGACAGCCGCTAACAACCTGCTCTTTTTTTTATTTTCAACTGCCAAGGGTTCTTTACCGTGCACAGTGTGTACATGGGATTTCTGATTTTATCGTCAGTCTTTGATAGGACTAGGCGCTTGAACTCGCCTCACTTGAAGTTGTTTCGAACGCCTACCGTTGTGTGCTGTTGTTATTGAATGCCCACAATGAGTAGATTTACACTTTTTTGTGCGCCCTGAAAAGGACGTTTAGTGGCGGTTTGTTGTAGCTTTCCTCACATCCCGAGCGTGCTGATGACGGTGGACCGGGGTCTTCCTGACGGTAGCGCTATGCTTGTCTCCTTCTGCATGTCGCTCACTACTGCGAGGATCACGTCGGTTCTTCACCATTGTTGCCATGAGAGCCTGTTTCGAAGGAGGACTACGAGGAAGTCGTGGTGGGGGTATATTTCGCCTGACCCTGACTAACATGTCTGATCAGTATATTTCGCCTGACCCTGACTAACATGTCTGATCAGTATATGTTGCCTGACCCTAACTAACATGTCTGATCAGTATATGTTGCCTGACCCTGACTAACATGTCTGATCAGTATATGTTGCCTGACCCTGACTAACATGTCTTTTTCTTCTTCTTCTTCATCGTACGCAGTCAGACAGTAACCATTATTTTTTCGAAAAAAGCGGCGGTCATCTTGAGGCTGTCGACACTGCCATAGAGCTTGTCCTGTGGTTCCACTGGTGATGGCCACATCTGCTCTCTCTGATCCTCGTATGTCGGGCAGTTCTGCAGCAGATGCTCAGCGGTCATTTTCCAGGTACCACACGGGCATTCGTCGGTACCACCTATCTTCAATTTGTTGAATAGGTGGTACCTCAGTCTATTGTGGCCAGTGCGAAGTCTGAAGACAACGACCTGCTCTCTTCTGTTCAACTGGTAATAGGCATCCTTTTTGGTGTAGCCGGTATGTTCAGTTTCCCATTTGGTCATGTATCTGGCTTTAATAAGCCGTTTTGACTCTTCTTACATCATACTAGTATCTGTTTGTGGTAGTCTTGCACCTTCTTTTGCCAGTCTGTCTGCCTCCTCGTTGCCTAGTATGTTGCAGTGTGATGGGACCCACTGTACCACTACCCATTTTGGTGCGGACTGCTGGCATAGTTGACAGAGTACTGCTCTTAAGTCATTAAGCTCAGTTTTTTTCTGGCTTTTTAGGTCTGTGACTACGGCCAGAGCATCTGTAAGCAGGACTGTATGGCTTTCATTTTCTTTATGTGTCACCATTTCTTCCACTGCCGCCCTCAGTGCCTCTGCCTCCGCTCTGAAATTGCTTGTGTACTTACCAGTGGCGAATGACAGTGTTATTTTTCTGCCATTTGGTAGGTTCAGGAATGCTCCTGCCCCTCCGTTCTGTATAGTGTTTGTTACAGAACCGTCGGTGTATGCATGGGTCCAGTCCATGATTGGGTAGTTTTTCGATATAAAGCTTAGGGTAGTATCTCTCCTTTCTTTTTTAGTCTGGCAGTTTTTGTTTCCAATACCTGGTATATTTTCTACCACCTCTGGAAATAAATGCTTCCTCCAGGTAGGTTTTCGTACAGTAGTGATGGGCTTTGGTGTTGTTAGTGCGTTTATGCGATCTTCGTGCATCTTTGCTTTGGCTATTTCTGCAAAGTTACTCCGCTTTAGTTTCCCATTTCCCAAATTGTTTAGTCTCTGGTGCATTGGATGGTCAGTCAGTCTTCGGAGTTTCTCTGACTGCAGCTGGGCTCTGCAGTCTCTTCTATCGGTCATGGATTGCAGTTTCGTAATCTTTTCAAGTTCTACAATTGGCGTTGACTTCATGCCTCCTGTTATAACTCTCATGGCTTGGTTTTGAAGTTTGCTAACTTTATCGAAGTTCGCCTTCGCTGCTGTTGTCCATGCCGCAATGCCATACTCGAGAACTGGTCTCACTCTTCCAGTGTACAGTTTCTTTAGTATACTTTCGTCTGCTCCCCAGCTTGTGCCAGCAAGTTTCCTCATGATTGCCATTCTTTCTCTGGCTCTCATTCGGTTTCTCTCGATCTGACTTTTCCATGTCATGCGCCGATCAAATGTGACTCCCAGATAGTTTGGGACTAACATGTCTGATCAGTATATGTTGCCTGACCCTGACTAACATATCTGATCAGTATATGTTGCCTGACCCTGACTAACATGTCTGATCAGTATATTTCGCCTGACCCTGACTAACATGTCTGATCAGTATATTTCGCCTGACCCTGACTAACATGTCTGATCTATTGTCAGATGTTAGTCTTCCTCTACGCCGTTTTGGGGCAATAGAATCAAAGTCATTTAAATAAAGGTAGGTGATTATAATAATTATGTAACTACAAGTGTATGTGTGTAATCAAGATCTGTTGGGTGGATGTCCACAAGGAGGGGTGGGGTCAATGAAAAAATAGAGGGATATGGGCGATTCAGATAATGCAATAATGTGCTCGTCTATCATTGAATGGTCTGCTCCGCCTGTTTGGAAATGACCTGACCTCTCGCTCTGACAGAGAAACCACAACCTGGTTTCTCACTATGCTGAACGTGACTAATCGGCTCCAGGTACACCTCGAACAGACAAGGCAAGCGCTCACATACGAGCTCACATATCTCAGGGGAAATAACGCTTGAATTTGACTCTGGGTTTGTGAGTGAGTGCCTGGATGCGGGTGTCAGCCCAGGGATTTAAAGTGCTTTAAGTGGATCACGTGAACCCCCAAATAGATAGAATAGGGCCACTTTCACCTTTCATGCATGCCGCAATGTAAGACTAAAGAGTGCTGTGCATGGGGTTGGGGACCTCAGGTTAAGAAATACACGTTTTAATGAGCTATTGCAAAAGCTCGAATGCAGGTTTCATGTAAATGATCAGATGCAGTTGTTCTTGGTCTGGTTTAATGCCCACAATGAGTATGTTTACTCTTTTTGTGCGCCCTGAAAAGGACGTTAAGTGGCGGTCTGTTCTGGTTTTCCTCACACCCCGAGCGTGCTGATGAAGGTGGGCCGGGGTCCTCCAGACGGTTCTGCTATGCTTGGCTTCATCTACGTGTCGCTCACTACTACGGGGATCACGTCGATCTCTGACTTCGTTAGCCATACTGCCATGAAAACAGCACATTTCCAGGAAGGGCTACGAGAAAGCCGAGGTGAGGGTCTTGGCCAGTATATTTTTCCTGACCCTGACTAACTTGTCTGATCAGTATGTTGTGTCTGACCAGACGTGAGTCGGCCTTACCGCGTGCGCACGTGCGTGCGCACGTGTGTGTGTTAGTGTGAAGGGTTGCAATTGCGCACATTGGGGAAAACACATTTTGGGTATGTGTGTGAGAGATAGTGTGTCGGGAAGTCAGTTTGATAAATTAAAAGTGCTTTTGATGGATGCGTCAGTGTGTGTGTGTGTGTATGTGAGAGAGAGTCGAGAAGTCAATTTGATAAATTAAAAGTGCTTTTGGTGGATTCGTCAGTGTGTGTGTGTGTGAGAGAGAGAGAGAGAGAGAGAGAGAGAGAGAGAGAGAGAGTCGGGAAGTCAGTTTGATAAATTAAAAGTGCTTTTGATGGATGCGTCAGTGTGTGTGTGTGTGAGAGAGATTGAGATTCCAGGTGTCTGTTTGGTGTATTAAACGTACTTTAAGTGGGTGGAATTTGTGTGTGTGTGCGCGCGCACTTGAACCGCGCATTTGATTTGGTTGTGATCTGTCAGTTATTTTCGTTCTGTCCCTGACAAATGCTTTGTGGCCGCAACTTAGGTGTCGCTTTGTTCTGTCCTTGTGCCGTCACTGATACCTGTAAATGTATGTATCGACAATTATGTGGGATTTGTCAAACAGACTGTTTGTGTGCGTATGAGAGAGAGAAAGAGTAAGTGAGTGCGGTACTAGAAGTCTTCTAAGTGGATGAATCCGTGCGGCCGCGCTAGCTTTTCATCATTACTCACTCTTGTTCTGTTTGTATTTGGCATCAGTGAGAAAGAACACTCTTCCCCTTTTTTGTATTTTGACGTGTCCTGATTTTTCACCTATGAAAGGTGAAGGATGTTCGAGGTCGTGGGGGAATGAATAAATAATCTGACGTAAGTTTGAGGAAAGAGTGGGGTCATACCTGTGTCGTTACTTGACAGTAGGTTGTTAGGTTATGCTAGACTCGATACATTAACCCAGAGGTCCTCAACCAGTGAAGAAGTCACACCAGTGACACGGTTGTTATACTCCTTAGTCTTTTTGTAAAATAGTTGTACATTTGTTATTGAACTGTTTTCAACATTTTCTATTACAATTAAATTTGTAAAACACTAAAAATAATCAAATTAAACGTATACGTACTAATATATAAAATAATAAATGATTTTCAATATGAAATAAAATACATGTTTTGAGGAGTCCGACAGTCTTGGAAAGGAGGAAATGACATTCTGGCACGGCGAAAGGAGTGCATAGGACAAAAAAGGTTGAAGACCCATGCACTAGCTGATAGGTAGCTAGGCTGGTTTGGATAGCAGGGATTGAACATTGAAGAGATTAGACCAGGGATTCTCAACTGATGTTCACCAACATCCTATATCAGCCAAAAGTCTTTAGAAGCCAGCCATTTATAAAAGATGCTCACAAACTTTATGGCCAATTTTTGTCTTGCCTTCCCCATGCCCACCTTTTGGATTGAACCCTGCTTGATTGTGGATGCCCACTGTAGACATTTTATTAAACACATACCCTGAAATGCTAGTCATCTACCTATAATTAAAACTCAGTTTACTACCATGTTGTTGTGTTCACTAACATGTTGATGTGTTCACTCCCATATTGTTGTGTTCACTGTCATGTTGATGTGTTCACTCCCATATTGTTGTGTTCATTTCCCATGTTATTGTGTTCACTCCCATGTTGTTGTGTTCACTGACATGTTGATGTGTTCACTCCCATGTTGATATGTTCACTCCTATATTGATGTGTTCACTCCCATGTTGATGTGTTCACTCCCATGTTGATGTGTTCACTGCCATGTTGCCGTGTTTCCTCATGACATATCTTTAGTAGCCGGTTACAACAGTGGTCCCTCTTACATCCTGAACCGCATCGGAGAAACTCGGCTTGTGGTTCCTCCTGGCTGTATGCCAGGTTGCTGCGACACATCCTGGTTCCAGGAGTACGAACAATGACCTAACATGGGATCTTTATCAGTATATTTCACCTTAACCTGATTACCCTTCGCTCCAGTTTAGTTCTTCTATACAATACATCATTGGAGACATGTCAAATTGGATTATATCAAACACTAAATATGCTCTTTGTTTGAGAGATTTGTAGTCTAAAAGATGTCTGATTAGAGTTACACACTTGGAAGGACAGTAAAAAGGTTTCAGAAGATTACTGCTCTTGATAGATATATACGAGAGAGAGAGAGAGAGAGAGAGAGAGAGAGAGAGAGAGAGAGAGAGAGCTATTATGTGGTGTGTGAATGGACGTCCATACATAACTGAAATACTCCCACTCAGGATGCCCGCAGCGTATTCCATTACGTACTGTGAACTCCTTTTATCGATATCCACTGGGAATGTAGATGTCTTTGTACTAGATTTAATTTAACTTGACATCACCGTTGTCTGTTTGCGCGAACTTCTATTTCTCCAATCTGAACCAACTTCCCCATAACATAGAGAACTGAAATGTGTAGACAGCCTGTACTAGTGTGACCTGCTCATCTATCAAAATGACACTCCAATAGTCACAATTAACAACTTGGAATCCTGGTATTCAAGCAGTCATCGTATTGCCTGTTAGCCGAAGCCTAATGGCTATCCCTAGTAGGTATTTTAAACTTCCTGCGACTTACTAGGCCTGGAGGAAGGCACACATCATTTGGTTATACTTGCAGTCGAGTGTACAGCATTGGCCTTTTGTGTTTTTGCTTGACGTAGGAACCGCTTTCAAGCCGGCCTCTATTTGGGTGTGCATTACCTTTAGTTCTATTGTCTGGACAGTGGCTAGCAGCCTGCTCTTTTCGATTTGCAACCGTCAATGATTCTTGTATATGCACATCATGGTCACTGGACCTCAGAGCTTATCCTTTGTGTCTCCGAAAGGACTAGTCAGAGGTCGAGATTCATAAAATATATATTGTTTTAATCGTTTACAGAATTTAATATAAACTCAGTTGCGGCAGATTCCGAACGGTCGTGTTTGACAGTGGGAATTACATTGGTTATGTTTTCTTGTCATTCTCTTTTTCCTCACCCGAGTGATACCCGGGAAGAATGGGACGGACATTATTTATACACTTGAAGATCTGGTGTCCGCTTATTATATTGCACTATTTGCACACTGGCAGGTTCAGACCAGGACGGAGGTACTGAGCAAATGTGGTCAACGTGTGGGACTGGGCACAGCCTACTGTAGATACATGCCTTCTGACTCACGGAGAAATCCCTTTGAAACGTCACAAGGCACGGCTGATTAAAAAATAGCGGAACTTGCATGTGTTAACTATCAGTGCAACTATAATAGCCTGTTCGGGAAACAAAGATGGAAATGCATTTGGTTTTAGAGCATCATTCTGTGAAAGGATCACTCTCAACGGTGATTTATTTTGTTTTGTACCGTAAATTTGTTTTATTTGTCTGTGTGGAACATTACTTAATTTAAAAAAACCATCTTGGCACAAGATGAGTTTCATTATTTAGTCGGCAGCGGAATGTGACGCTTCAAGGGATTTTTCCAGTGAATCAGACGGCCCTATTTAAAGCAGACCATGGACTGGGCATTGGTGTTGGAAAGATGGAAGATGTGACGCTAAATATATTAGGTCTCACCAGTTGAAATGGGAAGCTGCCTAGATGGGACACAGTTCCATACCTCGGGGACAAGGTTGTGTCGGACAATGAAACATGCGGGAGTATCAATGGAAATGTGAGCGCGGACAGGGTAGTCTTTGCTGGCTTAGACAACATACTGGGGTCTTCACGGTGCTGTACATGCGTCGAAATGAGAATATCCAAGAGTGTCGTGCCTTCTGTGCTTCTATAAAAAATTAAGGCGAGGTTGTGGCGGGACTTTTCATTATAATAAAGTATTTACAAACATGGATAGGAGTGGTTTACACAACGTGCCGCCGGGACAGAAACAAGAACCAAACTTGCCATACGACCAAAAGATCCCTTCAGGGACAACCGATAAAAAACTAATGAACTAACAGGTCACGGAGGAAGAGACGAGCACGCCAAAAAGAAATATGGACACATAAAAATACGTTTATCAGCTTTGCTACACGATCCATGTCGACTGGTCGACCATTTTGAGGGTAAATGAAAAGACTGGCCAGGAATGCATGAAATAGTGAAAGTAAATGGGCGGATAAGCAAAATTGATCAAGCACGAAATGGCCAGGTGGTGATACCTTTGCCACAAACCTTTCCTCCCTCCTTCCATTTGCCTCTTCTGTCCTTGTTCTCACATGTATATGGTGTATGTGTACGTATATCACCATCTGACAATTTCCTGTTTGGCCTCCATCGGCTTATCAGGTCTTTTACTTTTCTCATTTCATACACTTTCCTCTCCAGTTTTTTCATTTCCTCTACTGGCCGAACAGTCCATGTAGATCGTGTAGCTAAGTACATTTTGTATACCTTTTTATGTGTTGACAAATCCGTTTCTATTCTGTTTTAAAAAAATCGACATCACTGGTATGGAATCTCTCATTATATGGCGAAGTGCGTGGATACCGATGGATTCGTTGGTTGTACATACTTCTACTTCGTCCTCTCCTGTGCTCCAGTCCGCTCGAACCTCGTCTACTATCAAAGATCTGTAGTCTGAATTGCTGATTCATCTACTACATTGTCGTCATCTAACAGGTGGTCATTGATAGACTTCAAAATATCACTACTATTCATAACCAGTATACCCGCAATCGGTGCCATGAGACCAGTATGTCAGCTATTTCGTTGCCCTGAACTTCAGAATGACCATGTCAGTAGATCGACACCAGATTTTCGAGGTTTGGTTCGTCTATAGCTGCTATCTGTTCCTGCCTTAGTCAGCCCTTCTGTGGCTTCTGAAGCGAGGATTTGTAGTCTAGAACGACGTGTTCATCTCCACTTCTACGATGCGTTAGTTTATACACGTTTTGTCCGTTGTCCCCGATGAATGCCTTTTGGTCGCAACGTAGGTCTCGTTCTTGTTTCCGTCTCAGCGCGTATCTGAAACATACCTCTCGATGTGCTTATACTTTCTATGCTTCTGTACAGTGCCGAGTGTTGTAGTGTAACTAACGGAAGAGGAAATGTCTTCTTTTTTTTTTCTTCGCATTATTTCTCTATTTCTCTGGAGTCGATGTGCGTTGCACTGTGGTTTTTATTTCGCGCCTGTCGGCCCAGTGTATCCGACTTCAGCATGTATTGTATGGGTCTGCTTCCTTTTGCATCTGCTTCCCCGACCGGTGCTGTGATGGGGATCGAACCCAGCACCTTCGGGTTGTGAGCCGTGTCACTTAACCACTAGCCCACGCCGCCCCCAAAGTTGTCTTTCCACGCGGCATGTTTTCAGACCGAACACCATCGCCGACCGAGAGCTGCCTACCCGTAGACGAAGACATGCACGCCATCATAACTGGTAGGCGTAAAATTTAATCGACCGTGTGATAAGTAGAGAACCTGATACTATCAACAGAATCTTCATTGTATGGACAACAGAGGGAAGGCTAAAGGAAGGCCCACGTATGACAACTTGATGAAGAGCTGTATACTCCGAGGTGAAAGTCATGAATCAAAGCTGATTCACCATACAAAAGATGGCTGCAGGCCGAGTGAGAGGAGGGACTTTGTTATTGCCCTTGATAAAGTCATCTGACCTAAAAATGATCACTGACCAAGAATCGCAGAAGAGAGTGGTACTTGTGTTGAAAATAGAACTATTGTAACCTACCAAGCATGTCATTAAAGGCGAATAAAGAGGAATGTAAATGGAACTTGCAACATCATCATGTAAAACCATTACTATTGAAACCACCACAGAAAATGTCCTGATACAGGCTTCCAGTAAAGGGGTCAGCTGTAGTAGGGGCTCTATGCTTAGCTTGTAACGAAAAGGTGAACTGCAGTACTGGTTTGATCCAAGCTTTTGACTAGCTTAACTATTAACAATCAGTCAATCAAATCCACGTCTTCAACAAATGAGCATAATTCCATCCTTTCTATCTCTGTCCACGTCGTCTTTGTTCCCTTTACGTCTCAAGCCTATCTTCTTCATGGTGTGTTTTGGTCTGACCCTACTTCTTCTGTCTTCGACATTCCAGATCAGAGGGTACCTGGCGATGCAAAATCCTTGCGACTGTCTCTCGCGTCATTTGACCTCTCTCCGCAGAACCTTCTGTCTTGGATGGTTGGGTTGAATATTTCTTGTTAGTAAATGTCCATAATTGTTGAAGTAGCCAGCCTCATACTCTTCCAACCATGGTCACCTCTTGGCAAGCTTACAGGGTTACTATTTGCTGCCCACCTTTCTGCTCCCGGCCACAGTCGGCAGACTATCCAACATTGCAAGTAATACGGTTATATGTTGAACGGTATTTATTTGTGGGCGTGCTTTACTCGTTTCCTAAGGATGCAGGCCGTGCATTATGTTGTGTTTTGGGCCTATCGGCCAGTGGAACCGGCTTCAACACCCATTTTAAATAATGGATTTACTTCCCATAGGGGGTTGTACTTTTCTGAATTCGAACATATACATGTTTGGGTTGCGAGCTGTATGACTAACCATCTCGCCATGCAGTCGCAGCCACCTCATACCCTCCTCCTTTTCCTGTTACACTATATGTGATTTTTGTTTGTTTAAGTCTGGATTGGCATCATATTTAAGAACCGCGCTGATACATTTCCTAGACATATGTTGACTTCTGAACCGAATGTGTATGTAGCCTGAATTATATATGCCCTACTCGGCTGGTTTGTTTGCAGTAGTGATTAGTCCTTCTGAACTAGAACCGCATTTGTCGCTTTGGCATGGTTGCAAAAAAATCGATTAATGAATTTACCTAAGATTTTATCCAAAACATGACTAAACATGTAACGACGTATACTTACGGTCTACAGGGAGGATTGTATGAGTCGTACACACCTTTACATGAGGGGTGTTAACGTTAAAGATGGCAGTGAAAGTGTTGACAGTAATGAATTCTCTGGGATACCCGCAACTACCAAAAGTGAATACAATGTCTAACTTGTGCATGCAGCTGTGCTGGGAAGTCGCCAATATAAAGTATTCCTATCGATGTGAATCCCTCCTCGACGGGAATCCTTCACCGATGTGAACCCCTCCCTGATGTGAACCCCTCCTCGAAGTGAATCCTTAGAGCCACGTGATCCCCTCCCCGGATGTGAAACTCCTACATGAAATTATACATTTTCCCCATGTGAGCCCTTGCCCACAACCGATATGAACATTTGCCCTTGATGTGAGCCCTTGCTCTCGACCGATATGAACACCTGCCTTTGATTTGAACCCTTGCTCTCGACCGATATGAACACCTGTCCTTGATGTGAGCCCTTGCTCTCGACCGATATGAACACCTGCCCTTGATGTAAGCCCTTGCCCTCGACCAGCGTGAACACCTGCCCTACTCCCACCACAATGTGAACACGTACTCCGTGTGAGGTCTCTCCCACCTGCTGGCATGAGACGCTGCCCCCGGTGCAAGGCTCTGCACACCAATGACGTAAGGTCCCTCACCCTACTAGAAGCCAGCCAGTTTGAGAACCAGTCTAGCACAGATGTTGCTCAATCTGGATCAAGGTTTAGCTTCCCGCGCCTAGCTCCCCTCGTGTTGACGCTAGACTTGGGAGGCAGTTTCTTCTTGGATTCAGTGGCCTTGCGTTTAGTCAGCTGGCTGTGTTGTTTATGGGGGGAGGGAGAGAAGATAGAGAGAACAGTTCGTTTCTTCTAGTGAGGAAGGACGAAAAGGATTAATGATGTCACTTCTAGGTTTGGACGAGGAAGGTGGAGCGCTACTTTATGAGAAAGGGGTTCTTGTTTGGTGGAAACTTCTTTTGGGAGACATTGAATGTGGGTTCTTGTTGGATGGAAACTCTTCTTTTGGGGGACATTGAATGCGGGTTCTTTTTTGATGGGGACTTCTTATTTGGGGACATTGAATGTGGGTTCTTGTTGGATGGAAACTGTTATTTTGGGGGACATTGATTTTGGGTTCTTGTTGGATGGGGACTGTTCTGGGGGAGGGGGCATTGAATGTGTGTTCTTGTTGGACAAGGATTGTTCTTCTTGGGTGTGGATGTGGGTTCTTTTTGTAAGGGGACTGTGCATCTTGGGGGACATTGAATGTCTGTTCTTGTTGGATGGGATCCGTTCTTCTTGGGATATTGAATGTGGGTTCTTGTTGAAATGGTAACTGTTCTTCTTGGAACACTGAATTTGTTATTGTTGTATGGGGATTGTTCTTCTTGGGACATTGGATGTGTGTTATTGTTGGATGGGGACTGTTCATTTTGAAGAACATGGAGTGTGTGTTCTTGTTGGATGGGGACTGTTCTTCCTGCGACATGGGGTGTGTGTTCTTTCTAGATAGGGACGCTGTTCTTTGTGGTATTTTTTGTTCATTCTTAATGAGTTTTTATTTTTTAGGTTGGGTTTGTTATTTTTGAGACGGGACAGCTGTTTTCTGAGATAAGAGACAGTTCAATCTGGGATTGGGGATTTGTTATCACGGGTATACGATTTAATCATGGATATGTATTTTTGGACTGTTCTTTCATGGATGGACTGTTCTTTCATGGATGGACTGTTCTTTCATGGATGGACTGTTCTATCATTGATGGACTGTTCCATCGTGGATAGACTATTCCAGCATGGATACACTGTTCTATCATGGATGGACTGCTCTGTCATGGGCGTGGGACTTTTATCGAGGATGGGGAAATTTTATCATGGATGAAGAACTTTTTTTAAATTATGGATAAGATACTGTTTCACTATGGGTGGCAATTTGTATAATGGTTGGAAATTTTAGTCATGGATGGGGGCTGTTTTTATCATGGATGGTGGACCGTTTTAGCTTGCATTGGGACTGTTTTGTCATGGATGGACTTGTTTATCATTGCTGAGAAGCTTTATTTTGGTATAGGGGCTGTTCCTTCTAGTATTGGGACTTGTTTCTAATATTGAGATTGTTCTTTCTTGTATGTTGTTAATGCAGAGGTTCCTAGCCCTATTCACGACCCTCTTTATTTGCCTTTTATGACGTGCTTGGAAGGCTTCTTTGATGATATTCATGTCATCCTATGAACCAGTCGAGTGCATGAGGTATTCTTCTGACGGTTCTTCTTCTTGTTGATGATGCGGTTGTTTTTGCTGTGTAATGCCCACAATGAGTAAGTTTACTCTTTTGTGCCACCTGAAAACTACGTTAAGTGGCGGGTTGTAGTAGCTTTACTCACATCCCGAGCTTTCTGATGAAGGTGGACCGCGGTCCTCCGGGCGGTTGTGCAGGGATTACATCGATTCATATCTCCTCAGCCAGGCTGCCTTGAAAACGGCATGTTTCCATGGAACGCTACCTGGAAGAGAGATTGTGTTCTTGGTCAGTGTGTTGAACCTGACGTGACGTCCTGGTCAGTATTGTGAGCCTGACTGGACTAGCGTCTCAGTTCCCTTCTTCATAAGGGTAGACTAATAGCAGGATCTGCTCTCGGAGATGATGTGTTAAATACTTCATTGTACTAGGTCACAGTTTGTAGATCAGGTAAAGTCGCCAGTTCCCTTTCGCGTCTTATTTCCTTTCATAACAATAAGTGAGGTATCCATTTTACAGCTGAGTCAACTTAAGAGTGTCAACAGCAAGGGCGGGGGGGGGGGGGGAGCGTTGGCACCTTTCCTGTGAGAAGCGACCACTCTCCAGTGGAAAATTACAATAAAAAGACATTGTTCAGGCTGACTTCCAGGTCTAAGTTAACGAGTAGCGCTGGCCGAACAACCATTACGATCTGTTGGGAGGTAACTTGTGTTGAGAGCTTCACTCTTGGAGACATTTCTTTGGTTCCCGAGAAGTATCGAAGAAGGTAGACCTTGTTCCTCCTGTGAGTAGTGCAGTGCTAGGTTTATCAGTAGGCGTGCCACTATTGATATCACATAGGCCATCCCCACTCTGTTGGTCAGAATGCTGTAATACAGCTTGTTTCCAGGAGCACAGCGTGGATGGGAGGTGCGGTCTTGATCAGTATATTTCACTTGGCGTGATGTGGGGTCTTGATCAGTATATTTCACCTGACGTGATGTGGGGTCTTGATCAGTATATTTCACCTGGCGTGATGTCGGGTCTTGGTCAATATGTTTCACTTGAACCTGATGGAAGTTGGGTGTCTTGATCAGAATCGTGCACCTTGCGTGAGGTGGGGATTTGATCAGTTTATTCATCTGATCTTGACATGAGATGGGGTCTAAGTTAGTATGGCTGTAACGTCAGGACAATGCTCAGTATTTTTGACCTGGTCTTGACGTGAGGGCAAGTCTTGATCAGTATTTACCACCTCGTCCTGACGTACGCGTAAGGTCTTGATCAGTAACTTAATTGTGATGTGTGGGTAGTGTTTTGATCAGTATTTCCCCCTCCCCACCCCCGACTCTGGCGCGAGGTAGGATCTTAATCAGTATATTTCACATGACCCTGTCGTGAGATGTGGTGTTGATCAGTTTGTTTCACATACTGATCATGTCGCAAGGTGAGGTCTTTGCCATTTTGTTTCACCTGACCTTGACGTGGGGTATGGAAGGTCTTGGTCAGCATGATTCACCTGACACTGACGTGAGATAGGGAAGGTCTTGATCGATGAATGTGGGATTGTTCTATCGTAGATGTGAGTCTCGACTCTCTAATCTCTAGGGTTAACCTCGCTCTTATTTTTTCCTTCCCAGGCTTTGACTCATCCCAGGCTCCAGCCAGCCCACCAGTCATGAAGGACCTGCAGGAGTTTTTGGTCGAGGCGGAGCTGAAGGAATACTATTCCCCGCTGTTGACGAGGCTGAAGGTGTCCACTGTGGAGCACCTCAAGTATGTTCGGGAGGAGGACCTGGAGGATATCGGCATGACCCGGCCTGAGATGAGGCGACTTAAGAAGTTCTACAAGAAGGAGTATCCGCAGGGAGCCATCAACAAATTGAGAAAGGTAAGGAGTGTGGATTGGGAGTTAATATGTGGAGTAAGGAGGGGGTGACTGAAGTGAGGGAGGAAGGATGGTATTATACATGACTAGCACAGAGAGGAGTTTTCTAAAAGAAAGAATATCTCCAGGGACCAAATGAACAAGCTGGTGAATGCAAATATGTAGAGAGAGAGGAACAGAGGCAAGAATGGTAGAGGTATGGCGTGGCACATAAGGGCGGGGGGGGTGCTTCAATTAAGGTTTAGAGTGAAGGGATTGACTGGGTAAATGAAAGGGATAGCATGAATGGAGATGTGGTCGGGGGGGAATAGGTGGCGATGTGGACGGAGGAAATTTCTATGGGTGTTGAAGGCAATGATGATTTAGTATGTGGAGGGAGGAAGTGATCGGGGGGGGGGGGTATATGTGAAGGGTCGGAGTGAATGGGGATGACTGAGGATGGGTTGAGATAGGACATGACGGAAGATGTAGTGGGTCGTTGTGAATGGGGTGAGGGCGGGGAGAAAATTGAAACGAGGGTGTGCAGGGAGGGGCGCGGAGAAATTAGGAACGAGGATGTGGAGGGGGGGGGGCGGGGAGAACATGGGAACGAGGATGTGGAGAGGGGGCGGGGAGAACATGGGAACGAGGTTGTGGAGAGGGGGCGGGGAGAACATGGGAACGAAGATGTGGAGAGGGGGCGGGGAGAACATGGGAACGAAGATGTGGAGAGGGGGCAGGGAGAACATAGTAACGAGGATGTGGAGGGAGAGGCGGGGAGAACATAGGAACGAGGCTGTGGAGGGAGGGCGGGGAGAACATGGGAATGAGGATGTGGAGGGGGGACGGGGAGAACATGGGAACGAAGATGTGGAGGGGGGACGGGGAGAACATGGGAACGAAGATGTGGAGAGGGGGCGGGGAGAACATGGGAACGAGGATGTGGAGGGAGAGGCGGGGAGAACATAGGAACGAGGATGTGGAGGGAGAGGCGGGGAGAACATAGGAACGAGGATGTGGAGGGAGAGGCGGGGAGAACATGGGAACCAGGATGTGAAGGGGGAGGCGGGGATAACATGGGAACCAGGATATGGAGGGGGAGGCGGGGATAACATGGGAACGAGGATATGGAGGGGGAGGCGGGGATAACATGGGAACGAGGATATGTAGAAGGGTCTTGGCAGCTCTGGTTCGCTGGCCCTGACGCTAGCAGTCAGCTACGGGTCACTGACCGCTGCAGCTCATGCGCTGCTCGGCATCTTGATGCCTAAAAGGAAATGAAGCCATGATTTCTACAGTCAATCTTCCAAATTCAAAGCGCCAGACCGTGTTTCCTTCTGTTTGTATTGAAGGGACACCTTACTCTTGGCCAAATTGCTTCCCTTCTTCCGCTTCTTCGTAAGTCCTGATGATAGAGTTTTGTTACGTTGAGTGGCAGCTTACAGTGCGGCTGCGTCATTGCGCCCTTCGGCTTGACACATCCTATTTCAGAAGGACACACTTTTAAGGCCGAACTTGCTTTCCTTGTTGCGATCCCTACTCTCTCCGTCATGCTGCACGTAAGAAGCATGTTTCCAGGGACACGACACGGCTGACTCAAGCAGGCGGCTATGTTTCTTTGATGTAATCTCGTTCACTCCATCGCCGGCCTAAGGCTATTTCAACCATGGTGTCTTTCTGTATATCTTCAGTCCACTTATGTCGTTAGGCGTCGTGGGGAGGTGTGACCTCCTTTGTTTCATATTTTATGGCAGGTGAAAATCCACTGGTGACTTGCCAGGTCAATCCAAGCATCTGTTAGCCCCGGGAATATACGATCGTCTATTTTTGAGACTGGTGGAGGTGGGAGCGTAAATTAGAGCACCCGCAGCCCATCAGATGCAATCTAAGCCGCTCCGCTAACGACATAACCAAGACCTGAAGCTAAAGCCACACAGTCCCCTTTTTGCGACATATTCTCTGTGGGGCGAATATCCCTAGAATGATTTGAGTAAATTTTTAACTTGAATTTAGCACGAGCAGCGGCCCTTATGCCTACTCTTTTCGATGTCCAACTGCCAAGGTATTTTTAACGTGCGCGCCACTGCACACGGGTGTCTGATCTCACTAAGAGATTATGGAAATATTTACAGGATGACCCACGTGAAAAAATCTCGGTCTCCACCGTGATTTGAACCCGCGACCTCCAGCACCCAAGGCGAACACCTAACCTCGAGACCACTGGGGTCCCCCCCCCCCCCCCCCACAGTGTCGTTTTGGTAATTTATTTCAAGACACAAATACACACACAATCGTACACACATACATATAAGCCATAGCGAGTGTGTGCGTGGTGTGGGTTTTGTGCTGTCGTTAGTTGAGTCCACTTTCCGCCAACAATCCCAACCCTACGAGGTTCAGTCAGCAATAACTGGTAGACAATGAAACTCGCTAAACAGCATAGATTAAAAGAGTGTGATTGTAAGACGTAGGTTGTTTAGAACACTGGTCTACTTCGGTTCTGTCCGCAATTACCGGTAAAGTGGGCGTCTTTTACACAGATGTATTAGTATTCAGTCACGATCTAGCGCGGAACACTTAGAAACCTTTTGCCGAACTTTAGGGTTACACGGAACATCGGTTTGAGAACCTTGATACACAGTTGGTGTATAGACGATTTGAGAACCTTTGATCTGGAGTAAGGACTCAATTGAATGTGTTAGTATGTGTATGTGTCTCGTGTTTGTTTATAGACCACAGTCACACCGGTTGAGAACCCATGATCTGAAGTCTATGAGCTCGAGTCTATGAGTTCGATTGTGTGTGCGTAGAGGAGTGCCGTCTCTCTCTCTCTCTCTCTCTCTCTCTCTCTCTCTCTATCTATCTATCTATCTATCTATCACGCTAGCTTGTTGTGAAAACTGACCAGAAACAAAAGAATATTACCGACAACCTATGAGAAGTCCCAGCGCCACTTGTTGTCACACATTTAAAACTACCAGCCCAGTTCTCTTGAACCGGCTCGGCCGACTGTTAAGGTATGTGCTAGGGGCCACATCAGGACAGGATATCATGTTATTGACATTGTGTAGGTTACTTTGATCGCAGGTTCTTTATATTTTTCCACAATGAACACCTTTGGTTCTTTGAAGAATCATATGGACCGCTTTGGTTGTTGGACGAATCATATGGACCCCTTTGGTTGTTGGACGAATCATATAGACCGCTTTGGTTGTTGGACGAATCATATAGACCTCTTTGGTTGTTGGACGAATCATATGGACACCTTTGGTTTGGATGAATCATATGAACCCCTTTGGTTTGGATGAATCATATGAACCCCTTTGGTTGTTGGACGAATCATATAGACCTCTTTGGTTATTGGACGAATCATATGGACCCCTTAAGTTTGGATGAATCATATGGACCCCTTTGGTTTGGATGAATCATATGAACCCCTTTGGTTTGGATGAATCATATGAACCCCTTTGGTTGTTGGACGAATCATGTGAACCCCTTTGGTTGTTGGATGAATCATATGGGCCCTTTCTTGTGGGTAATGTGAATGTACCTCATTGGTAGTCTGGTTAAGACCATGGGCATATTTGGTTGTTGTTGAATGCCCACAATGAGTAAGTTTACCCTTTTGTACGCCCCTGAAAAGGACATTAAATGGCGGGTTGTAGTAGCTTTCCTCACATCCCGAGCATGCTGATGAAGGTGGACCGCGGTCCTCCATGCGGTTGTGCTATGTTTGGCTTCATCTGTCTGGCGCTCACTACTACTGGGATCACATCGATTGATATCTCGTCATCCAGGCTGGCTTGAAAACAGCCTGTTTCCAGGGAACGCAACATGGAAGAGATATTGTGTTCTTGGTTAGTATATTGTGCCTGACCCTGACGCGACGTCCTGGTCAGTATCTTGTACTTGACTGGACAAGCGTCTCAGTTCCCCAAGGCATCTTTCGTAGTCTAGTGTATCTTATTGATTTCTTCGGTAACCTGGTTTGACTACTTCTGTAGTACGATGAATCGTATTGACTATATATGTAGTCTGGTGAATCTTATTGACTACTTCTGTAGTAAGGGGAAGCATGTGGATACATTAGCACTTTAAAAACGTGTGTGGGCCTCTTGCGCAGTCTAGTGAAGCATAAGTACACATTTGGCAGCTTGGTGTGGTCCATTACTCCTTTTGGGATTCTGATAAAAGCCATTGACATTCCGGAAAGCTATTGAAGCCTGTCTTTCCTTTGGACCTCTTTGGTAGTCTAATGGAGACCACGGGCCATGTTGAAGGTCTGGTGGAGACTATGGACCACTTAGTTGGTCTGGTGAAATCAATGGACCACTTTGTTGGTTGGCTGATATCCATGTATTACTTTGGTGAGTGGTGCTGTGAGACCCATGTAACACTTGAATTAGTTTTCTTTATATCGCGTTGCTAGAAAAATATAGCCAGACGGACCCTTGAGTAGATCCATCACGGAGAACGAACAAGGAGACAACCAGTGAATATATATGACATGTTGATAAAATATATAAAAACCATTGAAAGACCTGAGAAAAAAATTGAGATAATATGTCATGCACATGTCAGGCAACGATAAAACTGAGAAAGAAACATCAAGATGTGGGCAACGATAGGCTCTCAGAGTGTACCACCAAGATAAGAGGTGTACAGACGATACTCTCTCAGAGTGTACCACCAAGATAAGAAGTGTACGGGCGATACTCTCTCAGAGTGTACCACCAAGATAAGAAGTGTACGGGCGATACTCTCTCAGAGTGTACCACCAAGATAAGTGTACAGACGATACTCTATAAGAGTGTACCACCAAGATAAGAAGTGTACGGGCGATACTCTCTCAGAGTGTACCACCAAGATAAGAAGTGTACGGGCGATACTCTCTCAGAGTGTACCACCAAGATAAGTGTACAGACGATACTCTATAAGAGTGTACCACCAAGATAAGAAGTGTACGGGCGATACTCTCTCAGAGTGTACCACCAAGATAAGAAGTGTACGGGCGATACTCTCTCAGAGTGTACCACCAAGATAAGAAGTGTACGGGCGATACTCTCTCAGAGTGTACCACCAAGATAAGTGTACAGACGATACTCTCTCAGAGTGTACCACCAAGATAAGAAGTGTACGGGCGATACTCTCTCAGAGTGTACCACCAAGATAAGAGGTGTACAGACGATACTCTCTCAGAGTGTACCACCAAGATAAGAAGTGTACGGGCGATACTCTCTCAGAGTGTACCACCAAGATAAGAAGTGTACGGGCGATACTCTCTCAGAGTGTACCACCAAGATAAGTGTACAGACGATACTCTCTCAGAGTGTACCACCAAGATAAGAAGTGTACGGGCGATACTCTCTCAGAGTGTACCACCAAGATAAGAAGTGTACGGGCGATACTCTCTCAGAGTGTACCACCAAGATAAGAAGTGTACGGGCGATACTCTCTCAGAGTGTACCACCAAGATAAGTGTACAGACGATACTCTCTCAGAGTGTACCACCAAGATAAGAAGTGTACGGGCGATACTCTCTCAGAGTGTACCACCAAGATAAGAAGTGTACGGGCGATACTCTCTCAGAGTGTACCAACAAGATAAGAAGTGTACGGGCGATACTCTCTCAGAGTGTACCACCAAGATAAGAAGTGTACGGGCGATACTCTCTCAGAGTGTACCACCAAGATAAGAAGTGTACGGGCGATACTCTCTGAGAGTGTACCACCAAGATAAGAAGTGTACAGGCGATACTCTCTCAGAGTCTACCACCAAGATAAGAAGTGTACGGGCGATACTCTCTGAGAGTGTACCACCAAGATAAGAAGTGTACGGGCGATACTCTCTCAGAGTGTACCACCAAGATAAGTGTACAGACGATACTCTCTCAGAGTCTACCACCAAGATAAGAAGTGTACGGGCGATACTCTCTCAGAGTGTACCACCAAGATAAGAAGTGTACAGACGATACTCTCTCAGAGTCTACCACCAAGATAAGAAGTGTACAGACGATACTCTCTCAGAGTGTACCACCAAGATAAGAAGTGTACAGACGATACTCTCTCAGAGTGTACCACCAAGATAAGAAGTGTACGGGCGATACTCTCTCAGAGTGTACCACTAAGATAAGAGGTGTACAGACGATACTCTCTCAGAGTGTACCACCAAGATAAGAAGTGTACGGGCGATACTCTCTCAGAGTGTACCACCAAGATAAGAAGTGTACAGGCGATACTCTCTCAGAGTGTACCACCAAGATAAGAAGTGTACGGGCGATACTCTCTCAGAGTGTACCACCAAGATAAGTGTACAGACGATACTCTCTCAGAGTGTACCACCAAGATAAGAAGTGTACGGGCGATACTCTCTCAGAGTGTACCACCAAGATAAGAAGTGTACGGGCGATACTCTCTCAGAGTGTACCACCAAGATAAGAAGTGTACGGGCGATACTCTCTCAGAGTGTACCACCAAGATAAGAAGTGTACGGGCGATACTCTCTCAGAGTGTACCACCAAGATAAGAAGTGTACGGGCGATACTCTCTCAGAGTGTACCACCAAGATAAGAAGTGTACGGGCGATACTCTCTCAGAGTGTACCACCAAGATAAGAGGTGTACAGACGATACTCTCTCAGAGTGTACCACCAAGATAAGAAGTGTACGGGCGATACTCTCTGAGAGTGTACCACCAAGATAAGAGGAAGACATCACTGTTAGATGGAAGGAAACAGTTGTCAGCTTGAGACTAATGGTATTCGAATACAGCTTTTCTAGAATTGGCACTGATAATGCCAAATGTGCCTATTTCTGTCCCTTATATGCTAGATGTTGAGCTGTCATTTTATTTTTGCCACAGAAACATTCATCGATTTTTTTCCAATTTGTCAATCAATCATCTACCTTCCTATCTGTGCATTGATAACATCCCGCCAGCAAACACGATCCTGTGCTGCTCTTTCTGTCTCTCTCCAGATGTTATCATTTAATCTTGGTCTTCTCACATTCTCTTCTCCGTTAATTTTGTTTTTGCCTACCTATCTTTCTCTTCCCTTGAAAATTCCACGAAGGAACCCGTCTGGCAATATTGTACGGTGCATTCCGTAGCGTATGTCCTATCCAGCCCCATCTTCGTTGCTGAATTTATTGTTCCATTAGCAGTTGCTTTCTCTGTTCCTTATATGTTCGGCAGTCATTTTATGATTGTCGTAGACACACATTCACCGGTATTTCCTATCTTCAGTTTGTTGAACAGATCTGATCTCAAGCTGCTGTGACCTGCACCGAGTCTAAAGATTGCCACTTGACTATGTGTAGCGTAGCGTTCTGTTAATGTGAATGTGTCATTTGAGGCCTGATCTGAGGCTGTATATTTTTCACACGGTTACACGGTCTGTTTGTTAACCACACTCGGTTGTCGTGGGTGTCTTTAAGGTCATCCGGCCGAGGTCGTGTTATGTCAGCTGGTTGACCTTAGTCTGGGTTAAGGATACAAGGGCACCTTGGGGTGTGTAGTAAGTGTACCGTGGATTTTATGTTCGCCGAGGAGGGGCTTGAATGCCTGCAACTTTTTCATATGCAAAAACATTGTTGGATACTAACAGGAATACTCATAAACAGCTGCCCACAGAATAAACCAAGTATGACAGAGAGTGTGTGTGAGGTCTTTTCATTTGACACAGGCCAACATCCAAACAAGAAGGGTGAGGCAGTCTCAGAGCGATCAGCTACTGTCATAGAAGAAGCCTCAGTGCTTGCATGGAAGGTTATCTGTGTGATAGAGGTAAAAACAGGAGCACTGCCACGCCGAGACCATTATGTAAGAGGTCGACTGACAATATGATGTATCCACGTGTTTGACGGAGCGACGTGGGCAGTTTAAGTCGCTGTTCTTGTGCCTAGTGTGTTCATTCGGTCGTTTGTAAATCCGTGTCTTTGAATAATTACTAGTTTGTCATCTGTCCATCTCAGGCCACATTCTCGTGAGATGACCGGACCAATGTGTTTCTGTTTTGAAATGTTAAAGGCGAGGGCTCGACATCATCGCCTCGGGTTTCTCCATATGGCTCAGTCTCTCTCAGCAGATAGGTATCCCGCGTGCCTGGAGCATCACACAAATCACGAACCTAATTAGCTCCAGCTATGAACCCAGGTACCTCCGTAGCTCCAGCTATGAACCCAAGGACCTCAGTAGCTCCAGCTATGAACCCAGGTACCTCCGTAGCTCCAGCTATGAACACAATGATCTCCGTAGCTCCAGCTATGAACCCAAGGATCTCCGTAGCTCCAGCTATGAACCCAAGGACCTCCATAGCTCCAGCTATGAACCCAGGTACCTCCGTATCTCCAGCTATGAACCCAATGACCTCTGTAGCTCCAGCTATGAACCCAAGGACCTCCGTAGCTCCAGCTATGAACCCAAGGACCTCCGTAGCTCCAGCTATGAACCCATGTACCTCCGTAGCTCCAGCTATGAACCCATGTACCTCCGTAGCTCCAACTATGAACCCAGGTACCTCCGTAGCTCCAGATATGAACCCAGGTACCTCCGTAGCTCCAGCTATGAACCCAGGTACCTCCGTAGCTCCAGCTATGAACCCAGGTACCTCCGTAGCTCCAGCTATGAACCCAGGTACCTCCGTAGCTCCAGCTATGAACCCAGGTACCTCCGTAGCTCCAGCTATGAACCCAGGTACCTCCGAAGCTCCAGATATGAACCCAGGTACCTCCGTAGCTCCAGCTATGAACCCAGGTACCTCCGTAGCTCCAGCTATGAACCCAGGGACCTCCGTAGCTCTAGTTATGAACCCAAGGACCTCCGTAGCTCCAGCTATGAACCCAAGGACCTCCGTAGCTCCAGCTATTAACCCAAGGACCTCCGTAGCTCCAGCTATGAACCCAAGGACCTCCGTAGCTCTAGCTATTAACCCAAGGACCTCCGTAGCTTCAGCTATAAACCCAAGGACCTCTGTAGCTCCAGCTATGAACGCAGATACCTCCGTAGCTCCAGATATGAACCAAGGTAGCTCCAGCTATGAACCCAGACATCTCTATAGCTCCAGCTATGAACCTAGGTAGCTCCAGCTATGAACCCAGACATCTCTGTAGCTCCAGCTATGAATCTAGGTAGCTCCAGCTATGAAACCAGGGATCTTTGTAGCTCCAGCTATGAACCCAGGTACCTCCGTAGCTCCAGCTATGAACCCAGGGACCTCCGTAGCTCTAGTTATGAACCCAAGGACCTCCGTAGCTCCAGCTATGAACCCAAGGACCTCCGTAGCTCCAGCTATTTACCCAAGGACCTCCGTAGCTCCAGCTATGAACCCAAGGACCTCCGTAGCTCTAGCTATTAACCCAAGGACCTCCGTAGCTTCAGCTATAAACCCAAGGACCTCTGTAGCTCCAGCTATGAACGCAGATACCTCCGTAGCTCCAGATATGAACCAAGGTAGCTCCAGCTATGAACCCAGACATCTCTGTAGCTCCAGCTATGAACCTAGGTAGCTCCAGCTATGAACCCAGACATCTCTGTAGCTCCAGCTATGAATCTAGGTAGCTCCAGCTATGAAACCAGGGATCTTTGTAGCTCCAGCTATGAACCCATGTACCTCCATAGCTCCAGCTATGAACCCAAGTACCTCCGTAACTCCAGCTATGAAACCAGGTACCTCAGTAACTCCAGCTATGAACCCAAGGACTTTTGTAGCTCCAGCTATGAACCCAGGGACCTCCGTAGCTTCAGCTATGAACCCAGGAACCTCCGTAGCTCTAGCTATGAACCCAAGGACCTCAGTAGCTCCAGCTATGAACCCAGGTACCTTAGTATCTCCAGCTATGAACCCAATGACCTCTGTAGCTCCAGCTATGAACCCAAAGACCTCCGTAGCTCCAGCTATGAACCCAAGGACCTCCATAGCTCCAGATATGAACCCAAGGACCTCCGTAGCTCCAGCTATGAACCCAGGTAGCTCCAGCTATGAACCCAGGTAGCTCCAGCTATGAACCCAAGGACTTCTGTAACTCCAGCTATGAACCCAGGTACCTCCGTATCTCCAGCTATAAACCCAATGACCTCTGTAGCTCCAGCTATGAACCCAAGGACCTCAGTAGCTCCAGCTATGAACCCAGGTACCTCCGTAGCTCCAGCTATGAATCCAAGGACCTCCGTATCTCCAGCTATGAACCCAAGGACCTCAGTAGCTCCAGCTATGAACCCAGGTACCTCCGTAGCTCCAGCTATGAACTCAGGTACCTCCGTAGCTCCAGCTATGAACCCAGGTACCTCCGTAGCTCCAGCTATGAACCCAAGGACCTCCGTAGCTCCAGCTATTAACCCAAGGACCTCCGTAGCTCCAGCTATGAACCCAAGGACCTCCGTAGCTCTAGCTATTAACCCAAAGACCTCCGTAGCTTCAGCTATAAACCCAAGGACCTCTGTAGCTCCAGCTATGAACGCAGATACCTCCGTAGCTCCAGATATGAACCAAGGTAGCTCCAGCTATGAACCCAGACATCTCTGTAGCTCCAGCTATGAACCTAGGTAGCTCCAGCTATGAACCCAGGGATCTTTGTAGCTCCAGCTATGAACCCATGTACCTCCATAGCTCCAGCTATGAACCCAAGTACCTCCGTAACTCCAGCTATGAAACCAGGTACCTCAGTAACTCCAGCTATGAACCCAAGGACTTTTGTAGCTCCAGCTATGAACCCAGGGACCTCCGTAGCTTCAGCTATGAACCCAGGAACCTCCGTAGCTCTAGCTATGAACCCAAGGACCTCAGTAGCTCCAGCTATGAACCCAGGTACCTTCGTATCTCCAGCTATGAACCCAATGACCTCTGTAGCTCCAACTATGAACCCAAAGACCTCCGTAGCTCCAGCTATGAACCCAAGGACCTCCATAGCTCCAGATATGAACCTAAGGACCTCCGTAGCTCCAGCTATGAACCCAGGTAGCTCCAGCTATGAACCCAGGTAGCTCCAGCTATGAACCCAAAGACTTCTGTAACTCCAGCTATGAACCCAGGTACCTCCGTATCTCCAGCTATGAACCCAATGACCTCTGTAGCTCCAGCTATGAACCCAAGGACCTCAGTAGCTCCAGCTATGAACCCAGGTACCTCCGTAGCTCCAGCTATGAATCCAAGGACCTCCGTATCTCCAGCTATGAACCCAAGGACCTCAGTAGCTCCAGCTATGAACCCAAGGACCTCAGTAGCTCTAGCTATGAACCCAAGGACCTCAGTAGCTCCAGCTATGAACCCAGGTACCTCCGTAGCTCCAGCTATGAACACAATGATCTCCGTAGCTCCAGCTATGAACCCAAGGATCTCCGTAGCTCCAGCTATGAACCCAAGGACCTCCGTAGCTCCAGCTTTGAACCCAAGGACCTCTGTAGCTCCAGCTATGAACCCATGTACCTCCGTAGCTCCAGCTATGAACCCATGTACCTCCGTAGCTCCAACTATGAACCCAGGTACCTCCGTAGCTCCATATATGAACCCAGGTACCTCCGTTGCTCCAGCTATGAACCCAGGTACCTCCGTAGCTCCAGCTATGAACCCAGGTACCTACGTAGCTACAGCTATGAACCCAGGTACCTCCGTAGCTCCAGCTATGAACCCAGGTACCTCCGTAGCTCCAGCTATGAACCCAGGTACCTCCGAAGCTCCAGATATGAACCCAGGTACCTCCGTAGCTCCAGCTATGAATCCAGGTACCTCCGTAGCTCAAGCTATGAAACCAGGTACCTCCGTAGCTCCAGCTATGAACCCAGGGACCTCCGTAGCTCTAGTTATGAACCCAAGGACCTCCGTAGCTCCAGCTATGAACCCAAGGACCTCCGTAGCTCCAGCTATTAACCCAAGGACCTCCGTAGCTCCAGCTATGAACCCAAGGACCTCCGTAGCTCTAGCTATTAACCCAAAGACCTCCGTAGCTTCAGCTATAAACCCAAGGACCTCTGTAGCTCCAGCTATGAACGCAGATACCTCCGTAGCTCCAGATATGAACCAAGGTAGCTCCAGCTATGAACCCAGACATCTCTGTAGCTCCAGCTATGAACCTAGGTAGCTCCAGCTATGAACCCAGACATCTCTGTAGCTCTAGCTATGAATCTAGGTAGCTCCAGCTATGAAACCAGGGATCTTTGTAGCTCCAGCTATGAACCCATGTACCTCCATAGCTCCAGCTATGAACCCAAGTACCTCCGTAACTCCAGCTATGAAACCAGGTACCTCAGTAACTCCAGCTATGAACCCAAGGACTTTTGTAGCTCCAGCTATGAACCCAGGGACCTCCGTAGCTACAGCTATGAACCCAGGAACCTCCGTAGCTCTAGCTATGAACCCAAGGACCTCAGTAGCTCCAGCTATGAACCCAGGTACCTTCGTATCTCCAGCTATGAACCCAATGACCTCTGTAGCTCCAGCTATGAACCCAAAGACCTCCGTAGCTCCAGCTATGAACCCAAGGACCTCCATAGCTCCAGATATGAACCTAAGGACCTCCGTAGCTCCAGCTATGAACCCAGGTAGCTGCAGCTATGAACCCAGGTAGCTCCAGCTATAAACCCATGGACTTCTGTAACTCCAGCTATGAACCCAGGTACCTCCGTATCTCCAGCTATGAATCCAAGGACCTCCGTAACTCCAGCTATGAACCCAAGGACCTCAGTAGCTCCAGCTATGAACCCAAGGACCTCAGTAGCTCCAGCTATGAACCCAAGGACCTCAGTAGCTCCAGCTATGAACCCAGGTACCTCTGTATCTCCAGCTATGAACCCAATGACCTCTGTAGCTCCAGCTATGAACTCAAGGACCTCCGTAGCTCCAGCAATGAACCCAAGGACCTCTGTAGCTCCAGCTATGAACCCAGGTACGTCCGTATCTCCAGCTATGAACCCAATGACCTCTGTAGCTCCAGCTATGAACCCAAGGACCTCCGTAGCTCCAGCTATGAACCCAAGGACCTCCGTAGCTCCAGATATGAACCCAGGTACCTCCGTAACTCCAGCTATGAAACCAGGTACCTCAGTAACTCCAGCTATGAACCCAAGGACTTTTGTAGCTCCAGCTATGAACCCAGGGACCTCCGTAGCTTCAGCTATGAACCTAGGTAGCTCCAGCTATGAACCCAGACATCTATGTAGCTCCAGCTATGAATCTAGGTAGCTTCAGCTATGAAACCAGGGATCTTTGTAGCTCCAGCTATGAACCCATGTACCTCCATAGCTCCAGCTATGAACCCAAGTACCTCCGTAACTCCAGCTATGAAACCAGGTACCTCAGTAACTCCAGCTATGAACCCAAGGACTTTTGTAGCTCCAGCTATGAACCCAGGGACCTCCGTAGCTTCAGCTATGAACTCAGGAACCTCCGTAGCTCTAGCTATGAACCTAAGGATCTCCGTAGCTCCAGCTATGAACCCAGGTAGCTCCAGCTATGAACCCAAGGACTTCTGTAACTCCAGCTATGAACCCAGGTACCTCCGTATCTCCAGCTATGAATCCAAGGACCTCCGTAACTCCAGCTATGAACCCAAGGACCTCAGTAGCTCCAGCTATGAACCCAAGGACCTCAGTAGCTCCAGCTATGAAACCAAGGACCTCAGTAGCTCCAGCTATGAAACCAGGTACCTCCGTATCTCCAGCTATGAACCCAATGACATCTGTAGCTCCAGCTATGAACCCAAGGACCTCCGTAGCTCCAGCTATGAACCCAAGGACCTCCGTAGCTCCAGATATGAACCCAGGTACCTCTGTATCTCCAGCTATGAACCCAATGACCTCTGTAGCTCCAGCTATGAACCCAAGGACCTCCGTAGCTCCAGCTATGAACCCAAGGACCTCCGTAGCTCCAGATATGAACCCAGGTACCTCCGTAGCTCCAGCTATGAACCCAGGTACCTCCGTAGCTCCAGCTATGAACCCAGGTACCTCAGTAGCTCCAGCTATGAACCCAGGTACCTCCGTAGCTCCAGATATCAACCCAGGTACCTCCGTAGCTCCAGCTATGAACCCAGGTACCTCGTAGCTCCAGCTATGAACCCAGGTACCTCCGTAGCTCCAGCTATGAACCCAGGGACCTCCGTAGCTCTAGCTGTGAACCCAAGGACCTCCGTAGCTCCAGCTATGAACCCAAGGACCTCCGTAGCTCCAGCTATTAACCCAAGGACCTCCGTAGCTCCAGCTATGAACCCAAGGTCCTCCGTAGCTCCAGCTATTAACCCAAGGACCTCCGTAGCTCCAGCTATAAACCCAAGGATCTCCGTAGCTCCAGATATGAACCAAGGTAGCTCCAGCTATGAACCCAGACATCTCTGTAGATCTAGCTATGAACCTAGGTAGCTCCAGCTATGAACCCAGACATCTCTGTAGCTCCAGCTATGAACCTAGGTAGCTCCAGCTATGAAACCAGGGATCCTTTTAGCTCCAGCTATGAACCCATGTACCTCCATAGCTCCAGCTATGAACCCAGGTACCTCCATAACTCCAGCTATGAACCCAGGTACCTCAGTAACTCCAGCTATGAACCCAAGGACTTTTGTAGCTACAGCTATGAACCCAAGGACCTCCGTAGCTTCAGCTATGAACCCAGGAACCTCCGTAGCTCTAGCTATGAACCCAAGGATCTCCATAGCTCCAGCTATGAACCCGAGGACCTCCATAGCTCCAGCTATGAACCCAGGTAGCTCCGGCTATGAACCCAGGTAGCTCCAGCTATGAACCCAGGTACCTCCGTATCTCCAGCTATGAATCCAATGACCTCAGTAGCTCCAGCTATGAACCCAGGTACCTCCGTATCTCCAGCTATGAACCCAATGACCTCTGTAGCTCCAGCTATGAACCCAAGGACCTCAGTAGCTCCAGCTATAAACCCAGGTACCTCCGCATCTCTAGCTATGAACCCAATGACCTCTGTAGCTCCAGCTATGAACCCAAGGACCTCCGTAGCTCCAGCTATGAACCCAAGGACCTCAGTAGCTCCAGCTCTGAACCCAGGTACCTCCGTAGCTCCAGCTATGAACCCAAGGATCTCCATAGCTCCAGCTATGAAACCAAGGATCTACGTAGCTCCAGCTATGAATCCAAGGACCTCCGTATCTCCAGCTATGAACCCAAGGACCTCAGTAGCTCCAGCTATGAAACCAAGGACCTCAGTAGCTCCAGCTATGAACCCAAGGACCTCAGTAGCTCCAGCTATGAACCCAGGTACCTCCGTATCTCCAGCTATGAACCCATTGACCTCTGTAGCTCCAGCTATGAACCCAAGGACCTCAGTAGCTCCAGCTATGAATCCAAGGACCTCAGTAGCTCCAGCTATGAACCCAGGTACCTCCGTATCTCCAACTATGAACCCAATGACCTCTGTAGCTCCAGCTATGAACCCAAGGACCTCCGTAGCTCCAGCTATGAACCCAAGGACCTCCGTAGCTCCAGCTATGAACCCAGGTACCTCCGAATCTCCAGCTATGAACCCAATGACTTCTGTAGCTCCAGCTATGAACCCAAGGACCTCCGTAGCTCCAGCTATGAACCCAAGGACCTCCGTCGCTCCAGATATGAACCCGGTACCTCCGTAGCTTCAGCTATGAACCCAGGTACCTCCGTAGCTTCAGCTATGAACCCAGGTACCTCCGTAGCTCCAGCTATGAACCCAGGTACCTCCGTAGCTCCAGCTATGAACCCAGGTACCTCGTAGCTCCAGCTATGAACCCAGGTACCTCCGTAGCTCCAGCTATGAACCCAGGTACCTCTGTAGCTCCAGCTATGAACCCAGGGACCTCCGTAGCTCTAGCTGTGAACCCAAGGACCTTTGTAGCTCCAGCTATGAACACAAGGACCTCCGTAGCTCCAGCTATTAACCCAAGGACCTCCGTAGCTCCAGCTATGAACCCAAGGACCTCCGTAGCTCCAGCTATTAAGCCAAGGACCTCCGTAGCTCCAGCTATAAACCCAAGTATCTCCGTAGCTCCAGCTATGAACGCAGGTACCTCCGTAGCTCAAGATATGAACCAAGGTAGCTCCAGCTATGAACCCAGACATCTCTGTAGCTCCAGCTATGAACCTAGGTAGCTCCAGCTATGAACCTAGGTAGCTCCAGCTATGAACCTAGGTAGCTCCCGCTATGAACCCAGACATCTCTGTAGCTCCAGCTATGAACCTAGGTAGCTCCAGCTATGAAACCAGGGATCTTTTTAGCTCCAGCTATGAACCCATGTACCTCCATAGCTCCAGCTATGAACCCAGGTACCTCCGTAACTCCAGCTATGAACCCAGGTACCTCAGTAACTCCAGCTATGAAACCAAGGACTTTTGTAGCTCCAGCTATGAACCCAGGGACCTCCGTAGCTTCAGCTATGAACCCAGGAACCTCCGTAGCTCTAGCTATGAACCCAAGGATCTCCATAGCTCCAGCTATGAACCCAAGGACCTCCATAGCTCCAGCTATGAACCTAAGGACCTCCGTAGCTCCAGTTAGGAACCCAGGTAGCTCCAGCTATGAACCCAGGTAGCTCCAGCTATGAACCCAAGGACTTCTGTAACTCCAGCTATGAACCCAAGGACCTCCGTAGCTCCAGCTATGAACCCAGGTACCTCCGTAACTCCAGCTATGAACCCAGGGACCTCCGTAGCTTCAGCTATGAACCCAGGAACCTCTGTAGCTCTAGCTATGAGCCCAAGGATCTCCATAGCTCCAGCTATGAACCCAAGGACCTCCATAGCTCCAGCTATGAACCTAAGGACCTCCGTAGCTCCAGCTATGAACCCAGGTAGCTCCAGCTATGAACCCAGGTAGCTCCAGCTATGAACCCAGGTAGCTCCAGCTATGAACCCAAGGACTTCTGTAACTCCAGCTATGAACCCAAGGACCTCCGTAGCTCTAGCTATGAACCCAGGTAGCTCCAGCTATGAACCCAGGGATCTATGTAGCTCCAGCTATGAACCCAGGTACCTCCGTAGCCGCAGCTATGAACCCAACTACCTCCGTAGCTCCAGCTATGTACCCAGGTACCTCCGTAGCTCCAGCTATGAACCCAGGTACCTCCGTAGCTCCAGCTATGAACCCAGGTACCTCCGTAGCTCCAGCTATGAACCCAGGTACCTCCGTAGCTCCAGCTATGAACCCAGGTACCTCCGTAGCTCCAGCTATGAACCCAGTTACCTCCGTAGCTCCAGCTATGAACGCAGGGATCTCCGGAAAAATTAACACCATGAACCGACCGCCGCAGCTCGAATTCTAACCCCGACCGTCTGAACACGAGGCAAACGGCTTGATCACTTCGCCACAGAGACTACCGTATTCGCCACAACTACTAGTCCCCGCCATATTTGTTATGTCCTCATTTCCCAATCCACATTCCCTGATGACACCCCTTTCATTTCACCTCACACGTCCCTGTATTCCTTCTCCCGAGCCTTTGATAAGTACGAAGCCTGTCCGTGGTAGCACACAATGGTATACATACACTGTTTATCAGTTGTCGTTTAGTTGTCAAACTGATGTTCGAATGTCTAAGAAGTGGTGACAATTGATCAATCACAAAAGAGACTTTCTGACATCGTGTATCGATTTCCCTATCAAGCTTCTATATTCTGAAGAAAAAAAATAATCTTTAGACTTCACACATGCCACTAAAGACTGAAGTACCATCTGTTCATCGAACAAAGAATAGGTCATACAGATGATTGTGTTTGCGGGACTGGCAAAATGACTGCTGAGCATCTGCTGCTGCAAAGGTGTTAAATGTACGAGGAACAATGAAATCATGTGTGGCCATCACATATGCCATTCCTGGACAAGCTATATAGAGATACCTCAGGCTAACCACTACTTTCTCTAGATATATTCAAATTGACTTCTGAAAACGTACGCAGAAGAAGAAGGAAAAAAACAAACCAACTGACGTCTATTTTCAACCTATCATAGAAGACTCTCCAACTCATAGTTGCACACAGACCAAAAACCTGCCAATTGTGAAGTCTCCTGCTGGGTTTCAAAGCTATACAATTATAAAAATAACAACGAACATAATTAGTTTACAGAAATACCAAAGCGAATAAAGTGTGCTCCTGGGGGTCGGAAGGGGCCCACGGATTCACATGAGCAGAGACGTATATACTAATTTCAATACAATGTTAAACCTTAATGATAAACCCTCTGTTCTGTTAAACCCGTCGTCTTTTCACTCCGGACAGACCCTAGTTCCTCTCAGTAAATGGCGAAGGGTGTTGATACTGATAGTTCCCGTATCTCGCTGCTTGTACACACTGCTGCACCGCCCTCTTATTTACCGCAAATCTGTACTTCTTCACTTTTTCAGTGTTAGTCTTGAAAAAGACGTGTCGTCGTTTACAGCGAGACTGCGATATCTGCGGCGCCTTTAGGCCTGACAAATACTCACGCGGAATTTATTTGCCTTCATTTAGCGATCCCTGTCTCTTAGCCAGACTATACTAGTACAGCCTGTTTCCAGGGCCGGCACTTGGAGACGGAAACAGGGTCTTGGTCAGCCGTGGTTCGCTAACTCTGATACAAGCAGCCAGGTATGAGTCGGCCAGACTATACTAGTACAGCCTGTTTCCAGGGCCGGCACTTGAAGACGGAAACAGGGTCTTGGTCAGCCGTGGTTCGCTAACTCTGATACAAGCAGCCAGGTATGAGTCGGCCAGACTACACTAGTACAGCCTGTTTCCAGGGCCGGCACTTGGAGACGGAAACAGGGTCTTGGTCAGCCGTGGTTCGCTAACTCTGATACAAGCAGCCAGGTATGAGTCGGCCAGACTACACTAGTACAGCCTGTTTCCAGGGCCGGCACTTGAAGACGGAAACAGGGTCTTGGTCAGCCGTGGTTCGCTAACTCTGATACAAGCAGCCAGGTATGAGTCAGCCAGACTACACTAGTACAGCCTGTTTCCAGGGCCGGCACTTGGAGACGGAAACAGGGTCTTGGTCAGCCGTGGTTCGCTAACTCTGATACAATCAGCCAGGTATGAGTCAGCCAGACTACACTAGTACAGCCTGTTTCCAGGGCCGGCACTTGGAGACGGAAACAGGGTCTTGGCCAGCTGTGGTTCGCTAACTCTGATACAATCAGCCAGGTATGAGTCAGCCAGACTACACTAGTACAGCCTGTTTCCAGGGCCGGCACTTGGAGACGGAAACAGGGTCTTGGCCAGCTGTGGTTCGCTAACTCTGATACAATCAGCCAGGTATGAGTCAGCCAGACTACACTAGTACAGCCTGTTTCCAGGGCCGGCACTTGGAGACGGAAACAGGGTCTTGGCCAGCTGTGGTTCGCTAACTCTGATACAAGCAGCCAGGTATGAGTCTCCTACTGTTGCCATCTCGCTCACCCCGCTGTATATACGTTGTGTTAGCCTATTAACATGAAAATGGGCGAGGCTCTAGTCCCCTAAAATCAGAACGATCTATAACTAGTTGAAGCCCGAAAGCCATGTGTGGTAATTCATCAAGGAGTGGAATACCATTGACACGGTGGTGGTGTTGTTGATGGTGTTGCTATTGTTGGGGGAGGTGTTGTTTGTGTTGTTGAGGTTGTTATTGTTGTTGTTGGGGGTGGTGTTATTGCTGGTGCTGTTGATGGAGGTGGTGTTATTGCTGGTGTACTGATGTTATTGTTATTTGTGGTGGTGTTATTGCTGGTGTTGTTGATGATGATGTTATTGTTGCTGTGGCTGTTGGTATTGTTGTTGGTGGTGTTATTGCTGGTGTAGTTGATGATATTATTGTTATTTGTGGTGGTGTTGTTGCTGGCGTTGTTGATGATGTTATTGTTATTTGTGGTGGTGTTGTTGCTGGCGTTGTTGATGATGTTATTGTTATTTGTGGTGGTGTTGTTGCTGGCGTTGTTGATGATGCTGTTATTGTTGCTGCAGCTGGTGTTATTGCTGGTGCTGTTGCTTTTGTTGTTATCGTTGCTGTATCTGTTGGTATTGTTGTTGTTGGTGTTATTTCGGACGTTGTTGATGATGTTGTTATTATTGCTGTATCTGTTGGTATTGTTGCTGCTGTTGATGTTATTGTTGTTGCTTTTGTTGTTATTGTTGCTGTCCTTGGTGGTGCCATTGCTGCTGATGATGTTCAAAGCTGCTCATTCTAATTTGAGATAACTCTTGGCCATGTTTCTTTTTTAGCGGGTTACAGTGACCCCACATTACATTCCGATGCGTGCTTGAGAATGTGAGCAGAGAGTTCCTGGCTGTAGTGCCGTGCGAAGCGTCTCTTTAAGCTCACTACCATGTGGTTTACTGTGTTGAACCCCACCCTTCCAGACGCTTGTGGCAGTCTGTTTCTAAGTGCAGGAGCGAAGACGCGATATAGAGGTTCAATATGTTTCACCTGACCTCTTCTCTCCCAACCAAATTCTTACCGTTATACCACCTGAAACCTTGCAGGCCTTCTGGGGACAGCCAAAAGCTAGGGAGTTCCCCGCTAGAAACGGATGAGATGACTTAGTCGCCCTTCCTCTACCATGTGATGTAGAAGTCTTCTTTTATGTTTCTAGTTGATTAGATTTTACAGCAGGGATCTCAAACTCGTGGCTCTCGGGCTACATGCAACCCACACAACGATTTATGTGACCCGCGGAGTGATTTACATTCCATCGTGTCCCGCGGAGTGATTGACATTTCATCGTGATCCGCGGAGTGATTGACATTCAATCGTGACCCGCCGAGTGATTTACATTCCATCGTGACCCGCGGAGTGATTGACATTCAATCGTGACCCGCCGAGTGATTGACATTCTATCGTGACCAGTGGAGTGATTGACATTTTATCGTGATCCGCGGAGTGATTGACATTTCATCGTGACCCGTGGAGTGATTGACATTCAATCGTGACCCGCGGAGTGATTTACATTCAATCGTGACCCGCGGAGTGATTGACATTCCATCGTCACCCGCGGGGTGATTGACATTCAATCGTGACCCGCACGGTGATTGACATTCAATCGTGACCCACGGAGTGATTGACATTCCGTCGTGACCCGCGGAATGATTGACATTCCATCGTGACCCACGGAGTGATTGACATTCAATCGTGTGATTATGGATAACGTTTGTACAAGAACACAGGGCATCATGTACTACATTAGAGGTCACGTACCTGTCCCCAAAATAGAAACACGATCTGATAAGAGAGTAGGCATCGATTAAATATGAGTTTACCGTACATAATCGTAAAACCGAGTACCAAAAACGTCTGAACCAATAACTAGTTCACCCATAATTACAGCCAAAAACGAGTAAAAAATATCATAACGGATAGATTAAACGGAATTGAAAAGACATGAAAAAACGTGAAAAGTATCTATGTCGCAATGTTCAACTTAGTATCACTTCCGCGGGATTTCGTTAAGCTCTTGTATCGTCGGCCAATCCCCAACCCACTCAAGCTTTTCACGAAGGGATCAAAGTAATTAAGCTGTTGATCTGCACTTTCCTTTGTCAGGTTGGTTGGTGCAGATTCTCGTCAAATGAAATAATTGCTCTGTTGTTGGGGGAAGAACATCACGTTATAGTTGTTACGCCTGTAACAATTGTTCTAGCATTATTTATTATTATGTTAACTGTTGCAAGTGAGTAATGAGGATACCAATTTGATGGGCTACAATCCTTCGTTACTATATGCAGCAACAATGTGGGAATTATGTGGAGTTCGGCAAAGCAACATTTTGATCTGGACTTTGCCATGACTTGCCTCTTTTGTCCCATACCCACGGTCAGATGCAAAATAGATCTTCTATTGTAGATATCATAACACATATCATTTATTTTTATTTAAAACGAATTCTTTTACAGGCTCTATCATTTATACATGTATTGTGCTCATGCCTGTCTCGTGCCCACGGGAAGTTGCAACAAAGATCATCTATTGTAGATGGCATTACACAGATAATTTATTTGATCTAAACCGAATCCTTGTACAGCAGTGTTCGTCAACATGTTCATACTTAGCGCCCACTTTTATAACTTTCCTGAGGGTACATTTTCCATATCACCCACTCAAATCTCAATTGAAGAAAATGCCTCGAATGTTCATTCAGTCCATGTTTTTTGGATGTTTTTAAGACATCATCATCATTATGTGGTATGTCCTCTGCAGAACGTCGCTTCCATCACAGCCCGTCTCAGAGAAACTAGATCTCTTGTCAAATGTTCAGCCTGCTCCAGAGTAATGCCCAAGCATTCCTTGACAACTTGGTGCCATCGCCTTGTTGGTCTACCTCTGCCTCTCTTGTCCTGCATCATGCCTTCCATTACCGGTCTCTCAAGACCGTTGTGTCTTTTGATGTGTTACAAGTATTTCAACTTGTTGTTCTTCGTGGAATTGATGAACCAGTTCTCCTTTATGCCCAACTCTTGTCGAATGTCTGCATTCTTCTCTTTTTTTGGTCCATGGTATTCTAAGAACCTTTTTATAAAATGTCGACTTGAAGGACTCGATTCTCTTTCTTTAGGTTTGGATAACTGTCCATGTTTCACAGCCGTATGCTGCCACTGGAAAAATACAGGTTCTCAAAATGTACACTTTTGTTGGTTTGCTGTTATTCTGCCATAGTTTCCTCAAGTTATGTAGCCTCTGCATTGCCAACATAGTAATACCATGTTTGTAATACAGAATGTCATTATTCTGCTACCGACCATCTGCAAGCTAACATCGACCACCAGGTTAAAGAGAACTGTTCTAGAGGCCCCATCATTTCTATATTAATCGTGTTCATTCCTGTCAGATAACCACGGTCAGGTGCAAAATAAATAAAGCAAATTTGGTGAGCGGCCACAGACTGTAGGTCTGAAAACACACCGGGTCAAAAACCAGGTCTTGAGAATCAGTGCATTTAGCGATGATCAGATTGTATTGTTTGACAGTCTCCTACACGGTTTGGCCGCCTATATATACCTTGATAGCGGGTTACAAAGTCGGAGGCACGGATACAAATGTCACGATACGGGTACAGCTTGCGAAGGCTGATTCCAATGTGCTGTGGGGAGCTTGTGGGAATCAAAAGAAAGTAAATCCAACACGAACATATAAAAGAAATCTTCAACTTCAATGTAATGTCGGTTCAAATGTATGGCTGAAACATGGAAAACCACAAAAAGATAACAGAGGTGCATTCTCTTTTTTTTTTTTTAAAGCTACCATGGTATAATAGAAGTAATAAATCGGTATGATAAGATGACTTGTGTGGGACCATGAGAGATAACCGGGCAGATTGTGGAATAGGACACCAAGTGATGCGCTGGCGTTCGATAGGCCATACATTAAGGAAACCAGTTAATATCATTACAAGGCAATTTCAGTTCTGGGACCCCAGAGACAAGAGAAGTAGAGGCAATCCTACACATTCATGGGGAGATAGCGTGAGGCTAATAATATCACAGAGACTAGGACAACGCGGATTGAGCTGGTGCAGATGGCCCATGACAGAAAGACTTTACCTGCAAAAATGTTCGGATTGATTGATCCGTCAATTGCTCTTCTTTCTGATATAGTTTTGAAATATTGATTTAGTCTGGGGAAGTTTTGATCGATATTTGAAAATGATATATTTGTAGATAGGACACACGACTGTATAGATTGGGCATCTTTGCACATATATTAAGGTTGAAGTTCAATGCTTCATTTCTCTTGAAACAATAACTACGCTAATATAGTACAACGATACGATGAATGACTAGACAAAATGGTGTCGCTAGAAACATGAGATATGATCCAATTGTCTAGCTGAAATAAGCATTTGTTAAACAGTGACATCTCTTATCGAACGTGAACATACAATTGATAATACAGCCAGATTTGGTATCCCAAATAGGAGAAGAAAGATTATTCAACCAGATTTAGTACCCCAAAAGGAAGGAGAAAGATTATACTGCCAGATTTGGTACCCCAAATAGAAGAAGACGATTATACAGCTAGATATGCTACTTCAAATAGAAGATAGAGTTGCTGCCCACGACATAAAACTTGTCCTCCTACGGCGCTTGAGCTGGTTTGAGTCTGTGGCCAGTATTCTTGAGAGCGAAGTGTAATCAAGGGCATGTAAGAAATATGCAGATGAAGACCTAAAGCCACCTCACATATGTGTTCTTGTTCTTAAAAACAGACTGTTGTCACAGCAGTCTGGCAAATGATGTGAGGATCAACATTGTAAACGCTATAGTGGCCAGTTTATTGATGAGCCTCGCATTGCACTAGACCCCAGGAGTATGCCTCGGGCGGTAAGAAAAGTCACTGTAACCCGCTACCAAAGAAACGTCAAGAGTAGCTTCTAATAACAGACCCACGATCTACAACAGGGCTCTTCAATATTTGTTATAACAACTTATATAACTTTTTGGCGGTAAATGTTCTTTACCCTCACTCAAATCTACATTGTAGACAATTTAGCGATCGTCTACTGAATCTGTATTTTGGATGGTTTTAATCACCATGTAGTATGTTCTATGCAGAACGTCGCTCCCATCACAGCCCAATTGAAAGAAACCCGATCTCTTGTCAAATCTCCAGCCTGCTCCAGAGTCATGCCAACGCATTCCTTGACATCTTGGAGCCATCGTCTTCTTGGTCTGCTGCTCTTGCCCGGCACCATACCTTCCATTACCGTTCTCTCAAGACCATTGTGCCTTTTCATGTGGCAAAAGTATTTCAAGTTTCTGTTCATGATGAAATTTGTGAACCAGTTCTCCTAAATGCCCAACTCTTGTCGAATGTCTGCATTCTCCTTTTTTTCAGTCCACAGTATTCTGAGGAACTTAACATTTCGACCGAAAGGAGTCGATGTTTGAGTAACTGTCCATGTTTCACAGCCGAATGCTGTCAGCGGAAAAAAACAGGTTCTCAAAATGTGCTCTCCTGTTGGTTAACCGGTATTCTGCGATAGTTTCTGCGGGTTGTCTTTTTAATACAGCATGTACTTATTCTGCTACGGCCCACCTGAAAGGTGAAATCACCCGCTAATGGTGGGTGGTGTCGCCCAGGTTGAAGAGCACTGCTCTACAGGAAATAAAGCCGCCCCCATGCACTACCCTCCATGTCGGCTCTTATGATATGCCTGGTAAGTTACAGTGTTACTATTCTTTGGGCCCCGGTTATTCACGGACACGACACAAGAGCAAGGCAATACAGATGTCACATTCCAATGATAGAATGTTGCACAGCATATATTACTCTGTTTAGGTGTTCCTGGTTGCAGAGAGTCGTGTGTAACTCATTCGCCGTGCTTACAACAGCTACCGCCTATTCTCGCCTTTGGCGTGTCCTGTTTCATCACTGTGTGTAGTCTGGAGGCTTGTCCCGACTTCATAACGTGTTCTCTCGCCGGGATATCATTATTGGCACACTGTATCTTGAACTTTTCGTCTGAGGCGAGGCCTACATTTTTTGTTGTGGGAGGGAGGGGGGTGGTGTTAGGGGTGGGATCTTAAGGTGTCCGTTAAGTCCCACAACGTTTGTGTCATACTATACATATAAAGGTTTCAACAATACATTCAGGTACTGTTAAAAAAACAAATATGATCACTGTGGTGTTTATTCCCATTAATTTAATCATGTCAACAGAAGAGGTTTAATAGGGATGAGAAATAAAGGCCGCTAGCTTTTGCGGTCGCCAAGCACTGTATTGGGTTTTTTTTTATTATTTTGCCTCCGATAAAAAGAAAAAAAACCTGTGCCTTACCAAAGTCAACCAATAATATAGTCTATAAGTTTGATCTGCTGCTTCGACAACCTTCTGTCTACCCATTTGCAAATTGGTACCTGACTTACAGTTGTGAAAAGCTAGGGACGAGGAACGGAGCTGGTCAACCTCACCTCAGTAAAACGCTGAGAGCTCGTACAATGAGGTCTCGAACACTTCATCACTGACGACATTGCCTCGCATTGAACTGCCTTGTTATCTTTACCGTGCATTCTTGTTGGGTTTCGACTATTTGCCCTCATAGTTTCCTTAGCAGACCGTTGAGAAAATGGCGGTTGTGATATGGAATCCACCCAGAGTTGATTAGTGAGCGGTGATTTGGTTTCTAACAGCTGACGGATGTCGACCAGTTGATCAGCGAGCGGTGATTTGGTTTCTAACAGCTGACGGATGTCGACCAGTTGATCAGCGAGCGGTGATTTGGTTTCTAACAGCTGAAGGATGTCGACCAGTTAATCAGTGAGCGGTGATTTAGTTTCTAACAGCTGACGGATGTCGACCAGTTGATCAGCGAGCGGTGATTTGGTTTCTAACAGCTGACGGATGTCGACCAGTTGATCAGCGAGCGGTGATTTGGTTTCTAACAGCTGACGGATGTCGACCAGTTGATCAGCGAGCGGTGATTTAGTTTCTAACAGCTGAAGGATATTGATCAGTGAGCGGTGATTTGGTTTCTAACAGCTGAAGGATGTCGACCAGTTGATCAGTGAGCGGTGATTTGGTTTCTAACAGCTGAAGGATGTTGATCAGTGAGCGGTGATTTGGTTTTTAACAGCTGAAGGATGTCGACCAGTTGACATTCATCGTAGAATACAGAAAATGTATGGTGACAAAAGTGTGGCGAACGTAAGCTTCTTCGACGGTCCACCCGAATTGCTGTACAAATTTTGGTGGTGGCATCTTCTGACTCGACAATATGCGCCTGATCTGGTCTCGGAAGATCTTTCGTAAACTCACGTCCTTCTTTAAACATCGTTGTCCAGTTTTTCACTGTTGTCTTCTACACACTTTTGTCACCATACACTACCTGCATTCTGCGATGAATGTCAACTGGTCGACATCGTTCAGCCATTAGAAACCGAATCACAACTCGCTGACCAACTCTGGACGTATTCCATATCCCGCCCGCCATTTTCTCAACTGTCTGCTGAGGAAACTATGAGTCAAAGGGTAATGAAATTTTGCAAACTTAATGGTTGGTATGTGCTGTTTACACCAACAGTGAAATCATCATGCGCAACTTACGTATGTTCACTTGTTGCAGTTAGATTAGGTTCCATTTGAAAATACCTCGTACATAACACCTTATCACCCAGTGACTTGTTTGAATGCCAATATAGGACTCATTTTTATGAAAAAGATCTGGCTATTCCTATTCTCTTCTTGATTACCATTTCATATCTCCGGTATTCCGTGATTACATTATTTCAAAAAACAAAACAAACAAAAAAAAGAAAAGCTCTTGGACTGCTCCACAGTTTGATCGCCTAATGTATATGTAGAGTAGATGTCGAGTCTGCAATGATTAGCTAGTATAGTTTTCGTTTTCTTTGTCTATGTCCAATCAATACATTGAGCGCTGTTATGTCAGAGATGACGGAAGCCAAGAGTAATCAGGGTCAGGTGAAGCATACTGATCACGATTCCGCCTCACGTGGTCGCTCATGCTCCTGGAAACAGGCCCTGTCACTGCAGTCTGACCAACAAAGTTGTGATCCACATAGCTGTGAACTTACTGACGAGCATCGCATTGCACTACAGACAGTATCTGGGCCACCACACAGTACACCTCAAAATGAAGGTGGTAGTTTCTTTCCTGTATACCCATGATAAAGGTTGTAATGTCTTATCTTTATACCCGTGATGAAGGTTGTAATGTCTTATCTTTATACCCGTGATGAAGGTTGTAATGTCTTATCTTTATACCCGTGATGAAGGTTGTAATGTCTTATCTTTATACCCGTGATGAAGGTTGTAATGTCTTATCTTTATACCCGTGATGAAGGTTGTAATGTCTTATCTTTATACCCGTGATAAAGGTTGTAATGTCTTATCTTTATACCCGTGATGAAGGTTGTAATGTCTTATCTTTATACCCGTGATGAAGGTTGTAATGTCTTATCTTTATACCCGTGATAAAGGTTGTAATGTCTTATCTTTATACCCGTGATGAAGGTTGTAATGTCTTATCTTTATACCCGTGATGAAGGTTGTAATGTTGTATCTTTATACCCGTGATGAAGGTTGTAATGTCTTACCCTTATACCCGTGATCACTACTGTAATATGATATCTTTATATCGGCGATCAAGGTCGTAATATCGTGTCTGTATACCAGTGATGAATGTTGTAATATTTTATCTGTATCTCAGTGATGAATGTTGAAATATTTTATCTGAATCTCAGTGATGAATGTTGTAAAATTTTATCTGTATCTCAGTGATGAATGTTGTAATATTTTATCTGTATATCAGTGATGAAGGTTGTAATATTTTATCTGTATCTCAGTGATGAATGTTGTAATATTTTATCTGTATCTCAGTGATGAATGTTGTAATATTTTATCTGTATATCAGTGATGAATGTTGAAATATTTTATCTGTATATCAGTGTTCAAGGTTTAATATCTTATCTTTATATCAGTGTTAAAGATTGTAATATCATTATAGGAGTGATGAGAGTTTAAAATATTTGTATTAGCCATGAGCGTCGTAATTTCTTTATACCAGCCATGAGCGTTGTAATAGCTTTATATTAGGCATGCACGTCGTAATATCTTGATACCAGTCATGAGCGTCGTAATATCTTGATACCAGTCATGAGCGTCGTAATATCTTGATACCAGTCATGAGCGTCGTAATATCTTGATACCAGTCATGAGCGTCGTAATATCTTGATACCAGTCATGAGCGTCGTAATATCTTGATACCAGTCATGAGCGTCGTAATATCTTGATACCAGTCATGAGCGTCGTAATATCTTGATACCAGTCATGAGCGTCGTAATATCTTGATACCAGTCATGAGCGTCGTAATATATTGATACCAGTCATGAGCGTCGTAATATCTTGATACCAGCCATGAGCGTCGTAATATCTTGATACCAGCCATGAGCGTCGTAATATCTTGATACCAGCCATGAGCGTCGTAATATCTTGATACCAGTCATGAGCGTCGTAATATCAAGGAGAACGATACCAGTGACAAAGAACTGACGCGCTCTAATGTGGGTGTGGCAGCTGTTAGCGACACGCGTTTATTTTGAGAGGATCAGATCACATAAGTGTGGGCGGTTACACGTTGTTCTGGGGTGGGCGTGACGCACAGACCGGCGCTAAGAGACTGGCGTCGGATTCACCATCAGGTCCCCTCTAATCCACGAACTTGTCAGGCTCTAAAACGGTATCAGCGACCGGTTAATGACTCACCACCTCACAACCACCTGGAGGACCCCGGTCCACTTCATCAGCACGCTCGGGATGTAAAGAAAGCTACTACATTCTGCCACAAGTTCCGTCCTTTTCAGGGCGCACAAAAGGGTTGCCAACCCATTGTGGGCATTACCAACCAACCATGGGAAGATTGATACACTGATCAGTGCCTATGTCCCGACAATGACAAACCCTGATGATACTAAGGATACGTCCTTGCGAAGAGCTACACTCTTGTCATTAGGTCGGCTCCAAAGTCCGAGAATCTCATTATCCTTGCGGAGTAATGCGAGAGTATGGACCTGCCATCAGTCTTAGGAAGGAGGGCATGGCGCGAGCAAGTGCAATAGCAATGGGCTTCTACTATTGAGTCACAATCTTCACCATCTTCATCTTTTTCTTGAGCACCTGCAACAATCCTTCGTGGATGCATTCTCCCTCTAAACAGTGGCACTATATCACCTATGGTACCACAAGAAGGAGCGACAGACGTGATGTGGGAGTGACAAAGGCTATGTGTACTGCTGAATGCTGGACTGACCAAAGGCTTATTATGTGTCTAAATTTAACCCCCATCTAGGGCCCAGGAGACGCTATCGGGGTCGAAGAGCTGTAAAGAAGACTAACATCTTAGAACTGCAGATAGGAACAGTTGCAGAGCATTTTTCAAGTGTGCTGGGCTTTCGGCTTAAAGATGAATAATTTTATCAGTCTAAGATGGAGGAAAAATGGGCCACCCTAGTGAAGACAGTGTACTCTGCCGCTTCAGAAATGCTAGGGCATAGCTCACTCAAGAACCTAGACTGGTTTGAAGAAAACGAATGTTTCAAGAGCCTGCTGGATGAAATAAGTTATTGCCCATTGCGGTCAATGATGGCCTCAACATCAGACGGTTTGTCTTAATAATGCGATATGCGCTGGTCATCAATCTCACTCTCTTGTCCCGAGTTACCTTGGATCAGTGGCAAGTCTATTGGTCGAGACGACTGGAGGTAACTAGGGAAGCAGGCACTGTGGTCTTACCTCCCGTCGCTTGAAACATGTGGGATTCTCCTTCTTCTTCTTCATCGTACGCAGTCAGACATCAACCTTTATTTTTTCGAAAAAAGCAGCGGTCATCCTGAGGCTGTCGACACTCCCATAGAGCTTGTCTAGTGTTGATTCGATAGCCCACCGTTTCCGTTCATCACTGTGAGAGGCGAGTGCCTTAACATCTTGACTACAGCGACAGACATACTTAGTCGCTCCACTTCTACTGTGAGGTGTAGAGGTTTGCCAGAGAGAACGGCACACTGCTCTATCCGCCGTCTTTTTCCTTCCTTCTTTCCAATCCAGCCCTCGATCACTTAGGGACTTTCGTATGTTGTCTTCCCAACGTACTTTGGGATGTCCTGGGTCCTTGACTTTTTATCTTCTATGACCGCCTTGGTATCCGATCTTCTTCCATTCTACAGACATGGCTAAACCATTGTAGTTGGGACTGCTCCACTCGTGTCTGCAGGGTTTGACCTTCGAGATTGCTTCGTAATGTCTGGTTACAGATCTTGTCCCTTTTCGTCACCTGAACCGTCTTTCTTAGGTACATCATTTCTGAAGTTTGTAGTTGCCTTTCTTGGGCTGTAGTCATTGCCCATGACTCACATCCGTATGTTAGTACGGGTACACAGGTCGAGCGGTATACATCCATCTTTGTTTTCCTGCTTATTTCTCTTTTGCTGTTTATTCCATGGAAAAGTCTACCAGCTGCTGCCCTTCGTGCAGTTAACTCTTCTTTGATTCCTCCCCCGCTGTCTATTACCACTCCTACATCTTTGAAGTTGCTGAATTGCTCCAGTGCCCCTGTTCCTATGGTTATCTGAATCTTCTCATCTCTGGTGATCACCATGTTTTTGTGTGTTTTTGTTTGTTTTATAGTTGATGGTGTGTATTCCTCTCTTTTTCAACTCTTCTTCCCAGACTTGCAAGTTGATCTGAACAGGTGCCTCGGATTTCGAGATCAGGGCCACGTCATCTGCAAACGCTAGTTCCGATATGTAACTTGGTCTCAGCTTCCAGTACCCTACTTCATACTTTTGTGCCCATTCCTTGCAGTCTTTGATGACTTCATCCACGAGGAGTATAAAAAGGTACGGTGATAGAAAGTCCCCCTGTCTTACTCCGCTAGTGGTCTTGAACTCTCCTGACTTTTCATTTGTTGTCTGCACATAATTTCTGCATGCTTTATAGAAACTCTGTATGGCAGAGATCAGGGGACCTGGTATGTTCTTCCTTGTCAGGCACTCCCAGAGTTTGTCCCAAGGAACTTTAGCAAATACTTTCTCCAAATCCAAATAGCAGAGATGCGTCTCCTTATTATATTCAAGAGCCTTTTCACTTAGAGTGTAAAGATAAGGTCTTGAGTACTTCTGTTTGCCCGAAATCCACATCGAGTTTCGTCCATATTTGGCTATGCCATACCTCTTTATCGCCGTTATAGAATCCTAGAGTAGACTTTCCTGGGGACACTGAGAAGGGAAATACCTCTGTGATTTTCACATTGTCGATTGTGAAACATACACTAGTTGAAATACACCGCCTGTAGGGTTCCTGTCAAAATGATCATTTAACATGCAAAAAGACAGCCTTCATCAATATCTGCAGAATAATCCAAGACCTGCTTAGATGCAAGATATCTAGCTCGACAACATGTAAGTAAGTAGCAGAACGTCGCCTCTTACAACCGACAACCCATTTCTTCTTCTTCTTCTGCGTACACAGTCAGACAGTAACCATTATTTTCTCGAAAAAAGCGGCGGTCATCCTGAGACTCTCGCCACTACCATAGAGCTTGTCTTGCAGTTCCACTGGCAATGGCCACATCTGCTCTCTCTGATCCTCGTATGTCGGGCAGTTCTGCAGCAGATGTTCAGTGGTCATTTTACCAGTACCGCACGGGCATTCGTCGGTACACCCTATCTTCAATTTGTTGAAGAGGTGGTACCTCAGTCTGTTGTGGCCAGTGCGAAGTCTGAAGACAACGACCTGCTCTCTTCGGTTCAACTGGTAATAGGCATCGTTTTTGGTGTAACCAGTATGTTCGGTTTCCCATTTGGACATGTACCTGGCTTTGATAAGCCGTTTTGACTCTTCGTACGTCATACTGGTATCTATTTGTGGTAGCCTTGCACCTTCTTTTGCCAGTCTGTCTGCCTCCTCGTTGCCTTGGATGTTGCAGTGTGACGGAACCCACTGTACCACTACTCTTTTTGGTGCGGACTGTTGGCACAGTTTGCAGAGTGCTGCTCTTAAGTCATTAAGCTCAGTGTTTTTCTGGCTTTTTAGCGCTGTGACTACTTCGAGAGCATCTGTCAGCAGGACTATATGGCTCTCATTTTCACTGTGTGTTACCATTTCTTCCACTGCCGCCCTCAGTGCCTCTGCCTCTGCTCTGAAATTGCTCGTGTACTTACCAGTAGCGAATGACAGTGTTATTTTTCTGCCATTTGGTAGGTTCAGGAATGCTCCTGCCCCTCCGTTCTGTATAGTGTTTGTTACAGAACCGTCGGTGTATGCATGGGTCCAGTCCATGCTTGGGTAGTTTTTCGATATAAAGCTTAGGGTAGTATCTCTCCTTTCTTTTTTAGTCTGGCAGTTTTTGTTTGCAATACCTGGTATATTTTCTACCACCTCTGGAAATATATCCTGCCTCCAAGTAGGTTTTCGTACAGTAGTGATGGGTTTTGGTGTTGTTAGTGCGTTTATGGGATCTTCGTGCATCTTTGCTTTGGCTATTTCTGCAAAGTTTCTCCGCTTTAGTTTCCCAGTTCCCAAATTGTTTAGCCTCTGGTACATTGGATGGTCCGTCAGTCTTCGGAGTTTCTCTGACTGCAGCTGGGCTCTGCAGTCTCTTCTGTCGGTCATGGATTGCAGTTTTGTAATCTTTTCAAGTTCTCGACAACCCATTTGAATGTTATAAGTTTCTTGGCAGGTTACAGTACGGTAGGTTGTCATTACTTTCCGTACGTGAAGGAGCGATCCCACGCTACCTCATTTGCTCGGCAACATAGCAGATGAGATCCAGAATTATGCAGACACGAATGACTCACAGCTGTTTGACGATGTACTGAAGGCGTTCGAATCACTCATCCCCTGTCCTTGATGCTGGTTGCATGACTACTGACTGACAAAGGCCAGATTTTCCAGATGGCTGGACGGCGCACTTCAGAGAAATCCTCAAACATTCCTCGGCTATCAGCGAGTGAACAATAACACACATGCTAGATGGCGCGACCAACGATAGGATCAGCATCCCTTCCAACACTGATGAGGTCAAGAAACCAATCAGCCAAATGTCTAGCGTCAAGACCCACGTGTCAGATGCTCTTCCTGCCGAAGCAAGGGGTTCAATTCAAAGGCTGATATCACTTTTTCGCTCAATCATTTGATTGAGGCCAGATACCTCCTGACAGATGCCTTAGTAGATCACTTCGTACACGCGAAAGGGTAATCATAATTTATGTGATAACTGCAGGGAAATCTCCCTCCCGCCAATCGCTAGCAAAATTCTTGCCCGAGTCCTGCTCAACCGCCTAATTATTGAAGTCAGTGCCGGTCGTGGGGCGATCGACATGAGAAATAATAGGAACAGCATGGCGACATGTACACATCTTTTGTTGACCAAGGCCTTTCAGGGAAAGGGTGGGATGAAATGTAGTTGTCCCAGCACATTCATTAGTTGTCAGCAAGTTTTATGATGGTTTGAGTACTGCATGAAGGAGAATTGTCTGCAGCATTTCCAGCCATTAACGGCGTCAAGCATAGATATGTGCTGGTCCCGACACTCTCTACCATGGTATCTGCAGCACTGTATTGTCATGCTGTACGTGGCACTGCTGTCTCGTTACATATTAGGTATATATTACGTATAGTCAGTTATTCAGTCCGAAACTCAGTATTACGATAAGAGCAGAGATGCCACCATCTTTGATCTCCTCTTTGATTGCGCCTGTGCCCTCAGCACCTGCTCAGAACAAGATATGCAGCAGTCCCCCATACCGACAGTTCCCGCTGTGTGTGCTAATTTTGATGGGACTATCAACACAAGCAAAATGGAGGTATTCTTCCAGCATGATCTGTGGAAGTCATACAGTGAACCAGACATCGAGATGCACAACCAACGTCTCTAGGCATGGAAGCGAATATCGACTGTGAAGTCAACAACAGGATTGGAAAGGGAAGTTCTGCTTTTGAAAGACTACAAGCAAATGTTTGGAGCTGACAGAGCGTCATTGTCGCCATCAAAGTAAAAGTGTGCCGTGCTGTAGTGCTAACCACCCTTCTGCATGCCTACGAAACATAAACAGTGTATAGAAGACATACCAGACAGTTAAATGGTTTCCATAAGCTGCTCAGGATTAGCTGGCAGGACAAAGTAGATAACTCTGAAGTCGTCCTCAACAGGTCAAACATGTTTAGTATCTATACACGTGTACAAAGAGTCCAGTTAAGATGGAGGGGACATATTCGCATATCCAATTAGCGTCTCCTCAAGCAGCTGCTGTACTGTGAGCCCAGAAGAGGCAGGCGCTCATTAAAGGAAAGAAGTAACGCTTGAGAGACTTAACATGCTTTTGAGTAGCTGTAACATTTATATCATCTCCTGGGAGACGCTTGCACAGAACCGCCTCACCTGACTCGCTAGCGTCACACAAGGTGATCAGGTCTCCGAGCGATATCTGGTGGAGGCTCTGAGAATATGATCTGCCCGAAAGAATAGTACACACGACACTACAGCCGATATATGGGGAACGACTGCCAAGTGTCATTCTCCTGTTGCTGGTTCTTATGTTCCTTCTCTGCGCCAAATTAAGAGAGGGATTGAACTCACATCCTTCTGGTGTATTCATAAAGCCAGCAATGCTGAAACTAGTATTTTATATATGTAAACATACTTACAGACCGACATTCCATAATTATTAACACAGAGATACCAAAAACCTCAGACGGCCCATTGATTTCTTTAGATTTATTCGAGTTGTCTGAAAGTGTACAACGAAGAATAATTGGAGCTTTTGCTTTCTAACAAACGCAACAACAATCTTAGGAATGTACGGCAACATATATTTAACCGCAGTCTTGTGAATCGTCCTGTGTTAGGGACCTCCTCCGGTATTTCCCCTGCATACACTCCCGTGTTGGGATTGTCCCATTGGTATCGTCTCCTCGTGTGTGAGCTGGCGTTGGCACGGAGTACAAGGTCATAATAGCCGATAGCTAGGCCTCGTATTACGTGTAGAAGCCTGAACTGTTTCCATCACCTGTAGAGTAGGTGAGACAGTGGACCGTCCGCATATTACGACAGTAGTTTGCAACTCGGAGCCAGATAGTTACATAGTTGAAACGCCGTAGTTTGAATCCAGCAATACGTTATATGTTAGTCTATTCCTGTGGGATTTGATCGTGAATACCATTGTCTATTTCTGGTTTTATGACATGAAGATTCCGTGGTAAAGTAATTTGATTGTGTTGTGGTCTCTTCATAAAGTGATTTGATTGTGTTGTGGTCTCTTTATAAAGTGATTTGATTGTGTTGTGGTCTCTTCATAAAGTGACTTGATTGTGTTGTGGTCTCTTCATAAAGTGATTTGATTGTGTTGTGGGTCTCTTCATAAAGTGATTTGATTTTGCTTTGGTCCCTTCATAAAGTGACTTGATTGTGTTGTGGTCTCTTCATAAAGTGATTTGATTGTGTTGTGGGTCTCTTCATAAAGTGATTTGATTGTGTGTGTGGCTCCATCATCAAGAGATTTGATTGTATTGGGGTCTCTTCATAAAGTGATTTGATTTTGCTTTGGTCCCTTCATAAAGTGACTTGATTGTGTTGTGGTCTCTTCATAAAGTGATTTTATTGTGATGTGGTCCCTTCATAAAGTGATGTTACTCGTGTATTGTGGTGTCATCATAAAGTGATGTTACTCGTGTATTGTGGGCCGATCATACAGTCATTTAACTCTTGTATTGTGGACCCATCATACAGTCATTTAACTCTTGTATTGTGGGCCCATCATAATCTTATTTGATCATATTGTGTGTGAACATTTATAGACGTCACTGTGTCAGTGTTTGTCACATTTTGCGACAAGTGTGGCAGTGATGCTATTGTCGTGTCTGACACAGTCTTCTACGCTATGTGTAATTATATATCACTTAATCTTTTTTAGATAATGCTCCCAGTGTGGCAGTGGTTCTATTGTTGTTTCAGCTAGTTTTGAACCCAAAATCACTTAGACTAGACCGCCGTATTAGTTATCTCATCCGACGAACAATCAGTGGATCTGTTCTCGCCTGTCACAGAATCGTCTACCTTAAAATGGGGGGGGGGGGGGGGGTTAGACCGATCTGTTAGTAACCTCTTACGATGTGCCCAAATGGCAGTGGGCCTGCTCGTGTCAGTCTTCTACTAAAGGGGCTGGATTGTTGTTGCTAAAGCCACTCTTACTTGAGTGGCAGGTTACAGTGACTTCTCTAATATCCATAGGCATACTGGAGAAGGTGGACCGTGGTTCTCCTGGCTAGTGTACTGCGAGTTTCCTCGTTGAACTCACCACTAAGAGGACCACAGTGCTGAAACGGTGTTTCCAGAGACTGCTTTAAAGCGAGGTGGTAGACCACTCTATTAGTCGCCTCTCACAACATACTCAGTGTGGCAGTGACCCTTGTCTCGTCTCTGTTGCACATTGAGAGAGCCTTCTCCAGAACACACGCGAACACTTAACTATAAAAAAAAGTCAGCCTGCGAGAGTGTTTGCCATTAGCGATCTGGTGTACGCTGGCCATGTTTTGTTTCCGCGACGGTCAGTCACACACGGGAACTACTTGTAGACCACTTCAGACCTGCTCGTCTTGTATGGCTGCTTGCTTCATTTAGACTAGTGCTTTCCAAAACTGGAGAAATGAACCAAAATTGGGTAAAAGTGGTTTTTCTTTGGTTAACGACACGCCGAGCGTTTGATTAGTGTAGTAGTAGAGCGTGGTCTGCCGGGGTCTTTGTGCATGACAAGAATAGCACTACTGCCTTATAGAGAGCATGTCGTAAGAGGCGACTAACTGTGTGACATGGCATAACACCGGTCATGGTTAGGTGGTTTATTTAGAGCAGCATAGATGGCGCCTAACAGGCTGCCGGTCTACTTTGATCTAGTGTTTGAGCCTATCAAGATGGACTCGCACATCGGTTAACCACCCTCCGTAAGCGCTTGTTCCAACGCAGCAGAGTATTAAGCTGCTCGAGCCTAGCCCGATAGGCAGGAAACCCTTATCCTGGCTACATCTAGCTCAAACCAGAGCTGGGGCCAGCACAGAACCATCTGCCCCTGTAGAAGTACAGGCCGACTAAGAAGAAGTAGTAGTATGGCACTCACTTTTCAAGACAAATATACGGGATTCAACCCCCTACCTGGCAAGCTTCAGTCAACCATTCTCCATATAGTATTGATTTGTGAATAGGCACCTGACCTTATTCGTATGTCAGAAGAACGGTTCCCAGAGAAGCTCCACTGCGGCGATCTGAAGGGAGAGGACGCGCAAAGAAACGTTTTAAAGACAGTATGGGGGACTCATTGATAATTTTCCAGATAGATGTCCAACACCTGGTAATGTCTTGCGTAAAACACATCTGACTGGAGAAGCGCATCCAAAGCGGGTGTAGCTACCAGCGAAGACCAACATGTTGTGAAAGCCCAGACCCGAACATCATGAACAGCGGGAACACCATCACCTTCTTCAGACCTCGTGTGCCCGTTATGCAACACATCTTTCCGTGCCCTCGTTGGTCTATTGAACCACATGCGCACCCACACCCATCAGGAAAAGCTGGGGTAATGATGATGTCGGCGGTCCTCATCGACAACAATAGGCAGCTATCATTACCTGACCTACGGCCAGGAAAACAAAGGCAGATAGGGAGGAAACTCAGACAAGCTGGGGCTTAGTACAATGAAGTCTCACACATTTCATCCCTGACGGCAGTTTGTGCTATGGAACTTATTTTAACGACATACCTCGTAATACATAAGTTCCATAGAAGAAGAAGTACTCTGAAGAAACTGATCTCTCAGTGTGCACAGTTACTCTAAAACAATCTGGTATATTTTTTCTATTTAACCCCTTGTGGTAGCCGGGGGAGCCCTCGATGCAGTTATTGCCGTTTCCAATCAACACCTACATGTGTACAGTCAGTGTGCACAGTTACTCTAAAACAGTCTATCTGGTATATTTTTCCATTTAACCCCTTGTCGTAGACGGGGGAGCCCTCGATGCAGTTATTGCCGTTTCCAATCAACACCTACATGTGTACAGTCAGTGTGCACAGTTACTCTAAAACAGTCTATCTGGTATATTTTTCTATTTAACCCCTTGTGGTAGACGGGGGAGCCCTCGATGCAGTTATTGCCGTTTCCAATCAACACCTACATGTGTACAGTCAGTGTGCACAGTTACTCTAAAACAATCTGGTATATTTTTTCTATTTAACCCCTTGTGGTAGCCGGGGGAGCCCTCGGTGCAGTTATTGCCGTTTCCAATCAACACCTACATGTGTACAGTCGAAATTTCCCCCGCTTTTACTTCATAAAGAGCACAGAACGAAACTGCTCAACTCTGAATACTGTGTGAGGTGTGCTCTGTCTACCATTTGCTCCCAATTTTGCGGAGCTAGTAAACATGTTAGCATTATATTTATTAGCTGCAACTTGGGTGATGAAATATTCATGGTGAATAATTTCACTTTGTTGTTGTGGCTGCTACATATTTCATTAAGCATATGCTTCCTGTTTTGTAACGACCTCTCTTTACTTGTTATATATTTGTTCAGTGCCGTTAGTATTTTAATTTATTGTCAGCTCAGAGACTAGTGTTGAAGCCATTTGATCATGTTACGCCACTTGTATTTCCCGCAGATCTCTTCAGCTCAGAGACTAGTATTGAAGCCGTTTGATCATGTCACGCCACTTGTATTTCCCGCAGATCTCTTCAGCTCAGAGACTAGTATTGAAGCCGTTTGATCATGTTAGGCCACTTGTATTTCCCGCAGATCTCTTCAGCTCAGAGACTAGTATTGAAGCCGTTTGATCATGTCACGTCACTTGTATTTCCCGCAGATCTCTTCAGCTCAGAGACTAGTATTGAAGCAGTTTGATCATGTCACGTCACTTGTATTTCCCGCAGATCTCTTCAGCTCAGAGACTAGTATTGAAGCCGTTTGATCATGTTACGCCACTTGTATTTCCCGCAGATCTCTTCAGCTCAGAGACTAGTATTGAAGCCGTTTGATCATGTTACGCCACTTGTATTTCCCGCAGATCTCTTCAGCTCAGAGACTAGTATTGAAGCCGTTTGATCATGTTACGCCACTTGTATTTCCCGCAGATCTCTTCAGCTCAGAGACTAGTATTGAAGCCGTTTGATCATGTCACACTACTTGTATTTCCCGCAGATCTCTTCAGCTGAGCAGAAGTCTGCACACCGACGTTCTTGCATGCCTGTGTGGTGTACTTGTTTCTTGTACATTCTCTTCTTCTTTCCCCCTGAATTTTGTCATCCAGCATGTTCAATAGTAGGCCTCCAAAATGTGATTTTGTGACCAAGCTAAGACACTATCTTTGTGTATACTTTTCATTAGTTTTCTGTGTTCCCCTAGATCGTTAAGCAATTGCTCGCTTGATATTCCTCCCCCATGACCAACTCCCGCATTCTGTGATAGCATCACATCCATTTTGTTTAGATCCCCTCCTCCAATATCCGCAAATTACTACGGGCCAGATATGTGTGGTTATTGTTAATTTACACTGCTCAATATTGATGTTATCTGATGTTTAGAAGTTTTGTTTTTCCTTGACTGCCTTTACCCAGTTGTGATGTCAAGTTCACGGCGGTCAGGCATTCTCAGTAATCATTTATCCCAAATATGAAAAACCTTTTATTCTGCACTTTTTCTGTCCCTCTGTACTATTTATTCTGTGTGGTAGTTTGTCTGTTCCTTCTTCTTCGACGTCTTTTTTTTCTTCTTCTTTGTTCTCAAACTCCCACTACCAAGCCATGACAAGGGCTTTGCAAGTAGCAGGATGTTGTCCGGAGAACGGTATGCGTAGTGTCGTAGTTTACAGCTTGGCTATTCGGTCCGACACATTCGACTTGAGCAGGCATTTTTGAGTTCTGGGTTAGCCTTCCCTCTTGAGTCCCTTCTCCCTTAGCCAGTCTGCGCTGTTGCAGCCTGTTATCCAGGATCACCACGTGGAGGTGGAGAAGGTTCGTGACGGTTCTAGTTCGCTGCCCCTGACGCTGGCGGTAATCTATGCATCGCTGACCGCTGCAGTTCATACACAGCATCTGGATCCAATTTGACTGTTTCCATAAGTGGTTTACCTACGTTGGACAAGAATGGGGCCGTATTATAAATAGTTTTGAGTAATGCAGGAAGAAGCTTGGGAAGAACGAGAGTTAAAATTTCGACTACAACTGCGCCTCCATGCGTGTCCTATGTTGTTGTTGCTGACCCATCATTGCTCTAGCTCTCTCAACCAGTGCCATGTTTTTACTTGCACGTCTTATATTTATTTAGTACCATGCGAAATGTGCCATATAGCTGGCCTCGGAGGAAGGAACGTTTTCCGAATATTGCTGAATACCTGGTAATGGCATATATTAATGGGGGACTTATGAGTTCTTCATGGGGCCAGCAACCTCAACGTGTGATACAAATTGCATGTATGATGTTCTCGTGCAGGCTTCCTGAAGGAGGCCAGATGCAGTGGCTGTACTATACTTGGGCTGGTGTAGTGGCTGTACTATACTTGGGCAGGTGTAGTGGCTGTACTATACTTGGGCTGGTGTAGTGGCTGTACTATACTTGAGCAGGTGTAGTGGCTATACTATACTTCGGCTGGTGTAGTGGCTGTACTATACTTGGGCAGGTGTAGTGGCTGTACTATACTTGGGCAGGTGTAGTGGATGTACTATACTTGGGCTGGTGTAGTAGCTGTACTATACTTGGGCAGGTGTAGTGCCTGTACTATACTTGGGCAGGTGTAGTTGCTGTACTATACTTGGGCAGGTGTAGTTGCTGTACTATACTTGAGCAGGTGTAGTGGCTGTACTATACTTGGGCAGGTGTAGTGGCTGTACTATACTTGGGCAGGTGTAGTGGCTGTACTATACTTGGACAGGTGTAGTGGCTGTACTATACTTGGACAGGTGTAGTGGCTGTACTATACTTGGGCAGGTGTAGTGGCTGTACTATACTTGGACAGGTGTAGTGGCTGTACTATACTTGGGCTGGTGTAGTAGCTGTACAATACTTGGGCAGGTGTAGTGGCTGTACTATACTCGGGCAGGTGTAGTAGCTGTACTATACTTGGACAGGTGTAGGGGCTGTACTATACTTGGGCAGGTGTAGTAGCTGTACTATACTTGGACAGGTGTAGTGGCTGTACTATACTTGGGCAGGTGTAGTGGCTGTACTATACTTGGGCTGGTGTAGTGGCTGTACTATACTTGGGCTGGTGTAGTGGCTGTACTATACTTGGGCAGGTGTAGTGGCTGTACTATACTTGGGCAGGTGTAGTGGCTGTACTATACTTGGGCAGGTGTAGTGGCTGTACTATACTTGAGCAGGTGTAGTGGCTGTACTATACTTGGGCAGGTGTAGTGGCTGTACTATACTTGGGCAGGTGTAGTTGCTGTACTATACTTGAGCAGGTGTAGTGGCTGTACTATACTTGGGCAGGTGTAGTAGCTGTACTATACTTGGACAGGTGTAGTGGCTGTACTATACTTGGGCAGGTGTAGTGGCTGTACTATACTTGGGCAGGTGTAGTGGCTGTACTATACTTGGGCAGGTGTAGTGGCTGTACTATACTTGGGCAGGTGTAGTGGCTGTACTATACTTGAGCAGGTGTAGTGGATGTACTATACTTGGCAGGTGTAGTGGCTGTACTATACTTGAGCAGGTGTAGTGGCTGTACTATACTTGGGCAGGTGTAGTGACTGTACTATACTTGGGCAGGTGTAGAGGCTGTACTATACTTGGGCTGGTGTAGTGGCTGTACTATACTTGGGCTGGTGTAGTGGCTGTACTATACTTGGGCAGGTGTAGTGGCTGTACTATACTTTGGCTGGTGTAGTGGCTGTACTATACTTGGGCTGGTGTAGTGGCTGTACTATACTTTGGCTGGTGTAGTGGCTGTACTATACTTTGGCAGGTGTAGTGGCTGTACTATACTTGGGCTGGTGTAGTGGCTGTACTATACTTGGGCTGGTGTAGTGGCTGTACTATACTTGGGCAGGTGTAGTGGCTGTACTATACTTTGGCTGGTGTAGTGGCTGTACTATACTTGGGCTGGTGTAGTGGCTGTACTATACTTTGGCTGGTGTAGTGACTGTACTATACTTGGGCTGGTGTAGTGGCTGTACTATACTTGGGCTGGTGTAGTGGCTGTACTATACTTTGGCTGGTGTAGTGGCTGTACTATACTTGGGCTGGTGTAGTGGCTGTACTATACTTTGGCTGGTGTAGTGACTGTACTATACTTGGGCTGGTGTAGTGACTGTACTATACAGGTATGAACAATGAGAAGAATGTTTTGTTCCACAACATCCGTGTGGGAAAATCTTACGTCAGCGCTTGTAGATAATTGTTTAGATCAACCTTTTCATGTTGGAAGGCCACAGTTAGCTGTAAACCTGATAAGACCACATCAAGTTAGCTGTAAACCTGACAAGACCACATTAAGTTAGCTGTAAACCTGACAAGACCACATTAAGTTAGCCGTAAACCCGATAAGACCACATTAAGTTAGCCGTAAACCTGATAAGACCACATTAAGTTAGCTGTAAACCTGACAAGACCACATTAAGTTAGCCGTAAACCTGACAAGACCACATTAAGTTAGCCGTAAACCTGATAAGACCACATTAAGTTAGCTGTAAACCTGATGTCCTCATTAAGTTAGCTGTCAATTTAATAGGTCCACATTAAGTTAGCTGTAAACCCACTGTCCACATTAAGTTAGCTGTAAACCTGATAATACCACATTAAGTTAGCTGTAAACCTGATAAGACCACATTAAGTTAGCTGTAAACCTGATAATACCACATTAAGTTAGCTGTAGCCCTGATAAAACCACATTAAGTTAGCTGTAAACCTGATAATACCACATTAAGTTAGCTGTAAACCTGATAATACCACATTAAGTTAGCTGTAAACCTGATAATACCACATTAAGTTAGCTGTAAACCTGATAATACCACATTAAGTTAGCTGTAAACCTGATAAGACCACATTAAGTTAGCTGTAAACCTGATAATACCACATTAAGTTAGCTGTAGCCCTGATAAAACCACATTAAGTTAGCTGTAAACCTGATAATACCACATTAAGTTAGCTGTAAACCTGATAATACCACATTAAGTTAGCTGTAAACCTGATAATACCACATTAAGTTAGCTGTAAACCTGATAAGACCACATCAAGTTAGCTGTAAACCTGATAAGACCACATCAAGTTAGCTGTAAACCTGATGTCGTCATTAAGTTAGCTGTCAATTTAATAGGTCCACATTAAGTTAGCTGTAAACCCATTGTCCACATTAAGTTAGCTGTAACCCCATTGTCCAAATTAAGTTAGCTGTAAACCTAATAAGTCCACATTCAAGATACGAACATCAATTAGTCGTAGATGCACTGCAAAATGTACATTATTTTGTAAAACTACTTTGTAGTAACTTAAACATATAGAAACAAAACACTGGTGTGCGATATAATTGGACTTAGAATCAATATAAAAGAATGGACCAATCTCCGACCAGAGGAGGCACTGGAAGCGGCCACTGAGAGGGGTGGCGTGGGTGTCTGCATGTGTGTCCCAATGACCTCACAGGTTATGGGACTACCTGATCTGACCTGACCTGACCTGAGGACCAATAAATATAGAAATGTTTATTGCCTACTTTTCGGCTCTTTATTTGAACGATTGTTTATTTTAGTGTTAACAAAAAGTATATAATATCAATGTTTTGGTTAGTTTTGAAGTTAACCTATCTTTTAATGACTTTGATGATAATAATAAAAATAATAAAAGGCCAACAAAAATATATTCATCAAAATAAACATTTTTTCCGTAAAATGTAAATTCATTCAAAAGGTCGCATTTAATGGCATATAATACACAACGGTGCTAGAATCTACAACTACTGCAGCCCACAACTGTACTACAACCCACAACTGTGCTAGCATTCACAACTACTGCAACCCACAACTGTACTACAATCCACAACTGTACTACTATCCACAACTGTACTACTATCCACAACTGTACAATCCACAACTGTACTATAACCCACAACTGTACTACAACCCACAACTGTACTACAACCCACAACTGTACTACAACCCACAACTGTACTACAACCCACAACTGTACTACAACCCACAACTGTACTACAACCCACAACTTTACTACAACCCACAACTTTACTACAACCCACAACTGTACTACAACCCACAACTATACTACAACCCACAACTGTGATATTCGTTGTTTTATCAGATTGTTGGAACATAAATTGTCCTGGTGCATTGTTGCTGGTTTGACGAGAAAGGACAGTAAGTCCACTTACTCGTGACTTTATTTGAGCTGATTTCAGAAATACTCGACATGATCTTGGTATTCCCTTCAGTCCGTCATATCAAGTGTATGAAGCCAGGTAGTCCAATGGTGCTTAAGCTCATTCTGCCTTGGCGCGTCATGTGGAACCAATGGCATTACTTATACCATATCTCCATCTCAAAGGTGGACGCTTAAATTTGTAAGGCCACCTAGACGTTGCTTGTATTGTCCATCTGTCGAATGCCATACGCACATAAGTATGTTCTTAACAACGCAGTATATGCGACCTCATTGAAGAAGGATTGACGCCTGATTTCTATGTTGTGAAATAACTAACAGGCGCACATTTTTTTGTGTCTGGGGTGTTGGTTGAGCTGATAGGTTCTCTATCGACACGAGAGTAACTAGTTTTTCATCTTCTTCCTCGTTTGCCATCAGCCATCCACATCAATGGCTCCAACAATGTAATTCTGTGGCTGTATTTTTTAGACTTGTCTGTGTTATTCGCCATCACACATCCACATTAATAGCTCCAACAATGCCATGTCTATGGCTACCTTCATGAGGCGAGTTGCACTGTTACTGATCATCATTAAGCTGGTTGCATTGCGCTGTATTATGCGCCATTGGGCGCAGTGCATCCGTCTTCAACATTTATTTGTTGGGACTGCTTCATTAAAACCGTTGGCTGTCCACAACTCACCTTCAAGGCAACAGTTGTTTGTTTTCAGATATGTATCTCCTAGAAATGTTGTATTGCTTGGAATATCGAGCCTGGCTTGCCTGGCGACCAGACACAATGAGCGTGCCCTATTACTTCAGTCTTTTCTATTCGGTTCATATTTCAAAGTACTTCTTCTTTTTCGAAGTTACTCTCCTGAGTTGAGTTAACTATTGACGACTTTTTTGTCGTAGCGTGTTACAGTGGCTCTTTTGACAGCCCTAGGCGTTCTAGAGAGGCTGAACCATGGGTCCTTCTGTCTGTATCGCAATGGAGGTTACTCTACCACTACGGGATTGCAGTGTCAATACCCACCAAGTCGGCAAGATTCATGCGGCACAGTCTTTTACAGGAGCATGGACGAGACTGGTACAATCTGCCAGACTATTCCCTGTCTATCTTTTCGTGTTCTCCACCCACTTAAAGCGTTTACCTCTGACACGTCTGTCACCTCTGACACGTCTGTCTTCCACATTTTCCTCCAGTATTGTTTTCAACAAAATGCCTTTTTATGGGACTAAAATATCTTTACTGTCCGACGGATTTCGTTTTATCAATTCTCTTTATATCACTTATTTCTCCAAGACTTCCTTATTTGTTTTCTTTTATTTACACGAGATGAGCCCATTTTTGTGTACATCCACATTTTAAAGGCATCAAGGTACTGTCTTAATTCACCCCAAACAACAAAATTATATTTTTAGCACTGAATTTGTGGCAGTGATGTCACAGAATAGTCCACTTGTTAACTGTTTGGGGTGTGAAATTGTCTGCGAGAATAGACTAGAACTTCAGTTTACGCTACTGCTGCCTTTTATTACTGCCGTCTTAGCAATACATTTATTGAATTTGTCAACATTGGTCCATGATATTGAGAGCATCATCTGGCTTCTACAGCAGCATGGCATCCATACTGTCAGACGATGTAGTAACAAGTTATCTAACTCTAATCCAAACCCAAACCCTAAATATAACCTTTCGCAAAACTGGATATAGCCATCTTTCTACACTTCTATCGTTATCTAAGTCCTTTTAACAATTTTTAAATACAATTAAATCTACCTGCTGTCCCCTTAACCCAAAATAGAATGTCCCGTTACAGTCATCAGCTGTCAAATACGTCGAGGGAAAACCAGGGAACTCTATTTGAGGTGAATTAATGCGCAAGACCGGCATCAATTGTCATGACTATCATTTTTAATTTGTGACTCTTGTTTCGGTGTCAGTATACAACTTAGTATACAACTCAGTATACAACTTAGTATACAACTTATGTTGGTCAAAACATATTTGGCCATCCCCGTTCTCTTCCTTATTTTACCTCTTCCATTTTCAGTTGTTATATTTCCACAGGAGACTCCCTTGTCCTGTTCCAGTATTTGGCCGTCCATTGTTATCTGTAGAGTAGATATCGAGCCAGTAAATTATAGGTTTCCTTTTCTCTGTATTGCTTACTTATAATAATAAAAGTCAATGACGTAGCAGTATAATTCTCCTCACCAACTGATTGAGGACCCCTGGTATAGACGATCCCTTAGGGCCGTGTCCCAGGTTGACGTGCTGCAAGTTGTGTAAACCTCCCTCCGCGCGTGTGTAATTGTAGCCGTAATAAAACTTGCATCAACAATCCCACGAGAAACGTGATAAACACTTGATCTACTCGCCACTGGTGGCGAGGGAAGTACTTGAGACTGAGACTGGAGTATACAAACACTCACTACTCGCCATAGACTCGGTGGATGGATTCAGATCCGCGTGTGTACTTGTGTGTGTGTTGTTTCGATTTCTGGATGTAGGCGTTGGATTAATTGTCTCCAGAGTCTGTGAGGACAGTGGTGGATACATTGGATCCACAGCCGTTATGTTTGGGAGAATTAAGACTGTAAGTTCGTGTTATTAGCCGGTATTATATCTTTCTATCAGGTGACGGAGAAAGGCTTGACATCATTACTGTCTTGGGGAATGCAAATTATTAAACAAAGACGAGTCGGCCTTTATATGCCACCACTTCTTAGGGTCTTGGTCAGTGACTGGCAAAGCGGTCGGTGGTCATGGTGGTGTCTTTTAAGGGCAGCAAGTTCTTTCCACCTCGTAAATCATTGGTCAATGACCATCACGCCTGATAGCGTCTTTAAGGGCAGCAACAAAATTCCTCCACGTCTTAAATCCTTGGTCAGTGACTGGTAAAGCGATCAGTGACCACCACATCTATTTGTGCATTCAAGGCAGCAGCAACACTCTCCAATGCTTAAATCATTTCTCAGTGACAAGTAAATCTATCAGTGACCATCACACCTAGTAGTGCCTTAAAGGCAGCAACAAATTCTCCAATGCTCAGATCCTTTCTCAGTGACTGACCAAGCGATCAATTACCATCACACCTAGTGGCACCTTTAATGGCAGCTACAAATTCATTTCACTCTTTAGATCGTTGCTTAGTGACTGCAAAGCTATCAATGACTGACAAATCTATCAATGACTGACAAATATATCAATGACCAACAAAGCTATCAGTGATTGACAAAGGTATCAGCGATTGATAAAGATCAAAGACTGACAAAGATATCGGTGACTGGCAAAGCTATCAATGACTAACAAAGATATCAATGACTAACAAAGGTATCAATGACTGACAAAGGTATCAATGACTGACAAAACTATCAGTGACTGGCAAAGCCATCAATGACTGACCAAGTGATCAGTGACCATCTCTCCTGATGGTCCCTTTAAAGGCAGCCACAAACTGCATTTCTTAGGTTGCTCAGTAACTGGCAAAAGTGATCAATGACCGTAATGTCTGGTGGCTTCTTTAAAGGCAGCAATGTTTCTTTTTATGTTACTCCAACATTCCACACCATCGTTACTCCCCAATACTCCCCAACACTCCCCACCATCGTTACTCCCCAACACTCCACACCATCATTACACCCCACACCATCGTTACTCCCCAACACTCCACACCATCATTACACCCCACACCATCGTTACTCCCCAACACTCCCCACCATCACTCTCCAACACTCCCCACCATCATTACACTCCACGCCATCGTTACTCCGCAACACTCCCCACCATCACTCTCCAACACTCCCCACCATCATTACACTCCACGCCATCGTTACTCCGCAACACTCCCCACCATCACTCTCCAACACTCCCCACCATCATTACACTCCATGCCATCGTTACTCTCCAACACTCCCCACCATCACTCTCCAACACTCCCCACCATCATTACACTCCACACCATCGTTACTCCCCAACACTCCACACCATCGTTACTCTCCACCACTCCCCACCATCGTTACTCTCCAACACTCCCCACCATCGTTACTTTCCAACACTCCCCACCATCGTTACTCTCCAACACTCCACACCATCGTTACTCCCCAACACTCCACACCATCGTTACTCCCCAACACTCCACACCGTCGTTACTCCCCAACACTCCCCACCATCGTTACTCTCCAACACTCCCCACCATCGTTACTCTCCAACACTCCCCACCATCGTTACTCTCCAACACTCCCTACCATCGTTACTCTCCAACACTCCCCACCATCATTACACTCCACATCATCGTTACTCCCCAACACTCCACACCATCGTTTCTCCCCAACACTACACACCATCGTTACTCTCCAACACTCCCCACCATCACTCTCTAACACTCCCCACCATCATTACACTCCACATCATCATTACTCCCCAACACTCCACACCATCATTACTCCCCAACACTCCACACCATCGTTACTCCCCAACACTCCACACCATCGTTAATCTCCAACACTTAACACCATCGTTACACTCCAACACTCCACACCATCGTTACTCTCCAACACTCCACACCATCGTTACTCTCCAACACTCCACACCATCGTTACACTCCAACACTCCACACCATCGTTACTCTCCAACACTCCACACCATCGTTACTCTCCAACACTCCACACCATCGTTACTCTCCAACACTCCACACCATCGTTACTCTCCAACACTCCACACCATCGTTAGACTCCAACACTCCACACCATCGTTAGACTCCAACACTCCACACCATCGTTACTCTCCAACACTCCACACCATCGTTAGACTCCAACACTCCACACCATCGTTACTCTCCAACACTCCACACCATCGTTAGACTCCAACACTCCACACCATCGTTACTCTCCAACACTCCACACCATCGTTAGACTCCAACACTCCACACCATCGTTACTCTCCAACACTCCACACCATCGTTAGACTCCAACACTACACACCATTGCTAGACTCCAACACTCCACACCATCGTTACTCTCCAACACTCCACACCATCGTTACTCTCCAACACTCCACACCATCGTTGCTCTCCAACACTCCACACCATCGTTACTCTCCAACACTCCACACCATCGTTACTCTCCAACACTCCACACCATATAGAAGCACAGAAGACACACAACTTTGGCATATTCTTAGTTTGATGTTGGTGATGTACTGCGGAGACTTCCAAATGATGTTTATGCTAGAAAAGGCTATTTTAATTTTATTAACTCTTCTTTTGATGTCCTTACTTATTTCTGGAATGACTTTTCTTCCCATGTATGTATAAATGCTAGTTCTTCATTTTCTCATTTAAATTTATGTATACTTTAATTAAGTATATTTTGTTTATTATGCAAAGAAATATTGTGGTAACTTTTTAGCTTCAGCTGGTACCTATACGGAAGTTCAGCAAAGTCAAAATAAAGGCCTTAGTTTGAATGACAAGAAATTGGAGGTGATGGTAGTGACTAAGAAACCAGGCTCATCAAAAAGCGAAGGGGACTGAATTGAGACAAGCTAACATGTTTAAATAACCGGGCACATACATAACATGAGATGAAAGATGCAATTACAAAATAAAATCAGTTTTCCAGACCATGAAGGAAATATTGTGCAACAAAATCTTGTCGCTGGAAGTGATAATTCCTTGGATGCTACATGGAACCAGTACTGACATATGGCAGTGAATCATGGACAATCAGTAAGCAAGCGCATAGTTATTTGGAAGCAACAATGATGTGGTTTTAAAGAAGAATGCAGCAAATCACATGGACTGCAAGGAAGACTAATGATGCAGGACCCGAAGAGGCACAAACACAAAGACAACTCATTGCAAGGATCAGAACAAGGCAGTCATCCTTTTTCTGACATGTAATGAGAAGAGGCAGCTTGAGGCATGTTGTGACTACGGGGCAAAACACAGCAGGAAAGAGAGGTAGAGAAAGGCCAAAGGAGAAGATGTTGGATGACCTGAGAGAATGATAGCAGCGACAATCAAGAGAGTTGGTAAACAACACGCGTGATACAAGCAGATGGCCAGTGCCAACAGACCTGATGATGATGGTATCTCTTTGTGCTCCAAAATTGGTCACTAGTTGTAAACATACTATTGAAATAATCCAAAGGGGAGTCAAAAAGTCTCTCGTAGGAGAAGTGTCTTGCTGGACTATTGAGTCTTCCTCCTCTTTTTACCTTCATCACTCCTATTTCTCAATTTTTCTGACCTCCGTCTTATTTTCTACAGGCCATTCTCAAAGGAGGTGGAGATGGGACAGGGCGGACTCTTAGCCCCTCCCCTCCGACGCATAGAGGGTCTCGACCTATGTCCGTTGGGGCACCTTATGCCAGACCCCCAGGCAAACAGCTGATACCCCTGGACTCCATACAGCTGAGCCGGACACTGGGAGAGGGGGAGTTTGGGGTTGTCCAGCAAGGAGTGTGGACCACAGAAACCGGGGATAAGGTCAGTCATCTTGTTAGCTGTTGTGGTGCCTGGTGATGTTGCAAATGTCATTATCTTCACCACCTTCAATGTTGTCACTACTGCCACCATCATCGTCATCACTACTGTCATAAATATCATCACTCTACCATCATAAGTATCCTCACCATCATCATAAGTTATAAACATCACCACTATCATAATAGATATAATCACCACTATCATTTGGTATTATCACATGTATCATAAGTATCTTCAGCACCATCATTAGTATCATCACTTATTAACATCACCATTACCATCATTACTATCAACACCACCACCATATTATCACCACCACCATCATAAGTATCATCACCACCACAATCATTAGTATCATCAACACAGCCATCATAAGTATCATCGCCATTTATCAACATTTACCATTGCTATCATAACTCATCATCACCACTTATGAACATCGCCACCACCATCATTATTGTCATCACCAGTCTCACCATCGATCATAAGTGTCACCACCAGTTACTATCACCATGACAATCAAAGGTATTATCACCACTACTATATTATCACCACCATGATAAGCATCGTCACCACCACAACCATTAGTATCATCAACACTACAATCATAAGTATCATCACCACTTACCATGCCACCACCATCATTATTGTCATCACCATTGTTGTTTCACTATCATCGTCACGTCAATAACACCAACATAAGTATCATCAGCACCACGCCAAGAGGAAGATCAATCATCAACACCACACCAAGAGGAAGATCAATCATCAACACCACACCAATAGGAAGACCAATCATCAACACAACACCAAGAGGAAGACCAATCATCAACACAACACCAAGAGGAAGACCAATCATCAACAACAAGAGGAAGACCAATCATCAACAACAAGAGGAAGACCAATCATCAACACAACACCAAGAGGAAGACCAATCATCAACAACAAGAGGAAGACCAATCATCAACACACCAAGAGGAAGACCAATCATCAACAACAAGAGGAAGACCAATCATCAACACCAAGAGGAAGACCAATCATCAACACCAAGAGGAAGACCAATCATCAACACAACACCAAGAGGAAGACCAATCATCAACACAACACCAAGAGGAAGACCAATCATCAACACAACACCAAGAGGAAGACCAATCATCAACAACAAGAGGAAGACCAATCATCAACACACCAAGAGGAAGACCAATCATCAACACCAAGAGGAAGACCAATCATCAACACCAAGAGGAAGACCAATCATCAACACAACACCAAGAGGAAGACCAATCATCAACACAACACCAAGAGGAAGACCAATCATCAACACAACACCAAGAGGAAGACCAATCATCAACACAATAAGAGGAAGACCAATCATCAACACCACACCAAGAGGAAGACCAATCATCAACACCACACCAAAAGGAAGACCAATCATCAACACCACACCAAGAGGAAGACTGATCATCAACACCACACCAAAAGGAAGACCAATCATCAACACCACACCAAAAGGAAGACCAATCATCAACACCAAAAAGAAGACCAATCATCAACACCAAGAGGAAGACCAATCATCAACACCACACCAAAAGGAAGACCAATCATCAACACCAAGAGGAAGACCAATCATTAACACCACACCAAATGAAGACCAATCATCAACACCAAGAGGATGACCAATCATCAACACCAAGAGGACGACCAATCATCAACACCAAGAGGACGACCAATCATCAACACCAAGAGGAAGACCAATCATCAAAACCAAGAGGAAGACCAATCATTAACACCACACCAAATGAAGACCAATCATCAACACCACACCAAGAGGATAACCAGGAAAAAAAATGGATGATTTTTTTAAAAAAGCTATATTGAAAATAGTAGCAGCCGAACAGATGTTACACGGTAGCAGATTGCGTCTCTTTATGAGTCTAACATTGCATGGAAGATCTGTAATATGCTAACTCTCGTCCTTGTCTTAACTTAACATCTTTATACTGGTTTAGAAGACTCTACAGAGTCTGTATACAACCAGTTTCATTTACATTACCTTGTTCTAAATGCTATGCGCATCCAATTTATTCTTATATGCATTAACTGTCTCCACTACCTCCTGTGGCAATGCATTCCAAGCATCCACCACTCTCTGACTAAAAAAACATTTCCTAATATCTAATCTGGACCTCTCTTTAGTTAATTTGTAGCTAAGCCCTCTTGTTATTGTGGGTGGCTGTATTTTTAAAAAAAATTGTTATAGTCTAATTTATCCATTTCTCTGATCATCTTAGAAACTATTAAGTCACCTCAAATTCTTCTTTCTTCTAGAAACTGTAGGCCTGTTTTTCTGAGTCTTTCCTCTTAATTGTAATTCTGGAATCCCACTATCAGCTTTGTGACTCTTTTTTGTGTTCTTTCCAGCATGTTTATATCCCCTCTAGGATAAGGACTCGCACCTGTACACTGTACTCCAATCTAGGTCTAACTAATGCTTTATATAGTTAGACTATCACTTCCTTGCTCCTATGTTTAATATTTCTTTTTGTCATACCTAACATTGCATTTGTCTTTTTCACTGCTACCTGAACTTGCTCACTCACCTGTCTGTCCTGCACTTTTGCATCACTTGTTCAATGGTCATTCTCATAATGATTTTACTGTTTTTTTCTAACAGCTTCAAGTGGCTGTAAAGCGATTAAGTCGAGATAGGATGACTTCGGGCACCCAGGGCTTTCTGAAGGAGGCAGCCATCATGCAGGATGTAGACCATGAGCACATCGTCCGAATGTTTGGAGTTGTGTTAGACACAGAAGACAATATCATGCTGGTGAGCTATTGCTTTTCTATGGTTAAAAAGTTAGTTGCTCATCGTAAGGGATCATGTCGAAATCATCAGATGGTTTTGCTTGATGATGTAACTTGCACTGTACTTTGATTACTTTAGTGAGGAAGAAACTGCACCGGTCATCAACCTCACTCTCTGGTCCCGAGCTACCTTGGGCCAGTGGCAAGGCATATGCAAAGACAACTGGAGGTAACCTGGTTCCAGGCACTTTGGTTCCACCTCCCTTGAGACCAGGGGTCACTTGAAACCTGCTGGACGTTCTGGTTACATCATGGGCCTTCTTCTTCGTTCGTTTTCAATCTCCCGCTACCAAGCCGTGAATATGGCTTATCAGGATGTTGCTCGGAGAATGGAATGTGTTGTGTTATAGTTTACAATTTGACTGCGATATTTGCACCTTTCAGTCCTACACATCTGACTTCAGCAGGCATATTTTAGTACCAGGTTAGCCTTCCCTTCTCCTTAGCCGGTCTGCTTTTCTTGCAGCCAGTTATCCAGGATCACTGTGTTGATGTGTAGAATGATCTTGCAAGCTCTGGCCTTGATGCTAGCAGTCTGCTATGGGTCGCTGACTGCTGCAATTCATGCACTGTTCAGCATATTGTGCACTGTTCAGCATATTGATTCCCACATCCAGTTTTGCTCTCAAACTGCATCAGGGGCCTAGAACTAATAATTACATTAGTCCAGAAGTATAGTGATGCCCAGAATCTCTACCTGAAAACAAAGATACTGACAAGACAAACCAACTCCAACTCAAAATCTAGATCGCTGGCGAAGAGATTGAAAATGTTTAAAATTGTAATATCTGGGATCAATACTAAACAACAATGTAGACTACAAAGGAAGTAAGAAGACGACTGACTATGGCAATGCAGAGGCTAATGAGTATGCAGAACCTATGGTATAATACAAAGAAGGCACTAAAACTAAAGATCCTAAAAATATGCTTTTTTCCTGTGGCAACCTATAGCTGTGAAACATGGATGTTTTCAAAAGCACTAAGAGCGAAGAACGGTACTTTTGAGACACAGTGCTACAGAGGAGTCCTGAAAATCCTGTGGACAAAGAAGAAACAAACAAATCCATCCCGCAAGAATTTAATGTGGAGGAGAATTGGCTTATAAATGATGTAATGACCCATAAGCTGAGGTTTTTGTGGTCACGTTAAACGACACAACGGACTAGAAAGAGTGGTTATGCAGGGCATGGTCACTAGAAAGCGAGGCAGGGGCCGACTGAGAAGATGATGGAATCAGGACATCAAGGAGACGTTGGATTTTACATTGGAGCAGGCCAGAAGGCCAGAGTTTTCTACAGACAGGCTCTCATAGAGCGACGATCTGCAAAGGACATGCTATATGATAATGATCTATTTCAAAGTCTGAGTCGGACGTATTGAGTATCCACGTGTAATCCAGATGCATGATCATTGGTCTGAACAAATAATAAATCATTTCTCATCTCTTGAACTGCAAATACCATTGCTCATATTGCTCAAATGCTCATATTGCTCAAATGCTCATATTGCTCAAATGCTCATATTGCTCAAATGCTCATATTGCTCAAATGCTCATATTGCTCAAATGCTCATATTGCTCAAATGCTCATATTGCTCAAATGCTCATATTGCTCAAATGCTCATATTGCTCAAATGCTCATATTGCTCAAATGCTCATATTGCTCAAATGCTCATATTGCTCAAATGCTCATATTGCTCAAATGCTCAAATGCTCATATTGCTCAAATGCTCATATTGCTCAAATGCTCATATTGCTCAAATGCTCATATTGCTCAAATGCTCATATTGCTCAAATGCTCATATTGCTCAAATGCTCATATTGCTCAAATGCTCATATTGCTCAAATGCTCATATTGCTCAAATGCTCATATTGCTCAAATGCTCATATTGCTCAAATGCTCATATTGCTCAAATGCTCATATTGCTCAAATGCTCATATTGCTCAAATGCTCATATTGCTCAAATGCTCATATTGCTCATATTGCTCAAATGCTCATATTGCTCAAATGCTCATATTGCTCAAATGCTCATATTGCTCAAATGCTCATATTGCTCAAATGCTCAAATGCTCATATTGCTCAAATGCTCATATTGCTCAAATGCTCATATTGCTCAAATGCTCAAATGCTCATATTGCTCAAATGCTCATATTGCTCAAATGCTCATATTGCTCAAATGCTCATATTGCTCATATGCTCATATTGCTCAAATGCTCATATTGCTCAAATGCTCATATGGCTCAAATGCTCATATGCTCATATTGCTCATATTGCTCAAATGCTCATATTGCTCAAATGCTCATATTGCTCAAATGCTCAAATGCTCATATTGCTCAAATGCTCATATTGCTCAAATGCTCATATTGCTCAAATGCTCATATTGCTCAAATGCTCATATTGCTCAAATGCTCATATTGCTCAAATGCTCATATTGCTCATATTGCTCAAATGCTCATATTGCTCAAATGCTCATATTGCTGCTCAAATGCTCATATTGCTCAAATGCTCATATTGCTCAAATGCTCATATTGCTCAAATGCTCATATTGCTCAAATGCTCATATTGCTCAAATGCTCATATTGCTCAAATGCTCATATTGCTCAAATGCTCATATTGCTCAAATGCTCATATTGCTCATATTGCTCAAATGCTCATATTGCTCAAATGCTCATATTGCTCAAATGCTCATATTGCTCAAATGCTCATATTGCTCAAATGCTCATATTGCTCAAATGCTCATATTGCCACAACTTTAGAATTCCACTGAAAATTTAAATATCCACCTAACGGAAGAAACTATTCATTAAATTAAAGCTGCACATGCCCCAGAATTTCTACAAAGTCTTAGACCATTTCAAAACTTCAAATCTCATAACTAGAGGCCAGAACACATCATGTGTGCTAGATGTTGATTCAGTATGATTGGATAGAACTATTGAATGCGACTGTTGTTGTTGTTTTTTTTCATGCCCATATTGAGTAGATTTACTTTTTTGCACACCCTGAAAAAGGTTCATGTAGTAAAAGTATCCCATTGCATTACTGCCGTAGGGGTGTGAGGTGTTAGCGATCTCACATTTCAAAGGCTCGGCTATATGAGGGCGGTAGCGATCTCACATTTCAAAGGCTCGGCTATATGAGGGCGGAAGCTATCTCCTCTCCCTCGCCGCATTTACTTCCCGGACTGAACCGGTACCCATTTAAGGCTGGGTCGACCCGGGAGCCATTGTTGTCTGAAAAAAAAAATTACCGCCTCAACTGGGGAATGAACCCAGGACCACTCAGATGCAAAGCCAGCGCGCTAACCACTGCGCTACGCGGACATGTAGTATGTACAGTATAATAGTATGGTACAGAAATAATTATGGATAAATATAAAAGTCTTATGGGAACACTTAAGGAAAAAAAGTTTAGAAAGGTCACAATGATGGGCATTTTAGATAGAGCAGATGGGTCAGACTATCTAGATAGCAAAATAATAGGTATCAACCTTAGGTTACAGGTGATGTGTGCGAACATGGGAATGGAATTTATTGATGTTAAAGTAGACAAAAGTAAAATGTTAGATAGGGGAGGTTTACATCTAAATGAGATAGGACAGCATATTGTAGCAAAGTACATGTTTAATCATTGTGTTGGAAATTTAAACTAGTAAGGCCTATGAAGTATGAGACTAAAGATAGGCCTACAATAGGGTGCTATAGAGTATGTAGTCAAAGGGGAAAGTTGGTGTCAGGGAAGTGTGAAATGAGTAGTGGAAAAGCAAACACTAAAATGATAAAGCAGAAGCAAAAAGAGGAAAACCAACAACATTACAAACTAAAATGTTTTTATGCAAATGTGAGAAGCATAGTAAATAAAAGAGAAGAATTGGAACTGTATGTAGAAGAAGAAAAACCAGATATAATAGAATTTTAACAGAATCATGGACATATGAGGAGATTGCAGATAGTGAACTTGAAATAGAGGGATATACAATGTTAAGGAAAGATAGGATAGTTGGAGACAAGACTAAGGGAGGTGGCATTTTATTATACTGTATAAATTCTGTTAATATAACGGTCAAAGATGATTTATCATGTGGTAACAAAAATGAAAGTGTATGGGGAGAAATAGAAAATGGGGGTGAAAAAACAGTGATTGGAGTGTGCTATAGATGTCCATCAAGTCAAAAAGAGGAAGATGAGGAGCTGATTAGTAGCATAGCAAAGGCAAGTGAAGGGAAATTATTATTAATGGGAGATTTGAACTTTCCAGAAATAAAATGGGATATGGCAGAAGCACTTGTAGAGTCAAAACCTTTTGTTAAGTGCATAACTGGCAATTTTTTAATTCAACATGTAGAAGCAGCCACCAGAGGCAAAAACATACTCGGCCTAGTTTTTACTACAGAGGAAAATATGATTGAAAACGTTACCGTTGGGGAACTGTTTGGCTCAAGTGACCATCAAATCATCCGTTGGATCTTATTACAGGGAAAGAAGTAAACATAAACACGCGAACATACGACTACTCTAAGACAGATGTTAAGAGGATGAAAGAGGCAGCGAACCACATAATCTGGAAAGATATTGTCGTAGGAACAGATGTTGAACAGGAGTGGGAGAGTTTTAAAACAGTTCTAGAAACGCTAAAAGAGGAATGTGTTCCATGTAGGGAGGTAAACCCCAAGCGTAAAAAGTGGATAACTAGATTTGTAGTGAAATGTAGAAGAGCGAAAAATAAAGCATGGAAAAAATATATAGAGGCAGGTAAATCAAAAGAAACAGGTGTTTAGCCCTTATCATAGAGGGGATATAAACATGCTGGAAAGAATACAAAAAAGAGCGACAAAGATGATAGTGGGATTCCAGAATTACAGTTATGAGGAACGACTCAGAAAAACCGGCCTACAGTGTCTCGAAGAGAGAAGAATTCGTGGTGACTTAATACAGGTTTATAAGATGATCAGAGGAATTGGATAAATTAGACTATAACAAGTTTTTTAAAATACAGCCACCCACAATAACACGGGGGCATAGCTACAAGCTGACTAAAGAGAGGTCCAGATTAGATATTAGGAAATATTTTTTTAGTCAGAGAGTGGTGTCTGCTTGGAATGCATTGCCAGGGGAGGTGGTGGAGGCAGAGACAGTTAATGCATTTAAGAATAAACTGGATGCGCATAGCTTTTAGAGCAAGGGGATGTAAATGAAACTAGATGTATACAGACTCTGCAGGGTCTTCTAAACCAGTTTAAAGACGTTAAGTTAAGGTAAGTTGTTTTTTTTGAAACATGTCTTGAGGTTCCGCTGCACATTCTTGTTCATGATTTTTTTATGTAGTTCACACTGTCTGTTACAAGCATTTTAACATCTCTGTTTTGGACTACATTGACAATGTTTTCTGTTTGGTTAGACCATTTTTATGTTTTGTGGTAATAGATGGAATGAATGCCTATTGTATTGTCTAATAAGACAAAACAACTTCATGGTTTGGACTTTGTTGATACCGACGGTCAATGACAAAATAGAACAAGTATTCTTGATGAGTGTTCACAGACTTTGTCTGCTAGCACACAGGGTCAAAGCACAGGTTTTGAGAATCTGTGCAACTACCAATGTGTAGATTGTGTTAGGTGAAACTCTCCTACAAGATTTGAGTTTCTTTCACATTTATATTGATAGCAGTATAGACACAAAGGGAGGCATAGATACAAATGTCAGAATACATATACAGAAGATGAGTAGGTGCTTTCATTGCATTGAGAAAGTAAGTCAAAAGAACTTAATTCACCACAAAAATTAAAATATCACAATTCACTTAGCTTACACACTTCTGTGGCTAACTACAGGACAAGTTGTATTCCTCAGCCTGGGATGAGTATTGGCACTTCTCTATCATTTCATTGACATTTTTTGCTATCCTTGGAATAATAGTCTTCATCTTCCCTGTCAATCTTACTTGTGTTCTCATCTTTGGGACTATGATCTTTAATTGTCTCTTCCTCTGCATTCTTACTTGAGTTTTGCCAGCCTTGGCCCAGTTGTCTTTAAGCTTCACTTCCATAACTTTCTCACTTGACATTTTGGGGCAATGTCTTCAATATTCTCTACCTGGCATTCGTACTTGACAATTGTATGTAATAGTTTTCAATTTTCTTGATTGGGGACAGGGGATAGATAGCTCCCTTGTTTTACACAAATGTTCATGGTTGATGTGGTACTAACTAGCTCCCACATATGCACTTAAATGTTCGTTATTGTTGTAGTGTCATATGTCAGCAATCTACCATATGTTTACACAAATGTTCATGGTTATTGTTGTTTCACGTGACAACTAACTTCTTTGCGTTCACACAAATATCCATAATTGTTATGGTTTCTGGGAGCGGAGATGCTTCCCATATGTTCACATAAATGTTCAAGATTGTTATGGTTTCAGGTGACGGAGTTAGTCCCTATGTGTTCACACAGTCTATCATATTTCTGATGTGCTTTCAAATGACAGAACCGTCTCCCACATTTTTCATACAAACAGTTGTGATATTTTTGTTATAGTTTCATGTAACGGAGCTGGCTCTCATGTTTTCACATAAATGTTCACAACATTTGTGTTATAGTTTCATCTGTTGAAGGTGGCTTCCATTTTCTCACACAAATGATTGAGATTTGTTTTGCAGTTTCACGTGAAGGTGCTAGTTCCCATGTTTTTTACACAGTCATGATATTTGTGCTGTGCTTTCATGTGACGGGATCTGATTCAAATGTTTTCACACAAACGTTCATGATATTTGTGTTCTGTTTTCATATGATGAAACTGGTACCCATGTTTTCACATAAACAATCTTGATATTTATGCTGTGCTTTCAGGTGACGGAGCTGGCTCCCATGCGGTCCCTCTTAGAGTGTCTCAAAGATCTGACCCTTCGAGTGGATCTGCCAGTCCCTCGGCTCTGTGACTATGCTCAACAAGTTTGTGATGGAATGAGTTACCTGGAGAGTAAACGGCTCGTCCACCGGGATCTTGCTGCCAGGAATATTCTAGTGTTTAACAAGAACCAGGTACTGTATCTTGGAACTAATAAATAATTAAATCAAAGTTGTGGTGGTACTGATGGTTAATGTGTGATAAAAGCACATATAGACAATGGCTTAGTGACTGCACCAGGACAAAAGAAAAATAAAACCCAAGTTATGGCCACAAGACCTTCATCAGGGACAGAGCAAATGAAAACTGACAAATAAGAAGAGATATGATGTACAACAACGATACAATACAGTTTGTGTTGGCAGTCATTAAGAAGAATTTGTGAGTCATGATATGACAGTTATGAAAAAGAGTAGACCGAACAATAATTGGTCAACATGATTTAGAAGTAAAATTAATATACTCTGTCCTCTCAGGCATCCCTCTTTGTTGGACCCACATATGATTTCAAAACTTTGTGCAGTTTGTACATCGCTGGTTCATTGATTGCAGCATCGTCATCCAAGAGGCAGTCATTGATCACTTCAACATGTCACAGCTGTCCATTGCCAATGTCCTCACTACATGTGCCTCTAAAGCCAGAATGTCAGCTATTTCATTCCAGCAAACTTCATCATGACCAGGACAATAGATCCACACAGGATCATCCCTAAGCTTTGAGGCCTCTATGCCCACTATCCACTCAGTGCCATAGCCAGCCCTTCGGCACCTTCTCAAGCAAGAATTGAGAATCAGAGATGATTTAGGTGCTAAAGGAATACAATGGCAGTCAATATAACTTACGATCAATGAGAGAAAGTGGTGATTGATAGAACACACCATCAGATAGGAGTTTGACAATATAAGCTGAAATGCTGTGTTTGAATGAGGTAAGAAAGATAAGAAGGAGGCCTAAGAAGACCTGCTATAGAATGGTGGGAAAGAATCTCAAGACAGCTGGTATCTCATGAGCATAACTGAAGAATAGATGGGAAGCATAAGTCACAGACCTGTTTTTATAGGAGGGCTTGATTGATTAAGTCAGTTTGAGAAGTCTCATGATGTGTTGGGATGTCTGAGAAGTGAGATAGAGATGATGATGAGATGGGTTGGGATGTCTGAGAAGTGGGATAGAGATGATGATGAGATGGTTTGGTATGTCTGAGAAGTCGGGGATAGAGCGCATGATGAGATGGTTTGGATGTCTGAGTAGCGGTGATAGATCTCATGATGAGATGGGTTGGGATATCTGAGAAGTCAGATAGAGCGCATGATGAGATGGACTGGTCTGTCTGAGAAGTAGTCCTAACCTACATGACACCATCTCAAGGATAGGAAAGCCACAAGAAATCTCTTGATTTATGATGCTGAGAAAAAACATCACCCTTGTAACCTTGTGTATTGCAACTCTTCCAGGTGAAAATTAGTGACCTTGGCCTGTCCAGAATTCTCGGAGCAGGACAAGATTACTACCAGAGCAAGTTCAGCGTCAGTCTTAAGTTGCCAATTGCTTGGTAAGGCAGTCTGTTAGTCTTGTCAATGGGTGCTCATGTAGACATAGCTATTGATACTGTTTCTTCCATCTCATACATTTCTGTTCACTTTCTGAGTGAAGGCTGCCAACTTAAGCCATATTGTATCATCGTCTGTGTGATGTTAGTTGATTTAATTTGTTCTTTATCCCTGTTGAAGGTCTTGTGGTCGTAACCTGGTTTTCATTTTGTTTCTGCCCATGTGTCGTCGATGAGTGTTTGCCTACATATGTGTTTTTTACTGACTCTTTCCATCTTGCCCTCTTGCAGATGTCAACTTCATATTTCTACTATTTTTATTGCTGTATCGTATGAGGTCTTCTGATCGAGGACAACGAACTTGCATAATTACAAAATCTGGTCTATTGAATATTCTAAGAATGTGTGATCATGACACCGATCACAAGCAAAGTATTTATCTGCACTCGGAAACATTTATAACGAACAACAGAAAAGAAAGTGAAGTAATATGCAGCCCAGAATTCAAACACCGGATCTCCAGATGATGGAAGCGCCTTGCCATAAGAAAGAGATGAGTTAATAAAGGTACTAAACCATCTGGGTGCCATTAAAAACAGGTGTCAAACTAGCCTAGCCTTTCGTCATTCAAAGTTCAATCTAGATCTATTTATAGATTCAAATTACTTTCTGACCTTCTTGTCATCAAGCATAGATCATTCAGGCCTTATATGCTTGTGTCCAATCTAGACATATTTAAAACCTTTACCACTCTGAATTTAACAAGTACACAATTTCCCCAATATTTTAATATTTTTCAGCACGTCATGTTATTCTAGGTTTTTGATTTTGAGAGCCTGTATCTTTTATTTGTTGTTGTATTATTATGTTTTGTTTGTGTGTAGAGACATAAAGAATGTATTATTGTTTTTTGTTGTGTGTGTGTTAGTTTCTGAGATACAAGAAGATGAAGGTGAAAATGAAAAACTGCAAAAACATTTAGACATCAATTTTGGGATGAATCTGGACCTTTGAAATTTGAGATCCATCACAGAACACTGATAGTGTTTCTTACAAGATCGTTATATCTGTTATTTTCTGTTACAGGCGTATTTATTACTGCTAAATAAACAAATTTAACAGATCTACCTCAGAAAAAATATGTTACAACAATTTAACTTCATCGCCCTCCTTAATGGGGTAATCTTCCGGCCAGAGAGAACAAGAGAATAAATTGTTTCAAAATTCTCTTACAAATTAAACAAGCCATCTTTCTTGTTTACATCTCCAATATCAGCATTGTCTATATTTAGATTCAAATACCCTATTGTTCATCCTATGTAAATGCACGACAATGCTCTAGAATAGTTTTTTTATCGCTAGGTGTCTTTTCTAGCTATTAGTATGTGTGCAGACATTTTTTGTGGTTAAAAAATTAGCCGCATTAGTGGTAAAGGTTATAGACTCAATTACTTTCTGATCTTCCTATCATCAAGCATACACCATCCAGATTTGCTATGCATGTGTCGCTGGTAGACAAATGAACAGTGGTAGTTTCTATTAGGAATTTTGTAAGGAAGGGAATATATTACCAGAACCTGAAAGGGAAGGAAAGAATAGTAATCTGCCAGGCATGTCGTAAGAAGTGACTAAGGAGGGTTGGACATGGGGATGGCTACTACATCCTGTATAGGGTTTAAGCCACAAAATCTTTAACAGATAAAGTAAAGTAACCCATAGCATTACTGTCGTAGGGGTGTGAGGTGTTAGCGATCTCCTATTTCAAATGCTCGGCTATATGAGGGCGGTAGCCATCTCCTCTCCCTCGCCGCTTTTAATTCCCGGAATGAACCAGTACCCATTTAAGGCTGGGTCGACCCGGGAGCCATTGCGGTCTGAAAAAAACATTACCGCCTCAACTGGGGAATGAACCTAGGACCACTCAGATGCGAAGCCAGCGCGCTAACCACTGCGCTACGCGGCTCCCTACAGATATAGGCAAGTCAACATTTGATCTTGGTGTTCAATTGTTGAAGACTTATGTTCCACAGGGAGCTGTAAAGTAATTGATGATCGAGTATTTTCTGTCATCGAAACATAGAGGCTGGTGCCATGCAACACCCGCTTTCCTCATCATATGCATATGCACCACACTTTCAATTGGGTCATGAGGTCACACTTCATGTTTCTCTAAGCTGTCTTGGTAATTATTATTTTTTAAATTGTGTCCAAAATGTTAAGCAACTGTCTCACATGTCAATGAATGAAAAGAAGTACAGGGATATGGTTGGGGTGTCCAAAAATCATGTATCCAGTAATGTACTAAGACTCCTAAAAGGTATCATGCAACATTTGGTTCAGATCAGTGAAGCGGTTTAGTATTTTCTTTTGTTTTTTCGTTCGCCTTTTTCTCTAATCCCCAAGATGGATTTAGTATTAAAGCGCACACAGACTTTCAGCATAATATATATATATAGATATATGTGGTTAATTGAGGGTTAAACTGTATGGTGTCACGGCTGAGACAGACCACCAAGTTTATAAAGAAAGTGGATGTGGTTAATTGAGGGTTAAACTGTATGGTGTCAAGACCGAGACAGACCACCAAGTTTATAAAGAAAGTGGATGTGGTTAAAAAAGCCAAAGGCCACCGTCCATCGCAGACGAGGTTGGCATAATTTATTTGCTAGCGCTATATTATTAGTAAGGATTAACTGCGCAGATTTTTATCCTCACTCTCACGTCTTGAGCCGCCCAACCCCAGTAGCAAGTCAAGCACAAGATGACTAGGGGCGACTACAAGATGCAGGGGACTCCGTATCAAGCACCCGTGAAAAAGACGGTGGATTCTGAAGTCAAACCCACACCACCTGATCACGAGGCTGACGGCTAAACAACTTCACCATGGAATCCCACAGTGTCAAGAGGAGCCTGAGACAGACCGCCAAGTTTATAAAGGAAGTAGATGCGGTTAATTGAGGGTCAAACTATATGGTGTCAAGAGGAGCCTGAGACAGACCACCAAGTTTATAAAGGAAGTAGATGTGGTTAATTGAGGTTTAAACTGTATGGTGTCAAGTGGAGCCTCTCAGACAGATTGCCAAACATATAGAAAACAGATGTGACTAATTGATGAAGAAAACTAGCAGTTTTGCACTAGTACTGATAAAAATCATCTGGTCTTTATTAAAGTTGACTAACAAGGTGAGAGATCGACATGATCCCCATTGTAGTGAGCGACACGCATATGAAGCCAAGCATAGCACAACCACCTTTGGTACCAAGATCCACCTTCATCAGCACGCTCAGGATGTGAGGAAAGCTACTGCAACCTGCCATTTAACGTTCTTTTCAGGGCGCACAAAAGAGTAACCTACTCATTGTGGGCATTTGCAAACAACAAGTGTAAAATGAAATGTTCGAGAAGGCCATTGGTGTCACCAAGAGAGATACATTGCAGAATGAGTACATTCAAAATGTAGTTGGAACTACTACTTCTGCTGAGTACATTTCCAGACCCCAAAAATATGAAAATACATCCTTAACTGTCACTGATGGCCTAGGGAGAGAGAAATAATCACAGTCACATGAAACACTCACTGATAAAGATCCCATCTTACATCCTCACTCGTGCTCCTGGAAACAGACGGTCACAGTGATATGACCAATGAGATAATAATCTACTGTTGTTGTTGTTGTTGTTATTGTTGAATGCCCACATTGAGTAGGATTACTCTTTTGTGTGCTCTGAAAAGGATGTTAAGTGGTGGGTCGTCGTAGCTTTCCTCACATCCCGAGTGTGCTGATGACGGTGTACCGAGGTCCTCCAGGTGGTTGTGCTATGCTTGGCTTCATCTGCATGATGCTCACTACTACAGGGATCACTTCAATCCACATTTATCAGTCAGACTGCTTTAAAAACAGCCTTTTTCCAGGGAGTGCTCCATGGAAGAAATATATTGATCTTGGTCGGTATATTGTGCCTGACCCTGATATGACATCCTGAACAGCATGTTGTCCCTGACTGGACTAGTGTCTCAGTTCCCCATCAGCACAAGAAGATCTGGTAATAGCAATCCTACTTGGACACTGAGACTATGACGACGGGTGAAACCCTTGGCCCTGGACAGACAGCTTAAGCATCTCACTGTCCTCAATAGCACAAGTAAACAGAAAACTGATACAACCTAATGTTTCTTATGCTGGGACTGATTTCCTGAATGAGTCTTTCTCGTTCTCCATCTGACATCCACATCGGTGGCGCTAGCAGTCATTTCTGTGTCTTGTCTTTATGAGCTGCATTATTTGTTGCCCGCTGACCCAGGCAATCTGTCATGGTGCTGCTTCTCTAGCCTAGTGGCTGTCCCCAGCCTACCTGTTTGATGTCAGAGGTCTCTATCCTAGGTAAAGGTAGTCCCAAAGCAAACACAGGTACTTTTATCTTACAAGACCACAGCTAGCTTCCTTGTTGCCTTTCCTTCCCAGTAAGTCAAGCACCCATTTACAGCTAAGTCAACTGGTGTGTTCTGGTAATGGGAATTGAACTCTGAACCTTTGCTGTGAACAGCAAGTGCCCTACCACTGGTTATAAGATGCTGTCCTAAAACTGATGTCTTAATTGAGTCTTTTCTATATTTCAATAGAATTGATTGACCCAAAATCTTATACACGACAGCGAGATCATGAAAACCGTGAACTGCATGTTTATATCTGACATGTACTGTGTTAGAATACTTGAGACATACTCATTCCTCCATACCCAATGCACAGCAGAGATCCAACACAAATGGAAGATGCCCAACAAATGTACACACAATGGAAACTCTGCGAGCGGCATGTAATTCTATCCTTATTGGAACCGCCTTTCTGGATTTGAAACTGAGCAGAGATCTAAATAACTATTGAATAGATTGTTCTTGTTCAAATTTTAACAGGTGTGCCCCAGAGTGCATCAACTTCCTTAAGTTTACCTCCTCATCCGATGTTTGGTCTTTCGGCGTGATGCTTTGGGAGTTTTTTACCTACGGATTTCAACCTTGGGCAGGTCTCAATGGACAACAGGTGAGTGTGTGTGTTGTCGTCTCAATGACTCTGGTCTGTATCAGGCAGATAAGGATACACAATCAAAAATGCTTTTAACTTACTTCCTTTTCTAGTTTTAGCATGTGTTTGCATGCAAGCGCTTGAACACCACATGTCCTCTCTGAGACATGTACTCCATTTTTTTCTGGCAGGTCCATATCACAAATAATAACCTATCCAGAGCCATCGTGCCTAGCATTCATACGCTACTGCAGAAAACTCAGCCTACTCAGTGTCATCCAATAGACTCCCAAAGAAGCTTATATATTAGGAGCTGAGTTCAGGAAAAAGATCATAGCGATGCCCAAAAAGGCAATTGAAAGACAGTCTGAAGGAGTCTTTTTAGTGTTGTCAAATAGACACACACCAACTAGGGAAGTCAAGTCAAGTACTCCACCTAGGCAACAAGGGCTTTTTGTGCTGACCATCCATGACCATGATTGATGTCCCAAGCAGCAGGCAGGGCAGAGGAAATAGAAATGTGTTTCATCCAGGTGTTGTAAGGTCAACCCTGGGAATGATGGGTGCAGTCTTTTCCTGGCTCTGGTACCCAGGGACAGGTGTAGAAGCTGTTGAGCCAGGACATCCTGAGTGAGGTGAACAATATGGCAGAAGAGAGGAAATGCTGATCCAGCGTTGAGGCAATGTTCTTGAGGTGTGTCAGTCAAGAGATCTCAATGTAAGCGATCAGGTCTTGCTAGCGAACTCCAAAGATGTTGCGTTGGTTGTACATATGGAAAACCTCAAGCCGCTTCTGATCTCCTTGTAAGACAGTCCAAGTCTCAGAGCCGTACAAGAGGATTGGAATGACATAGTTATCTATATAGGAGCAGCAGGGTTTTTAGGGAAAGCCTGTGCTTTGACCAGACTCTGCTGAGGGTTCATGGATGATACTGCTAGGTCAATCCTCCGAGTGATTTTATGAACCATTACCAGGGTGGATGAAGTTTTCAGTGGGATTGACGTGATTACAGTTAACAGTGATTTCCGCTATAGGCAGACCACTGTTAACACAAGGAATCTTGGTCTTCATCCAGGAAATGTTGTGATTTCAATGGATTTATAGAGGAGTGACGGTCTCTATGGGTGAGTTAAAATATTTGTGCTTTTTTTAAAAATAAATTTTCATCTTCTTGTATCTCAGAAACTAACAAACTCACAACAAAAACAATAACACCAAGTTCTTTATTTATTTATGTTTCTACACACAAGAAACTCATATTATTGATCAACAAACAGAAAGGTTACAGGCTGTCAAAGTAAACAGCCATCGTGAAATGTGAAGTTTTGAAAAATTATGACAAATTTGTTCGGGTTGGTAAAGGTTAAAAGACATGCTATGGGATCATATTTTTTGTTAGTTTTTTAAATCCTGAGGTGAGTACAAATTAAGCTGTGCTAAATGAAAATCTTACACTGGATCAGAATGTATTTGAGTGGATTTTAAATTTTGCTTCATCACAACACTAATCGTGGCATTGGGAGTGGCTCTGCGTCACTTGATAAATTTCTGGGACACTGAGTCACTCTCCCAAGATACTCGCAGTAGGCCACACAACTGACATGGTACGGTGACTCAAGTTGTTTTGTTCCCAGATCTTAGAAGCCATTGACAGTGGACAGCAACTGGAACAGTCTGACTTATGCACCAACGAGATGTACAGGCTGATGGCAGAGTGCTGGAGCCATGACCCCGAGGGCAGGCCCACTTTCTCCGACATTCTTCTCAGACTACCTCAGGTATTATATGTCTGTCTTCTAGTTGTGGATATGGCTTGGTTTCGTTTGTTCTCAATCTCTCGCTACCAAACCCTAAAAGGGCTTAAATAGCAGAATTTAGTCCAGAGAACAGAATGCGATGTGTCACAGTTTACAGCTTGACTGCGATATTTGCACCTTTCGGTCCAACACATCCGACTTCAGCAAGCATTTTTTGAGTTCCGGTTTAGCATTCCCTCTTCGATCCCTTCTCCTTAGCCAGTTTGCCCTGCTGCAGCATGTTATCCAGGATCACCGCATGGAGATGTAGAAGGGTCTTGGCAGCTTTGGTTCACTGGCCCTGACGCTAGCAGTCAGCTATGAGTCGCTGACCACTGCATCTCATGCACTGCTCAGCATCTTGTAGAAAATTCTACCACCCATTGGCAGAAGAGAAGCGAGTAGGTAAGCAAGACTAAGGGGATTTGTGCATGGAACTGGCTACCCCATCCTGTAGAAATTATAAGTAAAAAAATAGGGAAGAAGACCTTTACCAACCCTTGACAGACGAGAAGCGAGTAGGTAAGCAAGACTAAGGGGGTTTGTTCATGGGACTGGCTACCCCATCCTGTAGAAGCTGGCAAATGGAGTTTAATGTAGATAAATGTACAGTCATCCACATGGGTAGATCCAATATGGAACATAATTACAGAATGGGAGAAAACAATATTAGAAAGATAGATAAGGTAAGGGACCTAGGGGTTATAATAGATCATACAGGAAAGGTGAGTGAGCAAGTTAAGGTAGCAGTGAAAAAGGCAAATGCAATGTTAGGTATGATAAAAAGAAATATTAAACATAGGAGCAAGGAAGTGATCGTCAAACTGTATAAAGCTTAAGTCAAACTGTATAAAGCTTTAGTTAGACCTAGATTGGAGTACTGTGTACAGGTGTGGAGTCCTTATCATAGAAGGGACATAAACATGCTAGAAAGAATACAAAAAAGAGCGACAAAGATGATAGTGGGATTCCAGAATTACAGTTATGAGGAACGACTCAGAAAAACCGGCCTACAGTGTCTCGAAGAGAGAAGAATTCGTGGTGACTTAATACAGGTTTATAAGATGATCAGAGGAATCGATAAATTAGACTATAACAAGTTTTTTAAAATACAGCCACCTACAATAACACGAGGGCATAGCTACAAGCTGACTAAAGAGAGGTCCAGGTTAGATATTAGGAAATATTTTTTTAGTCAGAGAGTGGTGTCTGCTTGGAATGCATTGCCAGGGTAGGTAGTGGAGGCAGGGACAGTTAATGCATTTAAGAATAAACTGGATGCGCATAGCTTTTAGAGCAAGGTGATGTAAATGTAACTGGTTGTATACAGACTCTGCAGGGTCTTCTAAACCAGTATAAAGACGTTAAGTTAAGAAATTATAGGGAGAAAAAAAAAAAGACCTGATAGAAGAGTGACCACATGAACATAGGAGACCAAATACATTTAGACATTTTTTAAAATTATTATAATAGGAATAGGATGTAACCTATATAGGTGAGATCTTGTGCCTGGTTCTATTGGAGATGGACTGTAAACTCTGAGGTCTTGCGTACACCCTATGCACGTAAAAGAATCCGTAACAGTTGACAATTTAAAAGAGCAGGCTGTTAGCTGCTATCTGGGCCTATATTTAGAAAAATAATGAAATTTGGACCCAATACATCACCTACCTTCCCTCAGGCCTAGTAAGTTGCTTGAAGTCAAATCACAAAAAAAACGTATTAAACGTTTGGCTACCTGGCAGCAGGCACACACCTGCTAATGTGAATACCAGGATTGCAAGTATATGTTTGTGTTCTGTGGAAAATCTGTACTTATGTCAATTTATAGTTTGTGCAGTATATATCTGTCTGCCAATCAGCAAGTTGCTTTGGTCATTTTTCTATTGCAATCAAACTGTAAACTAGCAACAGAACGCGTTCCGTTCTCTGGACTGCTACTTACAAAGTCCTGTTCAGGACTTGGTAGCTGGAGATTGAGAACGAACACAGGAGAAGAAGAGTAATTTTTCTGAAAGACTTTGTTTTGTCCCTGTAACTGACACTGAAATAGTTGTTGCAGCATAATATTTTAATAACTCAAATAAGCATAGTTTAAGTTAAAAAGATGTGGTTATTTCAGTCATGGTATATGGCTGGGAGATATGGAACCTATGAAAAGCAGATGTAGAGAAACTGAGTTGTTAAGAAGGCAATATAGCTAAGAACATTGATGGTCGCTTTGTGCGACTGAATTCGCAACTCCTAAATCAGGAGCTGAAACATCCTCAATGACTTTGTAGATACTGCGTTTAGAAAATGCAGGTGGGCTGAGCATGGTGTGCGTATTCCTGGCAACAAATAAACATGAAAAGGGACGTCCTAATGGCCCCACAACTTTTAGCGTCCACTCGGATGTCCACCAATGAGATGGAGAGATGGTCCGAGTAAAGTCTTTTGTCCAACATAGTACTCCAAGGTGAAAGACAAGTGAGTTTAAGCAACACATTATGCCTGATTGAATATCATGATTAAAGATAAGTTACTTTCATAGAGTGAGAAAGATAAAGCATCTCTTTACCTAAACATGTTGTGTTTCATAAAAATATACATGGGAGCTAGAGAAGGAGGTGAGGGCAACTGGTGATAGGCAGGATCTACACTTTGCCATGCAGGTAGTCTAGGACAGTCAATGACTAGGAAGAGGTATCCCAAAACCTGATGTACCAGCCAGGCCAAAAGTGGCAGGTTTCACAGTAAAATCTGGTACAGTATATCTCACACAAAGAAATTGTTTAAAATGGAAGCATTTTTTTAAAGTGATTGTAAAATAAGTATGTTTCTCAATTATTAAACATTCTCTTACCTAATCATTTTTTTTAAAAATTGTTTAAATCATTTTTCTTGTATGCTTGACCAAATTTACAACTTTTTCATTGAACCACCGTTTGACTTGTGCCAATTTATGTCTGGATGCACCAGACGGAAGTGCCAGGATGTATCACATCTTTATAAACGGGGTAAAGTCAAATTAACAGTCACAGAGGGAAGAGGCGACTAACGCTTGGTCAGGCAAAACATGTGATCGGACATGTTAGGGCCGTTTTTACCACCGTTTACTTGAAGAGATGAACTATTTTACCACTTTTTCCTTAAAGAGATTATTTTACCACTTTTTCGTTGAAGAGATGAACTATTTAACAACTATTTCCTTGAAGAGATGAACTATTTAACAACTATTTCCTTGAACAGTACAACTATATTTTGCAATTTTCCTTGGACAGCTGCGACCGACTCAGGTGAAAGCTCTGAAGGATTGCCCACCAGGTGCCACGTCACTAGAGAAAGGGTACATCAACTACAAGGCAGGAGATGTGATTGTTGTCATTGACAAGAGGTGGGCAATTTCTCTTCTCTTAATTCTTGATAAGCATGGAGAGACATGATGAATGGTTTGAATTTCAAGATTGTAAGGATACTGCTAGTTGTGTGACTGTGTTGTTGGTGGTGGTTTAATGCCTACAATGAGAATGTTTGCTCTTTTGTGCACCATTACAAGGGAGTTAAGTTGTGAGTTGTAGTAGCTTTCCTTACATCTCGAGTGTGCTGATGAAGGTGGGCCATGGTCCTCCAGGCAGTTGTGCTATACTTGGCATCATCTGTGTGTCACTAACTACTTTAGGAATCACATCAACCCTTTACTACACTGCCATGAAAACAGCCCATTTCCAGGAAGAACTACAAGGAAGTAAGGTGGGGGTCTTGACAAGTATATTTTATCTGCCCTAACATGTCCGATCATATGTTTTGCTGACCAGACATTAGCCACCTCTTCCCTCTGTGACTGTTAAGACTTTACCCCCGTTTATAAAGATGTGATATATCCTGGCACTTCTGTTTTGGTGCATCCAGATATAAATTGGCACAAGCCAAAGCCTATATGCAGGTTACTGCAGACAGGTATCAAATGGATAGAGAGATGTCATGGATCACACAGGCACAAAGAACAATTGAACATAGTATTGGACTAGCAGAAGTGGTTTCACCTGGCCTCTCACTCCTAGCGTAGCAATTCTGGAGTTGACTATATGGACAGACTGGATATTTGGTATATGTTTATTAGCTATGATAAAGCCAACACCGTCAATGTTGAACTGGCCTTCACCAGCACCAATGTGTAGCCCATCTCCATTGTTCTACCACTTTGAGTGTGTTTCTCTGCATGCACACGTCTCGCTGAGACCGATGATGTCATACTTGAATGGTTCGTTAATGAGAAGGGTCTGCCTGGTTGATTTAAAACCACGTTTCAAGTTGTATTGGAGAACTTAAAAGTTGATTGCATGTAATTATTATTTACATCAAAATCGTAATCGAGCGTCGTCGCATATTACTGCCGGCCCGTCCTTTGGACGCACGTTTGTCTATTTGTAGCAGGCTTGTGTGTGGTGACCATTGTGCGGCTTACTAGGTCTGAGAAAGGTGTAGCTCTGGAGTATTGGCCTTCAGGCTTTCCCTTGTACTTCTTCTGTGTTTGTTCTCAATCTTCCCCTACCAAGCTCTGAACAGGGCCTTGCTAGTAGCAGGATGTAGTCCAGAAATCAGATTGTGTTGTGTGGCTAGTTTACAGTTTTACTGCAATATTTGCACCTTTCAGTCCAACACATCTGTCTTCGGCAATCCCCTATACTATCCCACCCAGCAATATGGAACCTACACTCGGCCATTGACAGTGCTGGTGCCCATGAAGGGGCTGTCATGTGTCTGAGGACATGTTACTGGGTGGCCGCCATCGTCCCTACACATAAAACATGTCAACAGTGATGTTTGATGTCCTAACAGTCAGTCTATTTAGCAGGTTTCGTGACTGTTTTGGGCCATTTGATAATCCTACATGACGTACGATGTGTTCTATATATGGTGTAGAGTAAATTTGATCACTTTAGTCGAGGGGGAAACTATATCTTTGAATGTCAATTTCATGTGGCCATCACCAGTGGCAACACTAGTCAAGCTCTATGGCAGTGTCGACAGCCTCAGGATGACCGCTGCTTTTTTCAAAAAAATACATGTTGACGTCTGACCGCGTACGAAGAAGAAGAAGAAGAATGTCAATTTCTAAACAAATGTCACCACAAAAAAAAAAACCATGTCCTCCATCTTGAAATCGTAATCGTACATCTGGATTAACTGATGCACGATTTGAATAGTTACACCACCGCTGCCAAAATACAGGCAGCAGGAAAGTGAGTCAATGTTGGTGCACAGCAACTTCTTGCAACTAGAAAAATGCTCAAGGTCAGAGGTGGGTTAGATAGGATTGCCCTCTGCAAACTAAACAAGAAGATCAGACACAGGGTCAAAGAAGATTATTTACAGTAAAGCTTACAGCATCTGATAAAGGCCACTGAGACTAGAAGTAGAATCATAAAATGCAGGAAGACACTACAACAAAAGAAGACCCAGACGACAGCCTTGAAGAAGGAAGATGGTCCAACATTGACAGATCAAGAGAGCAAATCAAGGAAGAGTGCATAAAGTTCTACACTGGTTTATTTTGCATTGAAAACAGTAGTGACCAACAAACCACTAAATATAAATTACCAGATAGGTGATATAGATAGCGATGAGGTTATTTTATGTACACCAACAACTAAAGTCAGGCAAATTGTCTGGTCTGGATGGAACCACTGCAAAAGTGCTCCAGACTGTCGGAAATACACTTGTCTGCCAACTGGCCATACTTTTCAACAAATGACTTCATACAAGACTAATCCCAGACCAGTGGAAAGGCTCCAAGACAATCCTGATCCACAAAAAAGATGACAGAAATTCTGGCAAACTACCACCAAATCTGGTTGCTATCAACTATGTATAAACTGTTTACAATAGTCATTACCTGCAGATTAGAAAAGCAACTCGATGAGAACAAACGGTGAGAACAGGCAGGTTTAAGGCAGAGCTACTCAACCAATGATCACCTCCACAGAGCCAACCAGCTGATGGAAAGCGTGCGGGAAGTTTGTATGCCTCCCATTCATTGTATTTGGGGACTATGACAAGCAGGCAGTGGTAAATGCCTTGAGGAATCAAGGTATCTGCAAAAAGTACACCAAGCTTATAAAGATGGTAACGAGGACTGCTCAACTGAGACCACTCTTTTCCATAAGTCACTTTCCATACATGTACACTGTGGAGTACAAGGAGATACCATTTTCCCAAAACTGTTCACAGCTGCCTTGAAGAGGTTTTTAGGTCCCTAAACTGGCAGGATCGATGTATAAACACATATGGTGAGATGCTCTCACACCTACGATTTGCAGATAACTTTGTGTTCTTCGGCCACAGTTTTGCAGAAGCCAAACAAAGTCTAAATGACCTGAATGAAGCGGGCAAGGGGTTGGCCTAAACATAAATTAAAAGGAGACTCAATTTCTACTGAACACTTTCTGTCCTATAGGGAAACTGCGACTGTAAAATGAGCCCATCTAAAATGTCAGTGTGTATGTCTACCTAGGCCAAGAAATCAATAACCACAACTTTGATAAGATCTCACGTAGGAGTGCGGTGGGTTGGCTCTGCTTCAACCGCATTGAACTGAAACTCCAGCAGGTGACGTACGTCTAGGCCGGGGCTCAGACCTTCAATAGTATTGTTATCCCCGCAATGGTATATAGAATGAGATTTGGAGTCTACCCAAATCAGACACAGAGGAGCTCCATATTACCATATTATGGAGCAAAGAATCCTAAATATCTCCCATATCCAAAATGTCAACTTTGCGTCAATGCGAAAGTACGGATGGGGCGAACCATGTGATCAGCATGGCTGATGATAGAAGGACGAGGCGGGTGTCTTTATGGTTGCCATGCAACTACAAACACCTGCCAATGAGATGGACAGATGATCTGCATCATGCCTTTGGATCATCATGATACTCCAGTGCAAAGGACAGACACAGAATAGAGTAGATTCTGGTTATCTGGCATCAGACAACTTTGCCTGATTTAATACCAGGATTCAGGTAGTAGTACTAATATATCATTTTTATTATGAATACTTCATACCATAGATAGTTTAATTCTGTATCTTTAGATCATAATTTTAGCTCAGTTTGTTCAGTATTAATTTTTTTTATTTGAATTTTTAAAAAAACCAGTTTGACGCCTGTAGTTGCAATACTTGCCTGAGGATTATAAAACACAATTCTGCTAAATTAAGTACAGGCTGAAATGAGTTAACATTCAAGATGTGATACTCTTAGTTACATGCCATATTTCCTGTGTTTATAGTAGGACTGATTTTATATTAGTGTCAAATAACAATTGCTACTTGCACATTGCTATAAGTAAAAATATTTTTGTTTGTTCATCTACAGCCCCCCAACGACTTCTCCTCCAGGTCTGGTATGGAGGGGTGTGCTCACCAATGGAAAGAGCGGACTATTTGACCCCACTAATGCTGTTCCATTTATTGAGCCCAAGTTCAGCCCAGTTACCGCCAAGACATCCTCTCTGGTTAGAAAAGGTATGTGGATATATATATATATATATTGGAATGAGCTGCAGTGTATAAATGTTTGGATAGGCTACAAAATGAGGTCTGTACAAAATGTGTTGGACCTTAATTTTCCCCACAGAATAAAATACGTATGTAAGGTTGGGAGATGTAGGCGACCTATATGTGAAGAATTTGTCCCCACCTGCAGAGAGAATCAGTCGCTGGAAGTCAATTTATGAGTGTAGTGAACGCTTGTCTGATTTTTATTTGCTGCAAAGTGACACAATAACTTGAACAGCTGTATTTCATCAATTTTTGCCAAAAGCTTGGCGATACCTAAGTGAAAACCATTTGAAAGATTCAACAAGTTTTCAGCGACGATGTCATGAGCCTCACACGAATTAAGGACCGGTACAATAACTTCAGATGTGGCTGCACATCTGTAGAGAGAAGACCACGTTCCGTAGGCCCTCAACAAGCTGAAATGGCAAGGTCATTGACCATGTGCGGATGCTGGTCATGCAGAACTGTTGTATCACCATCCGGGACCTTGCAGACGAGGTGAGGATAAGCATTGGTTTGCTACACTCCCATTGTGAGCAAGGATTTGGCCATGCGAAGAGTGTCCATGAAATTTGTGCAGAAGCTGCTAACGATGGAGCAGAAGCAACTCTGTCTGAAAGTCTCGCAGGAAATGCTGGACTGTGAAATGGCGACCCCGACTTGATCTGTGATCACTGGTGATGAGTCGTGGGTTTACAGGTATGACCCAGAAACCAAGTTGCAGTTGTCACAATGGAAACATTCATAATCTCTGAGGACAAAATAAGCAAGACAGGTGCGCAGCGTCAAGGTCATGTTGACGGTTTTCTATTACTCCTGTGGGGCAGTGGTTAGTGCATCATGAGTGTGTGCCACAAGGTCAAACATTACAGAGAAGTACTACCTGGAGGTCATCTATTGCCTTCGTGATGATGTGCAACAGAAATTTACCTCAGCTGTGGGTAACGAAAACTTGACAACTCCATCATGACAACACACTTTCCCATTATTCGCATCTGATTCTGACTTTCTTGGAACATTTCTCTGATTTGTCAGGCTCCCTACTCTCCTGACATGGTTCCTCACAATTTTTGGCTTTCCCCCAAGATGAAAATGCCACTGAAAGGGACCCGACTTCCATCACGATAAGACATTATGCAGAACGCAACACCAAGAGCTCTTCCTGAAATGCTTACAACAATGGTCAGACCAATGGGAGAAGTATGTGCAGTCCTAAGGAGAGTACTTTGAAGTGGGTTAGGGTCTCTGACCTCCAGATTAGTAATTGTATTTTTCCTGACCAAAGGTCCAACACATTTTGAACAGACCTCATATATAGATACATGTCTTGTGGTCTTTGTCATGAACAAACATCCTTTGTTTGTCATATCTCAGGCCCATATTGCAGGACCTACTTTACATTTGTGTTAGAGCCTAATCTTATTCTTGATAGAGAATCTTGCCAAGTTTCATATTGGGTGAAGAGTGCTGAATACAAATCTAGCCTTGTTAACCCTAGCGTTACTATCTTGGTTTATTTCTCTACTCGAACAGCAAATGGTACCTACCTATTTATAGCTGGGTTAACTTGAGCATGTTCATAACACCAATTGAACCAACATCTTTTCAGTAAGAAGCAAGCATTCAATCTGTGGTCAGGCCCACAGCTGAAACACAGTTAATGAAATATTTACTTTCTATTGATACATTTCTTTGACAGAATCTGGCCGGAAGTCCAGTCGGAAGATCCGAGCAGACATGATCAGCCATCCACAGAATGATCTCCGACATACAGGTCACATTGGTTACGATGGTGCTGTGTTTGGGGATGTCTCTTTCATCGGCGACAACTACGACAAACTCCCCGTCAAGGTTGGCCCAGGTCAGTGGTAGTGTCAGATGAAAGGGGGTACTCCTCTGTGAAGGTCCTCAGTTGGTGGGTTGGCATAGGGGGCACTTGTCCATGAGGTTGGTGGGCTGGTACAAGAGGGCAATCCTCTGTGGGGTTTTAACATGTGGCACTCTTCCATGGGTTGGGGGATTGGCACAAGAAGCACTCTTCCATGGGGATTGTGGGTTGGTACAGGTGACACTCCTTGGTGGGTTGGTGTAGGGGACACTCCTCCATAGGGTTGGTGGGTTGTCATATGGGGGACACCCCTCTGTAGGATTCCTGGTTTGCCACAGGGGGCGCTCCTAATGGGGGTGAACCTGGGTTAGCACTGGTTAGTTCTTGCAAACTGGAGCACTGCAAAGTAGGGGTCCTGAGTTAGCACTGGTCAGTCCTCACACTGGGAGATACTCCCCTACAAGATGTAGAAAGATTCATCTCTTGGTAGCCGTATAGACAAAGTAAGAGGTATATAAAGATATATCAAAATAAGAACACAAAAGACTAGAGGAGCTTATGGAAATCTAAAGAAATTTAAGTTGAATACAAAAATATAAATCTTCAACTCGTTTTTGTAATGTCTCTGAAACAATGAATAGATACAGACTTTCAGAAATGGGTGTTAGTGCAGAATAGAGAGATTGAAATGATATGATATAATTACTAATGTGGAACTGTTGGAAAGAGCCAGACAGAATAGAGAGATTCTTCTTCTTCTTCTTCGTTCGTTCTCAATCTCCCACTACCAAACCCTGAAAGGGCTTAAGTAGCAGAATGTAGTCCAGAGAACGGAATGCGTTGTGTCGTAGTTTACAGCTTGGCTGCGATATTTGCACCTTTCGGTCCAACACATCCAGCTTCAGCAAGCATTTTTGAGTACCGGGTTAGCATTCCCTCTTCGATCCCTTCTCCATAGCAAGTCTGCCCTGCTGCAGCCTGTTATCTAGGATCACCACGTGGAGGTGTAGAAGGGTCTTGCCAGCTATGGTTCGCTGGCCCTGACGCTAGCAGTCAGCTATGGGTCGCTGACCGCTGCAGCATCTTGATCCCGAATAGAGAGATTGAAATGATATGATAAAATCACTAATGTGGAACTGTTGGAAAGAGCCAGACAGAAAATGACATGAGGAGAAAGTACTGATTTTAGATTGGACACGCATCAAGGAAACTAGCTGTTAGCACTAAAGAAAATAATCTTTGCTGTAGAATCTTCAAGGCAAGAGAAGTGTAGACAACCTAAACATACATGAAGAAGAGAGCTTAAGACAAACAAAGATAATATGGAAGATGTCACAGTGCTGACACGGATAGTCCAAGACAGAATGACTTGTAATGTATCTGTTGAAGACATATGCTCTACCACTGCCTTGTATGGGGGCCTGAATTGATACAAGTCAGTCTCACAGGGGCACTTATACATTGGGGCCCTGATTGGTACAAGTCAGTCTCACGCATATAGAGGCACTCAACCATTCCATTGGGGCCTTGATTGATACATGTCACTTCTCACATATATAAGGTACTCATCCATTGGGGCCCTCATTGATACATGTCACTTCTCATATATATAGGGTACTCATCCATTGGGGCCCTCATTGATACATGTCACTTCTCATATATATAGGGCACTCATCCATTGGGGCCCTGAATGATACATGTCACTTTTCACACAAACCGGGGCACTCCTCTATTAAGATGTCTTGAAGGCCATGCTAGAGGAAGAAAGCATAGCACCACTGTACCCTACTTTTTTATCTTCATTATCCTTTATATATCTTCCAACTTTGTGTAGGGGTTTCTATTTCTTGTGGCTTATAGTTTCTACAGGATGAAGTACCCAGCCCCTTGTCCAACTTTCCTTAGCTTACTATTGACCTGCCTAGCAGGTTACAGTGTTACAATTATTTGTTGCTCCCCTTTCGCTTGAGTCCCAGTAACACTGGCTGCCAGTACAATACAGCAGGTCATCAGTGCAATTCGCTCTATCGCTGCTTTTCAATTATAACCCATCTCCTGTTAACTCACCATGGGTGTCACTATTTTGTCATGTTCGGACGCCCATTCTGCTGGTGCTGTTTTTTTTTTTATCAGTGTACAAGCTCTATTCTAAAAGTTCCATAACTGTTTCTGACACATGGAAGCTAGTCAGCTTTGTCACCTTTGAAATGCTCCCCTCGTCTATTAATACATCACTACCAGCACAGTTTCCACTTCTAGAAGTAGTTCTGGTAAGCATTTTTGGGGATCATGTGCAAATCCATCTGCAAATTGCCCTTACTTTCTTCAGTGGTCTGCAATTTTAAGTAGCTGGATTTCAGTTTGAAAAATAGGAAACAGTCCGCTGGAGCCAGATCAGGTGGGTAGTGTGGCTGGGCAAGCACACTTGTCTCAAATTTCCCAAGTCGTGATGCGTGTACTGGCGCATTGTTATGGTGGAAGAACTAGGAGTTGTTTCTCACCAACTCATGCCTTTTTCTCAGGATTTTTCTCTGTTAAAATGTCACAGCATAATCATATAGAGATCTTGTGTTCTTATGCCATTTCCTGAACTGTCTAATGATGATGATGGTTATACACCATCTCACGAACCTGGGCAGCTTGAGTGTTGTCAGATGATGTCGTCATAGGTTGTCCTGAACGAGAGTCATCTGTTGAATGTTGACCATCCTTAAATCGCTTATACTTTAGCTAAAACATTTAAAGCAGCATTGACGGCTCATTTAATGTTGATTCGCTGCTCTTGAAATTTAGACACCTTGAGTAATGGAAAACAAAACAAGTGCATGGAAGACAACAATCACAACAGAAAAAGGCTGGAAACAGTAGATTACTTAAGAAAGTGACCACTGGGGGCTCTGTGATCTCGAGGTAAGGGATCCGCATCGGATGCCAGAGGTCAGGGATTTGAATCACAGTGGAGACTGGGATTTTTTTTCACGTTAACCTATAAAAATTCCCCTGATCTCTGGGTAGTGAGATCGGACTCTCATGTTCAGCATTGAGCACATTAAAAATCCCTTTTTCAGTTAAAAATCGAAATTAGTAGGATTAACAGCCACTGCCCGGACACAATTTTTAAATTCTAGTTAAAAATCTATACCATAATTAATTGTACCTTCCTTTAGTAAGCCGCAGGGAGCTTAAAATAACACCGTCCATGATTAGGTGATTTTGTTAAGAGCAGCATAGATGGTGCCTAACATGCTGCGGGTCTACTTTGCTCTAGCATCTATTAAGATAGACTTGCACATCGGTGAACCACCTCCATAGTGGAGTAATAAGCTGCTCGAACCTACATCCAGCTCACACCAGAGTTGGGACCTGTAGAAGTACAGATCGATTAAAACTAAGTCACCACTGCTGACCTCAAGCTGCTATTACATCACATTAGCTCATAATTTCAATAGTTCTGGAACTTGTTAACAAGCACACCATGTATTATCAGAAGTCATTTGGAGTGGATTGCTTAGAAATTATGTGCTGTATGTTCATTGTAGTACTGTACTTTTGTATATGTAAAGTTATGCTTGTATTTATTTTTGTTTAGCTTTCGCACGCACTTGCAAAATAGTAATATATTCACATTCTTGGGTGACCAAAATGCAATTGCAAGCTAACAGCAGACTATACCTTTGCCATTCATTGATATTCACTGGTGCCTAGTACCTGATCTGACACATAAGGGAGGATCTGTTGTAATATGGCATTCTCATGTTAAGTTTAATAAGATCAAGTGTCATTTTCATGTTATATCTTTCCATGTTTTTGTCCCAAAAAGGAAGTACTTCAAGCCGCGGCTCATCTGTCATGTCCCTGCCACATGACCACGACAGCCCCGACCACAATGGTCATGCCAGAGTAAGCAGCTCTCAAGACTCTTTGGACAAAGACAAGAATGGTTACGGAAAGTCTTGGTAAGCTTGTTAACTCTTGACCAACTGGTTCACCAAAAACCACCCTTCTTGCTATTACTACGTAGCCATTCGTTTTTAAGTTTGAATTAGAATAGCCGCCGCTACGCAACAGCAATGTAAGTTGGAGAGACTCAACGTGCGCGCCTGGATTTTCATGACGTCAGTCGGACAGACTCAACGTGCGCGTCGTAAAGGTTAAAATCATCTTTCATCAATCACTTACCAGGTGCAAATATTGCCGTCAAGCTGTAAACTATGACACAACCCATTTCATCCCTGAGAACATCCTGCTATTTGCAAAGCCCATTAGGGCTTGATAGTGGGAGATTGAGAACGAACAAAGACAAAGAAGACTACCATCGATGTTGGCATACCTCCTAGATGTGATGGTGAGAAACGCTCACAATTCCTACTCTTTTAGTCGTACTACGCTAGTGCAGCCTGTTTCCAGAGCCACCACCTGGAAGCGGAGTAGGGCTTTGGTTTGATACCCTGATGCAAGCAGTCAGCTATGAGTTTCTGGTTGTCAGCTTATTTCGTGTGCTGTATCTTCGGCCCTGGACCATGTTTAACTTCCCACTTCGATCCCTGTTCTCTGTCAGGCTGCACAAGTACAGTCTCTGTTTCCAGGGCCGCCACTTGAAGGTGGATTAAGGTCTGGGTAAACTTCTGCACCCCCAAAGTAAAAGAGAAGTGACTAATGGCAAACTTCTGCACCCCCGAGTAAAAGAGTAGCAGCAAAGACAGTTATTGACATATGACACCATATATTGACATGTTTCTTCACACTCTTCATATATAGGCTTATATATAACTTGTCTTTTCCTGCAGGATGAGCCAAGAGTCACTCAGTAGCCAGGCCACCTTCCAGACGGAACAGGATGGTCGACGTAGTCCACACTACCTCGATGTAGAGGACGACTCTATATTCTCAGATTTCAAGATGCCAGATTTAGGAGTAAGTTCCTGTATTCCTGTTCAAAGATAAGGAACAAAATAAACATTCCTCTGTTCGTTATCTCCTTTGTGCATTTCCCAACAAAATTATTTTGCACTTTTCTTGCGCATTTGATTTCAAAATGATTTTGAGATTCATCTTCTTCAGTCCTTGATTGTCCCCAGTCTACCTCCATTGTATCACATTTGTGTGTCTCTAAGTTAGACTTGTTCACTTTGACCTGTCCAGCTTGAGAGGCCCTCCCAGAAGTTATGCTCTCACCAACATAGCTCCAAGGGTGATAAGGACACACAAGCCTATAGTGCATTCAGAAATATGTGCCATTGAAATATATACATTATCTCAATAATTCATTAACCTTGCAACTTGAATTGGTTACATGTTCCCCTATTTGTAATGCGGCATTAATGTGCTGTGCATAAATATTATGTAGACTGCACAGATTTATCAAAACATATATCTTTGTTATTTTTATGAAGACCATAGTTATTGTTTATATTCACAACACATTTTACAGTACTTCTGCTAATTGATAGTACCCTTTGAACCTGTGATACAATGTATCAAGTACATTTGATACAGGCTGGTCTTCAATAAATATATTCCGCAATTTACAGACATAACAAGTAGAAACATTGGAGATGATCGGGTCAGTCCATTTGAGATAGAATAATGTCAATTGGAGCACATAGTTTTGTCATAGTAAATAGCTTTCCTCAAAAGTCTACCTTGTGTGTATTTCCTCAGGAGCACACAGGAATTGGTTTTTACAGACACAGTGGCAGGACCTTTTGAACCTGTGGCACCAATGCACCGGTGTTTGTGTGTGTAAAATACCTCACTTCCAGAGACACTCATAAATCGGTTTGACAGGTGGACCATTATTCTAAGGCAAATTTCTGGCTGTACTGCTTAGATTTTGACCATACTATCGTGACGTAAACACAGTACACACATTTCCTGATTTTTAAAAAATTGGCTGCATCCATGAAATAGTGTAGTTGAATTTGTGATTTTTGTGATGGAAAGTAGTTTTGAATCCGACGTAATGTATCACGTAAATTTGATACATGCTGGTCTTCAATAACTAAATATATTCCACAATTTACTGGCATAACAAGTAGGAATATTCGAAAACAAGTAGGAATATTCGAGATAATCAGGTCAGCCAATTTGAGATAGAATATTGAAATTAGAGCACATAGTTTTGTCATAGTAAATAGCTTTTCTCAGATGTCTACCTTGTGCATATTTTCTCAGGAGCACAGGGGAATGGGATTTTACAGACCTATGGTGGCTATGGTTCAAAAGGTTAAGAGCCGCAGGTGTAACTATATTTGTCATAGGTGTATAAGTAAATTATTTATCATTATAAATGCATTAATGTTTATAATATATGGATTTTCAGTAAGCTGTGTGCTGAAAGAAAATTGTGTGACGTGTTTTGTAATTTCTGTGTCAGTGTTTCTTTTTATTTAAATGTTATGTTGCAAGCTTCACGATAAGTTATAGCATGTATTGGTTATGTAATTTTTGCTTTAAATATGCTTGTATGTAGAATGTACTCACCCTGTTCAGAATCAACTGACTCAAAGAGTTTGATGACTGTTGTCGGTTGAAGGAATCGCAAACTTTTCTGCCAATAACTATTTTCTGCTTACATTACATGGTCTTCATAAGATGTTATCTTCATTGACCCTAGTTATCAAGATGTTATATTCACATATTCTAATTATCAAAATGTTATCTTCACAGGTTTTAGTTATCAAGATGTTATCTTCGCTGGCTCTAGTTATCAAAATGTTATCTTCATTGATTCTGATTATCAAGATGTTGTCTTTACATGTTATAATTATCAAGATGTTATTTGCACTGATTTTGATTTTCAAGATATCTTCACAGGATTTAATTATCAAAACATTATCTTCATGCAGAGTTCATTTGATTTTGGCCCATCTTTCATGGATGAAGTTCTGAAAGCTCTGGACGAGAAGGAGAAACAGATTACCTCTAGCTGCGATACCACACCCACCCCGAGTCAGAACCATACACTTGAACCAACCATGAGAACAACTAGGGCTGAGCCTCCAGTACCTGCCCCCAGAGAGCCGCGAACATCATCCTCATCATCGTCTGCATCATCATCTGTTCCCCCTCTACCAACCCAGCCACCACGTATGCCCAGTGTAAGCTAGTTTATTTATGTGGTTCTATATGTTAATAGACAGTTGTTATGCCACCATAGTACATGCATTCGGTTTACTGATGACAAAGTAGCTTCTAGGCCACTGTCTAAAATTGTCAAAATCTATCAATCAAAATCTTTCAAGTTTTCAATAAATATACGCCAAGTCATCTATTTCCAGCTCTGTGTACATCTTCTGTGTTTCCTTTATGTTTGTCTGGAACTTTCTTCTCCATGTGTGTTTTGGCTTGCCTCTACTTCTCCACGTAGTGCAGTGGTTAGCGAGCTGGTTTCGCATCTGAGTGGTTCTGGGTTCATTCCCCATTTGAGGCGGAAATGTTTTTTCAGACCGCAATGGCTCCTGGGTCAACTTAGCCTTAAATGGTTACCGGTTCAGTCATGGAAATAAAAGCGGCGAGGGAGAGGAGATGGCTACTTCCCTCATATAGTTGAGAGTTTTAAATGGGAGATCGCAAACACCTCACACCCCTACGGCAGTAGTTCTATGGGTTACTTTACTTTACTTCTCTTACCTTGAAGATTCATGAAAAGCTATAAAACCTGGAAGTTTTCCTACAAGAAAACAGGTAAATTTGCAATGCAGATACATTGCTGATATCTTTGAATCATATCACTTGCCATCTTGACAAAGGAACTATTTCTGTCTTGGAATTGAATTGAATTTTTCTTTTTGTTGAACTTGTTCATATTCGCTGAACTTTTTGGGGGCTTTAGTTTCTATAGGATAGTCCACCGCACGCCCAGCCCTCCTTAGACATCTCTTACTTGTTCTTCTGTATTCGTCTTGAAAAGCACATTTTGCTACATTGTCTTGTAGTTTACGGGATTGCCTTCCCTCTTTGATCCCTATTCTTGTAGCCAGTGCACAAGTGCAGCCCGTTTCCAGGGTCGCCACTTAGACGAGGCAAAATAGGGTCTTTGTCAGCTACTATTTGCTGACCTTGACACAAGCAGCAGGCTGCTCTCAGCTCATTCACTGGGACGATGCTCATCACCTCTTACGATATTCTTGACAGGTTTACAGTGTTACTATTATTTGCTCCCCCTTTGTACCCCAGCAACAATTGCGTGCAATGGATTTTATTGACATTATTGCATGTATACGTGCAAACCAAATATAAATCAAGTATTTGGACATCCTTTGTATGGTGCCCCAGCGCTGATTGATTATCTTAACTGTCCTTTTTTGCTCCAAGTGAAGCATAGGGTCACCACTACATCTGAGCACTTGCTGTGGTTGTTTTCAATAGACATGAATTTACATGAGTTTGCTAGTCTCATGCGCAACACTTTTTAGTTGCCATATATTTGGAAGGTTACAGTGGTCATAATTTTGTTAATCCAGGCACCACTTGGGTTGTGGGAGTTTGTAGTAAAATTGGGATTTGGTGAGTCTGGTGTCAGGTGGAGAGTCTGTAGCAAAATGAGGAGTCATCGGTTCTTGTAAAATTGTGAGTCTGTAGCAAAATTGGGTTTTGATGTCAGGTGGAGAGCCAGTGAGTCTAGTAAAGTGGTGAGTGTAGCAAAATGAGGAGTCATCGGTTCTTGTAAAATTGTGAGTCTGTAGCAAAATTGGGTTTTGATGTCAGGTGGAGAGCCAGTGAGTCTAGTAAAGTGGTGAGTGTAGCAAAATGAGGAGTCATCAGTTCTTGTAAAATGTGGAATTAGTCAGTGAAGAAAAATGGAAGTACAGATTTGTAGTAAACTGGGGAGCTATAAGTATGTGGTAAAATAGTGAATCAGCAGCTCTAGTTAAAAGGAAATTCAGTGAGTCTGTAGTAAAATGGAGCAGACACTGCTGTTGGGGATGAAGAGTTAGAGACTTTCTCGTACTAGGTCTCCACTGTTTTGAGGGGTTCCCTTCCTTGCTGTCTTTCCTTCACTAACTGTTAACCCAGGCACTGACTCACAGCTGAGTTGGCGGGAGCATGTCGATAATAAGAATGGAACTTGGGGCCTAAGCTATGAGAATCTAGAGCTGTATCAATTAGCTTCTCAAAACACTCCAGGATGGGACAGTCAGTTCTATGCACAACCCTTCTGTAGTTACCCCATGACATGCCAGAAAGGTTAATGTTCTTTGCTACTTTTTCTGGCAGTGATTTTGTGTATTGTCTGTATCTTTTTGATTCTCTTGTTTAACCTTTAGGACACGACACTAATAATTGACGAAATTATCCCTTGGACCTGCATTATTTTTCAGCTCGTCACGTTTTACTATGGTTGTTGACTTTGAGAGCCTGTAACCTTTTTATTTGTTGGTCTGTAGATATGATTTTGTTGTGGGTAGAGACAGTTAATAAAGAACTTGGTGTTATTGTTTGTTTTTTTGTGTGTGTGTTAGTTTCTGAGATACAAGAAGATACAGATGAAAATGATGAAAAACAGCACACACATTTATGTTCCGGCGTTTATATAGTATTAACCCAGAAGTTTATACACTGGTGACTCCATCTGGCTAGCTTTCTAGCCTTTAGGAATAACGGAAATTTGTGTTGCAGGCTAAACATCTCGCTATTAGTACAGTAAAGGTTAAGAAGTGACAACAGTTGAACACATTATCTCTTCTTTGTACATCTCAATCGAAGTATAGGGACACCACAATAATTGACCATGGAGGAAGTCTGCATCAAGCATATTTGATGTTTACCCACACCTGTCCATTCCATGAATGCAGCAGAGTGACAACATGGCTGAGGGATAAACTTTATGCTAACTTAGAGAAATCTGAAACAGACCTCCAAGCTTATAGTGGAAATAGATGTGATTATTTGAGGGATAAACTTTATGGTAACTTAGAGAAATCTGAAACAGACCTCCAAGCTTATAGTGGAAATAGATGTGATTATTTGAGGGATAAACTTTATGGTAACATAGAGAAATTTGAGACTGACCTCCAAGCTTATAGAGAAAATAGATGTGATTATTTGAGGGATAAACTTTATGGTAACATAGAGAAATCTGAGACAGACCTCCAAGCTTATAGAGAAAATAGATGTGATTATTTTAGAGATAAACATTATGGGGAACAGAAGCCGGCGGCATACCTCCAAATTTATACTTGTCTTGGTTTCTGTAGCACTATTTTTGTTACATTATGATGTTGCCGGCACCATACACATTTTTTTTTTGTGATTTACGAAGGGGAGCGAAAAGGTCACATTAATATTTAAGAGCTTTCATTTGCTATTTGTGTATATTCTGTTAATAAAAAATATTATGGTTACGTTTTGACTCCCCTTTCGTATTTAGCAGAATAAAGTATATCTTACATGTGATATGCAAGGATGTTGTTGCCTTTCAGGAGCCCCCGAGAGGAAAGAAACAGGCTACGGTCAAGCCGATGTCAGTGTATGAAGAAAGAATTGCTGGAGCGTCAGCTGGTGCTCAGGAGCTGCCCATATCGCACCTGGCTGGAGAGTCATCTCACAGCCCCTCGCAAGAGAGGACCTCTTTTGAGGAGGAAGTGGATACCTTCTCCAAAGTGGAAAGCTCTGTGAAGCCAGCAAGTGGTCGTAGCTATGAATACAAACAGGTCTTCTCTCGGGAGCCAGATGTGAAAGTGGATATAGTGGAAGAAGTGGTCCCTGAGGTGCAGATTAACAGCGTGCATCTCGTAAAAGATTCATTCCAGAGTAATTCTTCATCAGCCGCTTCCCAGCTGCCAGACTCATTGGACTATAGAAATAGGGACACGACAGACTCACGGAGGTCTGATAGTCGGACGTCATCGAAAAGCTCTCAAGAACTTGAAGCTAGTGCATGGTCTGAGCCAGACCTCATTAGAGACTCAAAGAGCAGCTCGAGTCCAGCCAAAATATCAACACCTACAGCAGTGCTGTCATCGCACATCCCACCAGACTCAACAGTCTTCCACCCTTCATCTCCTCCACCAGCGACCTCTGCTCCCCCACCCCCAAGCCGGTCCCCAGGCGACGTCCAATCTAAGCTGACTCCTAGCCCAGCCCCTGTTCCTGCCCCTCGGCCTGTCAAACCTGACACCGTCAAGAAGTCAGAGATCCCTGTTCCGCGGCCACGGCCAGAAATTCAAAGAGTTGAACCCACGGTCAGGCAGACAGTTCCTGCATCTCCTGACATCCCACCAAAAAATGATAAACGAATTGACAGCCAAATCCCAGTACCAGCCTCGCGAGAGCGAGAAAGGGAAGAACTTAAGAGGACGATAGAAATTGTTCGAGTCGAGGATTCTGGGAGTTTTCGAGACGATGCCTCAACTTCTTTTGAGCACTCTTCTGCTCGATCATCTCAGAGATCTTCATTGGACCGGTCTGACAACACTTCAGAGAACACAGAGTCGGGCCACATTGACTGGGAGCACAGCGAATGCTCGTCTGACAGCAGTCGACCTGGGAGAGACACAGATCGGGTCAGCACATCTGTTGACAGGAAGGATTCATTCAATAAAAAGCAAGCATCGTCAACCTTGTTTGAGGATGACTTAAGTGCACCCTCCCCTCAGGAAATCATGAATAAACTGCGGGAACGTAGGCTGAACCGGCACTTGGATCACCAGAGGGCAGCAGGTGGTGAGGTTGAACCCCCTAGCTCATCAGCAGCATCAAGACCTCGACCGTCCGCTCGTGAACCTCAGGGCATTCCCGGGCGTACTTCTGGGATAGACAGTGATGAGGGCGGAGGAGGTGATGGAGGCTCCGAAGAAGTTGACACCAACCCCCTGCGCATGCTGAGAGGAGGCGCAATACCTATACGCACGGCTGGGAGAGGTTCAGCAGGTAAGTGCTGCTTCTAAAGGGTTCAAAATCAATCAATCAAAGCTGCAGCATAACATGTACAGTATGTGTTTGTGTGTGTGTGTCTTGATGTTTGCTTTTGTGTTTTCCTGTTTTTTTGTGGTTTTTACATGAATGAATTAGTCGTTTTGTTTTCTTGATCTGTGTACATAAATTCATACTGTATGAATAGTGAAGTGTGCAGTACCATGAGTTGGAGAGACTTCTACGCTGAGGGGTTAGATCACACTGGTAGTCACCTCTTACAACATGCTCTCAGTGTGGCAGTGGTATTATTATCGTCTCTGTCATAGAGTTAATCCTGAAACCACCCAGGTTGAAAAGAATAGGTCCACCGTAACCTTCCAAGCTTGTGACTAAGCAGGGTTGTGTATGTGGCTAGCAACCCCATCTTGATTTTGCTGTTGTATAAGCCACACATACTGAACTGGGGGGACTCAAGTAGATACAGAATAAGAACAGATGGAGAGCATCTGTTGCAGCCCTGTGTTTCTAGGGGAACCAGATGGATAAATGCGGAACCTGGATTAAATTCACATACAAAAGCCAACAACTCAGGACTGGTATGGACCAGGGGGGTCCAGCTTTCTAATTAAAACAAAGAATTGCCATGACATCAGAATGCGGAACGAGATCAAGATGCTGAACAGCGCATGAGCTGCAATGGTCAGCGATCATAGCTGACTGCTAGTGTCAGAGCCAGCGAACCAAAGCTGCCAAGACCCTTCTACACCCCCACGCAGTGACCGTGAATAACAGACTGCAACAGAGCAGACTGGCTAAGGAGAGGGGATCAAAGAGGGAAGGCTAACCCACTTCTCAAAAAGTGTCTGCTAAAGTCGTGTGTGTCGGGCTGCAAATATCACAGTCAAGCTGTAAACTATGACAACGCATTCCGTTCTGTGGACTACATTCTGCAACTCGCAAAGCCTTTTCAGGACTTGGTAGCTGAAGATTGAGAACGAACCAAGCCAAGTCAAAATGCGGGACCCGGACTAATTTCACATACAAGAATCAACTCAGAACTGAAATGGACCAGGGAGGTCCAACTATTTAATTAAAACAAAAGAATTTCTATGACCATCATCTGTTGTTAACACAATGTGTTTTTTGCCAGTTCTCTGACCATCAAAGTGAAAAGTTTCAACCAAGTGCAGGGAAACTGTTTGATTATCTGTGACTCTCTTAGGAGACTGTCTGGTCAGGCAAAACATACTGATCAAACAATGTTAGTCAGGGTCAGGCAAAATATACTGATCAAACAATGTTAGTCAGGGTCAGGCAAAACATACTGATCAAACAATGTTAGTCAGGGTCAGGTAAAATATATAGATCAAACAATGTTAGTCAGGGTCAGGTAAAATATACAGATCAAACAATGTTAGTCAGGGTCAGGCAAAACATACTGATCAAACAATGTTAGTCAGGGTCAGGTAAAATATACTGATCAAACAATGTTAGTCAGGGTCAGGTAAAATATACAGATCAGACAATGTTAGTCAGGGTCAGGCAAAATATACAGATCAGACAATGTTAGTCAGGGTCAGGCAAAATATACTGACGAAGACCTCCACCTCACTTCCATGTAGTTCTCCCTGGAAATAGACTTGTTTCATGTCAGTCTAATGAGGTGGGGTATGGATGTGATCTCCATAGCAATGAGTGACCCACAGATGAAGCCAAGCATAGCACCACTGCCTGGAAGACCTCAGTCCACTTTCATCAGCACACTAGGAATGTGAGGAAAGCTACTGCAGCCTAACACTTTTCAGAGCTCATAAAAGAGTAATCAAACTCATTGTGGGCACTTAACAACAATCTATGACTTTCTTAAAGTAGCCAAATGCCTTATCATCCGATTAGTGATGCATTTGAGTTGGGGTTTCTGCCCAGTAAAGCCCTGAAAGGGCTTAAGTAGCAGTGTAGTTCAGAGAACGGAATGCATTGTCGTAGTTTACAGCTTGACTGCGATATTTGCACCTTTCGGTCCAACACATCCGACTTCAGCAAGCATCTTTTGAGTACTGGGTTAGCATTCTCTCTTTGATCCCTTCTTAGCCAGTCTGCCCTGCTGCAGCCTGTTATCCAGGATCACCACGTGGAGGTATAGAAGGGTCTTGGCAGCTCTGGTTCTCTGACGCTAGCAGTCAGCTATGGGTTGCTGACCACTGCAGCTCATGCGCTGCTCAGCATCTTGATCCCGCTTTATCATCTAATTAATGAAGGGCATGGATGCATTAAGAAGGGACCAGAAGATCTGTTCACAAAGCTGATCAACAGCATCGCCTACACTCGTTTCCATTTGGGGAACAAATGTCAAATGAGAGCATTTACAGCATCAGTTTGTGTGTGTGGGTCATGGTGGTAGTAGTAAATGCCTCATCATAAACGGTAGCTGTGAGCTGCTAAGACTCAGCCTGAACTGTGAGATTTGTTTGCACAACAGACAATCAACATCCCCAAAATGCACTTCTCACATAAATTGGGGCACTTGTCACACAAAACGGTGCATTTCTCACATAAATTGAGGCACTTCTCACATAAATTGGGGCACTTGTCACACAAAACGGTGCATTTCTCACATAAATTGAGGCACTTCTCACATAAATTGGACCAGTTCTCACATAAATTGAGGCACTTCTCACATAAATTGGGGCACTTCTCACACAAAACGGTGCATTTCTCACATAAATTGAGGCACTTCTCACATAAATTGGGGCACTTGTCACACAAAACGGTGCATTTCTCACATAAATTGAGGCACTTCTCACATAAATTGGAGCACTTCTCACATAAATTGAGGCACTTCTCACATAAATTGGAGCACTTCTCACATAAATTGAGGCACTTCTCACATAAATTGGAGCACTTCTCACATAAATTGGGGCACTTCTCACATAAATTGGGGCACTTCTCACACAAAATGGTGCATTTCTCACATACATTGAGGCACTTCTCACATACATTGAGGCACTTCTCACACAAAATGGTGCATTTCTCACATAAATTGGAGCACTTCTCACACAAAATGGTTCATTTCTCACATACATTGAGGCACTTCTCACATACATTGAGGCACTTCTCACATAAATTGACGCACACCTAACAAACATGTGCACATCTAATGCAAACTGGGGCACATCTGACATAAATAGGAGCACTTCTAACACAAATTGGGGTACTCCACATGTTAGAGCACTTGTCGCCCGTACTGGAGCACACTTCACACAAACTAGGACACTCCTAACACAAATTATAACACTCAAATCATGGCACTTCTCACACAAGTACTTCTCACACAAATTAAACACTTCTCACACAAACTGTGGTCTGACTTGGTCTATGAGAATAGTGTGGACAGCCAAAACTGTGGTCTGACTTGGTCTATGAGAATAGTGTGGACAGCCAAAACTGTGGTCTGACTTGGTCTATGAGAATAGTGTGGGCAGCCAAAACTGTGGTCTGACTTGGTCTATGAGAATAGGGTGGACAGTCAAAACTGTGGTCTGACTTGGTCTATGAGAATAGTGTGGGCAGCCAAAACTGTGGTCTGACTTGGTCTATGAGAATAGGGGGGACAGTCAAAACTGTGGTCTGACTTTGTCTATGAGAATAGGGGGGACAGTCAAAATTGGTCTGACTGGGTATTTATGAATGGGTGGACAGCCAAAATTGGTCTGACTGGGTATTTATGAATGGGTGGACAGCCAAAATTGGTCTGACTGGGTATTTATGAATGGGTGGACAGCCAAAAAGTTATCTTATGTATGTGTTGGTATATCTCTCATCTTGTTTGTTTTTGTTTTTCCAGGCAGAAGGATCACCAAAAGATAGGAGTATGGCTGAAGATAGTTCCAGACTGGGTAAACCAAATGTGTTTATGGTTCATGTCCTGTGTTTCTGTCTTTGACATGTTAATGAAGGTGTTGCATGTTATGTTGTGTTCTGGTATGTTATATGTGTTATGTTATGATTCATTTTTTTATGTTATACAAGCTGTAGTAACCAGCTTCACACAAGAAATAACATAATTTTCAGATTGGGTGGAATTAGCCAAATTCTTGAAATTAAAACATTTTCCCGTCTGTGCTTCAATCAAGATTGTGGCCCCAATACGCCCATTTCTTTTTCTGTTAATCTGTCCATCTCTACCACATCCTAACTGCCCATTCCTTCACAATCTCTTCCACACTCTTCACCTGGGAAATAACATCATTTTTAATACAGACAATTAGTAGTAAATACAAATGATGCCAAATGTTTTCAAACTATAAATAGAACAATTCGTGTGCCATTTTATCGTGTCAGTAATTTTATTTTTTTTAAACCAGGGGATTTGATCTTCTTCCCTCCGTATAAGCAGACAGACATCGAAATCATTCTCTCTTCATGTCAGTATTTACCTGTTGTTATTTAATGCCCATAATGAGTACTTTTACTCTTTTGTGTGCCCTGAAAAGGGCATTAAATGGTGGGTTGTAGTCACTTCCTCACATCCCGAGCATGTTAATGGAGGTGGACCTCGGTCCTCCAGGGGGTTGTGCTATGCTTGGCTTCATCTGCTTGACGCTCACTACTACGTGGATCACGTCAATCAACATCTTCTCCGCCAGACTGCCTTGAAAACAGCCACTTTCCAGGGAACGCTACATGGAAGCGAGTTAGTGGTCTTGGTCAGTTTATTGTACCTAACCCTGGTCTTGATCAGAGAATTGTGCCTGACCCTGACACAACATCCTGGTTAGTATGTTGTGCCTGATGAGACTAGCTCCTCAGTTCCCTGTATTTACCTGTAATGTATATAACCACATACCCGTAACTCATGATTTTTAACACACCTTCAACCCATACATTTCTTCCTTACTCAATTTATCATCATCATCAAGTGCCAATGGATGTTGGCGTAGTAGATCTCTAGCTATCTCTGTCTCCCGCCAGACTGATACACGCAATCAAACTGTACCCTAACCACATCTTGATGTTATCTGTACGTTGGTCGCCTCTTGCCCTCCAAAATAACCTTTAGCAGACTGTCATGGCGCTTTACATGACCAAAATATTTGTTTCCTTAATGGGTCTGTTCAACCTAGAGTTGTTTCAGAACCTCACTATTGGTTTTCCTATCTTTCCAAGAAACCCATCCAAATCTTCTGAATACTCACATTTCAAAGGCTTCAATGCGCTTCTCCATTTTCTTTGTCAGGGCCCAGGTTTCTACAACATACAATGAAACTGAATGCACATAGCAAGTAATGATTCTCATTTTTAAGATCTGAGATATCTGCTTTGACAGAAGTGTATCTCTCATGCTGTTAAATGTATTGTTGGCCATTGAAATTCTTTTAATGATCTCTTTTTCACATTTGCCATCAACTGAAATGAGTTGGCCAAGGTATACATAGCTTGACACTTGTTCCAGAATTTCTCCATATATATGGATGAAAGCTTTTGAACTTCCTTTTTTGTGATGTTGATTTCCAACCCATAATGCTGACTTTTGCTAGTTATCTTTTCCAATAAGTTCTGCAAATGTACTGGATCCTCTGCCATTAACATTGTATCATCAGCATATCTGATTTTATTGATACTATGTCGTCCTATATTCAATCCAGGCATGTCATCAATATCTTTTCAAATCTGTTCTGTGTATACATTCAACAAGCCAGGGGAAAGCACAAACCCCTGCTTAACACCTTTTTTAGTAGTTATACTAGGTGAAACCTACCTCCTCTAGAGTTCTCAAACATACTGATTGATCCAAATACAAGTTTGACATCAGTTACAAATATACAAACTTCGAAAACTAGATAGTATAGATAATTGTTTAAACCCCTTCATCCCGCTCATTTCTTCAACCCTCAACACCTCTTCCACACCCAACCCTCCAACACCTCTTCCACACCCTAACCACCCAACCCTGCAACACCTCTTCCACACCCTAACCACCCAACCCCCCAACACCCTAACCACCCAACCCTCCAACACCTCTTCCACACCCTAACCACCCAACCCTCCAACACCTCTTCCACACCCTAACCACCCAACCCTCCAACACCTCTTCCACACCCTAACCACCCAACCCTCCAACACCTCTTCCACACCCTAACCACCCAACCCTCCAACACCTCTTCCACACCCAACCCTCCAACACCTCTTCCACACCCTAACCACCCAACTCTTCCACACCCTAACCAACCAACCTTCAACACCTCTTTCACACCCTATCCAACCAACCCTCCAACACCTCTTCCACACCCTAACCACCCAACCCTCCAACACCTCTTCCACATCCTAACCACCCAACCCTCCAACACCTCTTCCACACCCTAACCACCCAACCCTCCAACACCTCTTCCACACCCTAACCACCCAACCCTCCAACACCTCTTCCACACCCAACCCTCCAACACCTCTTCCACACCCTAACCACCCAACCCTCCAACACCTCTTCCACACCCTAACCACCCAACCCTCCAACACCTCTTCCACATCCAACCCTCCAACACCTCTTCCACACCCTAACCACCCAACCCTCCAACACCTCTTCCACACCCAACCCTCCAACACCTCTTCCACACCCTAACCACCCAACCCTCCAACACCTCTTCCACACCCAACCCTCCAACACCTCTTCCACACCCTAACCACCCAACCCTCCAACACCTCTTCCACACCCTAACCACCCAACCCTCCAACACCTCTTCCACACCCAACCCTCCAACACCTCTTCCACACCCTAACCACCCAACCCTCCAACACCTCTTCCACACCCTAACCACCCAACCCTCCAACACCTCTTCCACACCCAACCCTCCAACACCTCTTCCACACCCTAACCACCCAACCCTCCAACACCTCTTCCACATCCTAACCACCCAACCCTCCAACACCTCTTCCACACCCTAACCACCCAACCCTCCAACACCTCTTCCACACCCAACCCTCCAACACCTCTTCCACACCCTAACCACCCAACCCTCCAACACCTCTTCCACACCCTAACCACCCAACACCTCTTCCACACCCAAACCACCCAACCCTCCAACACCTCTTCCACACCATAACCACCCAACCCTCCAACACCTCTTCCACACCATAACCACCCAACCCTCCAACACCTCTTTCACACCCTAACCGCCCAACCCTCCAACACCTCTTCCACACCCTAACCACCCAACACCTCTTCCACACCCTAACCACCCAACCCTCCAACACCTCTTCCACACCCTAACCACCCAACCCTCCAACACCTCTTCCACACCCTAACCACCCAACACCTCTTCCACACCCTAACCACCCAACCCTCCAACACCTCTTCCACACCCTAACCACCCAACCCTCCAACACCTCTTCCACACCATAACCATCCAACCCTCCAACACCTCTTCCACACCCTAACCACCCAACCCTCCAACACCTCTTCCACACCATAACCACCCAACCCTCCAACACCTCTTCCACACCCTAACCGCCCAACCCTCCAACACCTCTTCCACACCCTAACCACCCAACCCTCCAACACCTCTTCCACACCCAACCCTCCAACGCCTCTTCCACACCCTAACTACCCAACCCTCCAACACCTCTTCCACACCCTAACCACCCAACCCTCCAACACCTTTTTCATACCCTAACCACCCAACCCTCCAACACCTCTTCCACACCCTAACCACCCAACCCTCCAACATCTCTTCCACACCCTAACCACCCAACACCTCTTCCACACTCTAACCACCCAACACTCAACACCTTTTCCACACCCTAACCACCCAACACTCAACACCTCTTCCACACCCTAACCACCCAACCCTCAACATCTCTTCCACATCCTAACCACTCAACACCTCTTCCACACCCTAACCACCCAACACGCAACACCTCTTCCACACCCTAACCACCCAACACTCAACACCTCTTCCACACCCTAACCACCCAACACCTCTTCCACACCCTAACCACCCAACCCTCCAACACCTCTTCCACACCGTAACCACTCAACACCTCTTCCACACCCTAACTACCCAACCCTCCAACACCTCTTCCACATCCTAACCACCCAACACTCAACACCTCTTCCACACCCTAACCACCCAACACCTCTTCCACACCCTAACCACCCAACCCTCCAACACCTCTTCCACACCCTAACCACCCAACACCTCTTCCACACCCTAACCACCCAACCCTCCAACACCTCTTCCACACCCTAACCACCCAACACTCAACACCTCTTCCACACCCTAACCACCCAACACCTCTTCCACACCCTAACCACCCAACATTCAACACCTTTTCCACACCCTAACCACCCAACACCTCTTCCACACCCTAACCACCCAACCCTCCAACACCTATTCTACACCCTAACTACCTAACACCCTAACCACCCAACACCTCTTCCACACCCTAACCACCCAACACTCAACACCTCTTCCACACCCTAACCACCCAAAACCTCTTCCACACCCTAACCACCCAACCCTCCAACACCTCTTCCACACCCAACCCTCCAACACTTCTTCCACACCCTAACCACCCAACACCTCTTCCACACCCTAACCACCCAACACTCAACACCTCTTCCACACCCTAACCACCCAACACCTCTTCCACACCCTAACCAACCAACCCTCCAACACTTCTTCCACACCCTAACCAACCAACCCTCCAACACCTCTTCCACACCCTAACCACCCAACACGCAACACCTCTTCCACACCCTAACCACCCAACACTCAACACCTCTTCCACACCCTAACCACCCAACACAACACCTCTTCCACACCCTAACCACCCAACACCTCTTCCACACCCTAACCACCCAACACCTCTTCCACACCCTAACCACCCAACCCTCCAACACCTCTTCCACACCCAACCCTCCAACACCTCTTCCACACCCTAACCAACCAACCCTCCAACACTTCTTCCACACCCTAACCACCCAACACCTCTTCCACACCCTAACCACCCAGCACTTCTTCCACACCCTAACCACCCAACCCTCCAACACCTCTTCCACACCCAACCCTCCAACACCTCTTCCACACCCTAACCACCCAACACCTCTTCCACACCCTAACCACCCAACACCTCTTCCACACCCTAACCACCCAACACCTCTTCCACACCCTAACCACCCAACACTCAACACCTCTTCCACACCCTAACCACCCAACACCTCTTCCACACCCTAACCACCCAACACCTCTTCCACACCCTAACCACCCAACCTTCCAACACCTCTTCCACACCCTAACCACCCAACACCTCTTCCACACCCTAACCACTCAATACCATAACCACCCAACACTCAACACCTCTTCCACACCCTAACCACCCAACACCTCTTCCACACCCTAACCACCCAACCTTCCAACACCTCTTCCACACCATAACCACCCAACCTTCCAACACCTCTTCCACACCCTAACCACCCAACCCTCCAACATCTCTTCCACACGCTAACCACCCAACCCTCCAACACCTCTTCCACACCCTAACCACCCAACCCTCAACACCTCTTCCACACCCTAACCACTCAACTCTTCCACACCATAACCACCCAACCCCCCAACACCTCTTCCACACCCTAACCACCCAACCCTCCAACACCTCTTCCACACCCTAACCACCCAACCCTCAACACCTCTTCCACACCCTAACCACCCAACCCTCCAACACCTCTTCCACACCCTAACCACCCAACCCTCCAACACCTCTTCCACACCCTAACCCTCCAACACCTCTTCCACACCCTAACCACCCAACCCTCCAACACCTCTTACACACCCTAACCACCCAACCCTCCAACACCTTCCACACCCTAACCACCCAACCCTCCAACACCTCTTCCACACCCAACCCTCCAACACCTCTTCCACACCCTAACCACCCAACCCTCCAACACCTCTTCCACATCCTAACCACCCAACCCTCCAACACCTCTTCCACACCCTAACCACCCAACCCTCCAACACCTCTTCCACACCCAACCCTCCAACACCTCTTCCACACCCTAACCACCCAACCCTCCAACACCTCTTCCACACCCTAACCACCCAACACCCTAACCACCCAACCCTCCAACACCTCTTCCACACCATAACCACCCAACCCTCCAACACCTCTTTCACACCCTAACCGCCCAACCCTCCAACACCTCTTCCACACCCTAACCACCCAACACCTCTTCCACACCCTAACCACCCAACCCTCCAACACCTCTTCCACACCCTAACCACCCAACCCTCCAACACCTCTTCCACACCCTAACCACCCAACACCTCTTCCACACCCTAACCACCCAACCCTCCAACACCTCTTCCACACCATAACCATCCAACCCTCCAACACCTCTTCCACACCCTAACCACCCAACCCTCCAACACCTCTTCCACACCATAACCACCCAACCCTCCAACACCTCTTCCACACCCTAACCACCCAACCCTCCAACACCTCTTCCACACCCTAACAGCCCAACCCTCCAACACCTCTTCCACACCCTAAACACCCAACCCTCCAACACCTCTTCCACACCCAACCCTCCAACGCCTCTTCCACACCCAACCCTCCAACACCTCTTCCACACCCTAACCACCCAACCCTCCAACACCTTTTTCATACCCTAACCACCCAACCCTCCAACACCTCTTCCACACCCTAACCACCCAACCCTCCAACATCTCTTCCACACCCTAACCACCCAACACCTCTTCCACACTCTAACCACCCAACACTCAACACCTCTTCCACACCCTAACCACCCAACACTCAACACCTCTTCCACACCCTAACCACCCAACCCTCAACATCTCTTCCACATCCTAACCACTCAACACCTCTTCCACACCCTAACCACCCAACACGCAACACCTCTTCCACACCCTAACCACCCAACACTCAACACCTCTTCCACACCCTAACCACCCAACACCTCTTCCACACCCAACCCTCCAACACCTCTTCCACACCGTAACCACTCAACACTCAACACCTCTTCCACACCCTAACTACCCAACCCTCCAACACCTCTTCCACACCCTAACCCTCCAACACCTCTTCCACACCCTAACCACCCAACCCTCCAACACCTCGTACACACCCTAACCACCCAACCCTCCAACACCTCTTCCACACCCTAACCACCCAACCCTCAACACCTCTTCCACACCCTAACCACCCAACCCTCCAACATCTCTTCCACACCCTAACCACCCAACCCTCAACACCTCTTCCACACCCTAACCACCCAACCCTCAACACCTCTTCCACACCCTAACCACCCAACCCTCAACATCTCTTCCACATCCTAACCACTCAACACCTCTTCCACACCCTAACCACCCAACCCTCCAACACCTCTTCCACACCCAACCCTCCAACGCCTCTTCCACACCCTAACTACCCAACCCTCCAACACCTCTTCCACACCCTAACCACCCAACCCTCCAACACCTTTTTCATACCCTAACCACCCAACCCTCCAACACCTCTTCCACACCCTAACCACCCAACCCTCCAACATCTCTTCCACACCCTAACCACCCAACACCTCTTCCACACTCTAACCACCCAACACTCAACACCTTTTCCACACCCTAACCACCCAACACTCAACACCTCTTCCACACCCTAACCACCCAACCCTCAACATCTCTTCCACATCCTAACCACTCAACACCTCTTCCACACCCTAACCACCCAACACGCAACACCTCTTCCACACCCTAACCACCCAACACTCAACACCTCTTCCACACCCTAACCACCCAACACCTCTTCCACACCCTAACCACCCAACCCTCCAACACCTCTTCCACACCGTAACCACTCAACACCTCTTCCACACCCTAACTACCCAACCCTCCAACACCTCTTCCACATCCTAACCACCCAACACTCAACACCTCTTCCACACCCTAACCACCCAACACCTCTTCCACACCCTAACCACCCAACCCTCCAACACCTCTTCCACACCCTAACCACCCAACACCTCTTCCACACCCTAACCACCCAACCCTCCAACACCTCTTCCACACCCTAACCACCCAACACTCAACACCTCTTCCACACCCTAACCACCCAACACCTCTTCCACACCCTAACCACCCAACATTCAACACCTTTTCCACACCCTAACCACCCAACACCTCTTCCACACCCTAACCACCCAACCCTCCAACACCTATTCTACACCCTAACTACCTAACACCCTAACCACCCAACACCTCTTCCACACCCTAACCACCCAACACTCAACACCTCTTCCACACCCTAACCACCCAAAACCTCTTCCACACCCTAACCACCCAACCCTCCAACACCTCTTCCACACCCAACCCTCCAACACTTCTTCCACACCCTAACCACCCAACACCTCTTCCACACCCTAACCACCCAACACTCAACACCTCTTCCACACCCTAACCACCCAACACCTCTTCCACACCCTAACCAACCAACCCTCCAACACTTCTTCCACACCCTAACCAACCAACCCTCCAACACCTCTTCCACACCCTAACCACCCAACACGCAACACCTCTTCCACACCCTAACCACCCAACACTCAACACCTCTTCCACACCCTAACCACCCAACACAACACCTCTTCCACACCCTAACCACCCAACACCTCTTCCACACCCTAACCACCCAACACCTCTTCCACACCCTAACCACCCAACCCTCCAACACCTCTTCCACACCCAACCCTCCAACACCTCTTCCACACCCTAACCAACCAACCCTCCAACACTTCTTCCACACCCTAACCACCCAACACCTCTTCCACACCCTAACCACCCAGCACTTCTTCCACACCCTAACCACCCAACCCTCCAACACCTCTTCCACACCCAACCCTCCAACACCTCTTCCACACCCTAACCACCCAACACCTCTTCCACACCCTAACCACCCAACACCTCTTCCACACCCTAACCACCCAACACCTCTTCCACACCCTAACCACCCAACACTCAACACCTCTTCCACACCCTAACCACCCAACACCTCTTCCACACCCTAACCACCCAACACCTCTTCCACACCCTAACCACCCAACCTTCCAACACCTCTTCCACACCCTAACCACCCAACACCTCTTCCACACCCTAACCACTCAATACCATAACCACCCAACACTCAACACCTCTTCCACACCCTAACCACCCAACACCTCTTCCACACCCTAACCACCCAACCTTCCAACACCTCTTCCACACCATAACCACCCAACCTTCCAACACCTCTTCCACACCCTAACCACCCAACCCTCCAACATCTCTTCCACACGCTAACCACCCAACCCTCCAACACCTCTTCCACACCCTAACCACCCAACCCTCAACACCTCTTCCACACCCTAACCACTCAACTCTTCCACACCATAACCACCCAACCCCCCAACACCTCTTCCACACCCTAACCACCCAACCCTCCAACACCTCTTCCACACCCTAACCACCCAACCCTCAACACCTCTTCCACACCCTAACCACCCAACCCTCCAACACCTCTTCCACACCCTAACCACCCAACCCTCCAACACCTCTTCCACACCCTAACCCTCCAACACCTCTTCCACACCCTAACCACCCAACCCTCCAACACCTCTTACACACCCTAACCACCCAACCCTCCAACACCTTCCACACCCTAACCACCCAACCCTCCAACACCTCTTCCACACCCAACCCTCCAACACCTCTTCCACACCCTAACCACCCAACCCTCCAACACCTCTTCCACATCCTAACCACCCAACCCTCCAACACCTCTTCCACACCCTAACCACCCAACCCTCCAACACCTCTTCCACACCCAACCCTCCAACACCTCTTCCACACCCTAACCACCCAACCCTCCAACACCTCTTCCACACCCTAACCACCCAACACCCTAACCACCCAACCCTCCAACACCTCTTCCACACCATAACCACCCAACCCTCCAACACCTCTTTCACACCCTAACCGCCCAACCCTCCAACACCTCTTCCACACCCTAACCACCCAACACCTCTTCCACACCCTAACCACCCAACCCTCCAACACCTCTTCCACACCCTAACCACCCAACCCTCCAACACCTCTTCCACACCCTAACCACCCAACACCTCTTCCACACCCTAACCACCCAACCCTCCAACACCTCTTCCACACCATAACCATCCAACACCTCTTCCACACCCTAACCACCCAACCCTCCAACACCTCTTCCACACCATAACCACCCAACCCTCCAACACCTCTTCCACACCCTAACCACCCAACCCTCCAACACCTCTTCCACACCCTAACAGCCCAACCCTCCAACACCTCTTCCACACCCTAAACACCCAACCCTCCAACACCTCTTCCACACCCAACCCTCCAACGCCTCTTCCACACCCAACCCTCCAACGCCTCTTCCACACCCTAACTACCCAACCCTCCAACACCTCTTCCACACCCTAACCACCCAACCCTCCAACACCTTTTTCATACCCTAACCACCCAACCCTCCAACACCTCTTCCACACCCTAACCACCCAACCCTCCAACATCTCTTCCACACCCTAACCACCCAACACCTCTTCCACACTCTAACCACCCAACACTCAACACCTCTTCCACACCCTAACCACCCAACACTCAACACCTCTTCCACACCCTAACCACCCAACCCTCAACATCTCTTCCACATCCTAACCACTCAACACCTCTTCCACACCCTAACCACCCAACACGCAACACCTCTTCCACACCCTAACCACCCAACACTCAACACCTCTTCCACACCCTAACCACCCAACACCTCTTCCACACCCAACCCTCCAACACCTCTTCCACACCGTAACCACTCAACACTCAACACCTCTTCCACACCCTAACTACCCAACCCTCCAACACCTCTTCCACACCCTAACCCTCCAACACCTCTTCCACACCCTAACCACCCAACCCTCCAACACCTCGTACACACCCTAACCACCCAACCCTCCAACACCTCTTCCACACCCTAACCACCCAACCCTCAACACCTCTTCCACACCCTAACCACCCAACCCTCCAACATCTCTTCCACACCCTAACCACCCAACCCTCAACACCTCTTCCACACCCTAACCACCCAACCCTCAACACCTCTTCCACACCCTAACCACCCAACCCTCCAACACCTCTTCCACACCCTATTAATAGCAAACTGGAGAAGAAAAGAAAGAAATATGTATATCTGATCTAACTTCTTTTGTTGTTGTTGCCAGGTGATGAAAGAGTACATGGAGGCCACAGATGGGGCCCGGATAGTTGTCAGCAGACATAGCTAGTACTACCAGCTGAAGTACCTGTGTTGAGTTGAGCTGGGGTACACAACTGTTGAGAGGCAGTCTACGCCTGGACGTTGGACCTCTAACATGCAGCCAGCGGACACACTGACTTAAATATACGGGGACATTTGAGACATCTTCGTTGTCGTCATGTTTTTATCCACATTGTCTGCAGCCATATTTGATGCTGTTATGTATTTATATAGACTGACAAATAGGTTATAAGTTTGAGTTCTGTGAATAAGGGAGGGGCCTTAAATAGTTGTGTGAATCGGGATTTGACCTTAAGTACTTGTGTGAATGGGGAAAGGGAAGACCTTAATCCGTTGTGTGGACAGGGAGATGGGGCCTTAATTAGTTATGTGAACCCAGAGAGGGGAACTTAAATCAGGCCTGTGAACTGGGACTTATTTCAGCATAAGGGAGGTCTTCCCAAGTAGCACTGAACCAACTAAAACACACACACACACACCCAATCCCCATGTTGGCTGGTGCCACATAGAAACAAAATCTTTTTATTTAGTGGGAAGGGAAAAAAGTAGTTTTATAAACAAATGGAGTTGGAGGCTATGCACAGCTTTGAGGTCATATAAAGTATATGATTGTCTCTTTTAGACGCTCCCCTTCTAACCCTGCCGGTGCACATATCCTTTTTTGTTTATACTTGCAACCGAGTGTACAGATGATCAACCTGTTGTGTCTTTGCATGACAGAGGGTCCTTCTCCTTCAACGTTCATCCTGAAAAGGACGTTTGTGATATCTGCACCCTTCGGCCCAACACTACTTTTATCACATTTTTGGAGTGGGACCGGGTTTGCATTCCCTTTTTGATCTTAATCTCTTAGCCAGGCTGCATGGTTGCAGCCTGTTTCCAGGTCTGCCACTTGGAGGGGAATAAGGTCTTGATCAGCTATGGGTCACTGGCCCTGATGCAAGCAGCCAGCTATGAGTTGCTGTCAGCCCATTCAATGCTGCATCTTCGGCCCCTGATGGAGGGTTCACCTCATTTTGCCCTTCGTCCCAGCCACTATTGAGTACATAGAAATTTTAGAGATTTTGCCCAGTCAGCAGCTAACGTCTGCTCTTTTCAACTGCCAAGAGTTCTTTTACATGCACAGCATGTACATGGGGATCTCATCAATCTCCAATAGGACCAAGCAGAAATCTCACTTCCCTTGAGACCAAAGGACTCTTGAAACTTGTAGGACATTTCATTTTTATTAAAATAAATACTTCATGCAATAATTTAATTCCGTGTCCTTTTTAGTCTGTACTGGTCATAAATTTAGCTCAATTAGTTTAGTTTATATAAATTTAGCTCAAAATTACTTTAGTTTGCTAAAATGTTGGTTGCTGTTATGAAGCTACTTGTACTGAGTTTATTTAAACTCTGATGACATTTCTTTAGTGGTGGGTTACAGTGACTCTTCTTACATCATAAAACTTATTTGAGAAGGAAGACAGGGGTCCTCCAGGTTGTAGTGCAATGAGCGGCTCCTAAATAAGCTCACCTGTATGGAGATTACAGTGTCTATTCCCATCTCGTTGGCTAGGCTCTGTAATACAGCCTGCTTCTAGCACAAGCGAAGACGTGAGATTCAAAAAGCGAGCCACAGCTTAAAAGTTCAGCCAAATACCTAATAAATTGGATCGTATGATAAAAAATTGCGAAGAACTGCTGGGCCGAGCAGTCTAGACATAGGTCTTTTAACCGTGAGGATGTATGTTCAAAATCTCAGTATGGCATACGTTTTTTTTTTAAATTTATCGGATCTAAAATAATAATCTAGCCTGTACCTTCATGTTGACTGTAGAGACAAGTGGTCTTTATTCCTTAGTCCTTTCAATACTCTTGTAGACCTCAGCAATGGGAATTTAATGCTGTAATGATAGTTTTAAAACAAATTTTTTTTTTTTAATAGTTCTTGCGTTAATTTAATTTTGTGACTTCTGGTCATAAATTTCGATAAATTTAATTTGAATGAAAAATGTTAGTAAAGAAAATCAGTTCACAAAAAAAAAAAAAAATGAGTTACAATTTTTTTTTGTGCAAGTTCGGCCAAAAAGCTAATGAATTAGGTGAGATGATGATGTAGATGAAAGACTAGAATCATATGACTGCTAGACACAACCTGTGAAAGATATATGAACATTTGCTCATCAAAGACACTATCTATAAGGATCAGCACAACACCTGGTCCACTAACTGAGTGTAAGCAATATCCAACTTCACATGGCCAGGGAGTTAAAATGTATGGATAGTCTTTTGACAAAAAATGGAAGGCTTGATAGAGATGAGAATAACTCAATTCTGTGCTTCCAGTGTCAGACTTGGCACTTATGTAAGGCCCAAGAGAGGAGAATAACTCAATTCTGTGCTCCCAGTGTCAGACTTGGCACTTATGTAAGGCCCAAGAGAGGAGAATAACTCAATTCTGTGCTCCCAGTGTCAGACTTGGCACTTATGTAAGGCCCAAGAGAGGAGAATAACTCAATTCTGTGCTCCCAGTGTCAGACTTGGCACTTATGTAAGGCCCAAGAGATGAGAATAACTCAATTCTGTGCTCCCAGTGTCAGACTTGTCACTTATGCAAGGCCTAAGAGGAGAATAACTATGGGGGAAATGAAATGTCTAAGAAAGATCATTGGCGTCACCAACAAGTCCAGAGAGTTGTGAATACTTGGAATGCATTTCCACAGAAAGTAGTGAAGGCAGGGTCAATTAATGCATTCAAGAATAAATTGTATGGACATACATTTTCTAGATCAAGTGAATGTAAAAGAAACTGGTTGCATACAGATTCTACAGTCTTCTAAACCAGTATAAAGACGTTAAGTTGAGAAGGTAGAAATATGATGGTGACTACCCTGTGTACTGAATACATTTATAGACAGAAGACTTGATAGTTCGGTCATCTCATGTGAATGTAGTCAGATCAACACCCACTGCAAGCTTAAAATACAAGAAGCTCTGACTACAGGACACGAGAAAACCATGTGAGGGATGGTTAGATGACATAAAATACAAGCTTGCAGCAACCCAAACAACACAGTTGGCCCAACAAAGACAATTTAACACTTTCCAGTCCAGGCTAATTTTGCCGATTTGTGTCTTTCAGTCCAGGCGAAAATGTCAGAATTCTGTGTCAAATTTATGTTCAAAATATCATTATTATTGAACATATTTAGCTAAAATTGTGATCTATATATCGTAAGACACATAATTAAACTATTTATTACATGAAGTATTTATAATAAAGATTATATATTAGTACGATGCGTTAAATGACATTAATGCAGAGGTGGAAAATGGAAAGACCATTTTTTTCGTACATATTAAGTCTTACCCTGTTGCGTGTTTCACAGATATGTCCGTCGATTTTATACTTACCTTTTGTATTATGTGTCCCAGTCTGAATCGAGTGCGTGTTGAATATCCACAAGATATCTAGATGCGTGATCATTGGATATGAAATAATCATATCTTTAAAAAAAAAATTGCCATAAATGGGTAATCTTTCAAATTTCATATCTCGATTTATAATCGGCCTACCAGAAATAATCGTACAGTTAAGCGTCAATTGCACGTGCGTGGACGCAATCATTGTGTGGATCGCCAAAAAAATTAAATTTAACAAACTAAATCATGAAACACTACCACATGCTTCAGAGGTCAATTTTGGTCGAGAAATGGAGAACGGCTGCTATTTTTAGGTTTTTGGTGGCCATTACCGGCGGTACAAGCTGTAAAAAGTTTAGCTCCTAACGGCATTCACCAGCACAAGTCAATATGTGGATAACTTAACATAGCTAGTGTTAAAAGTGAAACAGTGACCCTGTTCTTTTCTCCGTAATATACGGCCGCCTGATCCACACACAGCCTAGTTGATGATAGGAGCTTGTAAATGGTTGTCAGGTTATGGAGTTTAAGAAAGCGTATAGTTGAGTTACAGTACGGACGTAACAGTAAGGGATTGGGCAGCATTTTTGTGGGTTTAGTTTTGTAGAGACGAGCAGTTACTGTAGACATCTGTAAAAATGTACATACACTACATATATCTGTATGTGAGAATGAGAGTGAATGTTTAAACTTGAGGCTGTGAATCAGAAACCAGTTTTAGTGACGTGACGTGACAGAAGTGACTTTTCAGTTTCTGATCCCCAGGAAACGAGTTAATCACTGTTTTAATCTTGTTTAATGTTTGGGGTATTGTTTCTAGAGCTTTCTTTCAAACTCAAAAGGTTGCTCACACAAGCAGGTTTTTGGTCTGTCTGACAGACGGGGTTTGCAATGTATGTCATGAGTTGGTGAGTGTTTTACTCTAGAGTGATTAGATTGCACTGCTCTTCTTTCTCCTGTTATTTGAGATGGTGGAGCATAGGTCCCTAACAAGCATTCAGGGAAGCCTGAATTCAATTATTTGCTGTGTAGTTTCAATAGCAAATGTTTTTTACATGATGTGGTTTGCCTGCCCCATGCACCATCTTGCTTAGTTGCCTCTTACAAAATGCTTGACAAGAAACAGGGGTCTTATTCTGTTTGCCCTGAAAAGCACTTGAAGCGTACCGAAGAATCAGGTCAAGGTCCCTTAACAGAAGTCTGCCACAATCTAAAACTAAGACAGTGGTCTGGAAGGTCTTATGTGTTCTCAGAACACATAAGGCCTTCCAGACCATGTTTAGTTTTAGATTGTGGCAGATTCTGTTAAGGGACTTGACCTGATTCTTGGTTTTGACGCACTTCAGTCTACCTTGCTGTAAATTGGTACCCGACAGTAGCATATTTAGATAATTGATATTTGTTTTCATCATGTTTCACTGCAGCTGAACATTTACCATGTAACAAAACTAAGTCAAACAGCAACAAAAATCTTTTAACTCCAAAGTAAAGTCTGTCCTATTGTATCGCTCTGAAATATGTAGAGCAACAACACAAAAATGGATGGACTTCCATAAATGGGTTTCTGCGCAGAATAGCAGGATTGAAATGGTAGAAGATCACTAATGTGGAACTGTTGGAAAGAACCAGACACAGACAGATGTTGGTGGAACATAAATAGATTTTCAACTGGCGTATCACGATGTAGGAGAAACATGAAGAAATGGTGTCTCTCGAACGACGATACATGTGACTGCGGAGCCCAGGTCATTTGATGATCTGTCACAACGTTTCAGATACATGTGATGAGAGCGACATGCTGAAGGCGAATGATAACCGCGGAACACTGGATGTTTACTATATGACGTGGTGTTTGGGCACGGAAAGTAAGTGGAACATGAGTGAGAAGGATAGGACACACATGAAAGAAACCAGCTAATAGTATCACAGTCTCTGTTCTGGAATCCCTAAGAAAAAGAAGTAGAGGGAGAGCAAAACACAAACAAGGGAGCTCAAGACAAATATAAAGGAGATAAGAAGATTGTGGATGGTACACAAAAAGAGGACCTGGCATGTATTTGTTGAAGACATATGCTCCACATGGAGCTGGAAGGTTGATTGATTGAGGAGCATGGATCTAACACTGCACCAAAACAGGCATGTGCTCTTTCAATGGTAGCTGGTGTAATAGATTTACATAACGAGATTGCTAGTCCCATATGCAACCCTCATTATTTACCTATTATGATATGCATATCAACATGCATCCTTCCCTATTCATTCCTATTTGGACCATGATGCTCCACTGCTGTTGGCCTCCTTGTAGGTAGCCTGTGCCAAATATTTAACCCTTTTCAGTCTGGGCTAATTTTGCCAATTTGAGTCTTTTCGTCAGGGCCAAAATGCTAAAATTCCACGTTTTATAAAAAATAAAATGTATTCATGTTGAACAAATTTAGCTGAAATTATTATCTAAACATCGTAAGACTCATAATCAAACTATCTATGACATGAAGTATTCATAATAAAGATTAAATATGAGTAAGTAAAATTCCTGTCACGCCATGCAGCACATAGGAAATATGGTGTTAGGCCCATATTATTTTGTAACCAACATCACATAGTGGATGATGTGGTCAGCATCACTTCCCAGATTTTTCTGGTACCCAACTTCTGTGGCTGAGTCGACCACAGGGGCCGGTTTGTGATCAGAAAAAAAATCCTGCACCAACTGGGGATTGAACCCTGATCGCCTGGCTGGGAATTCCAGTGTACTAACTACTGCGTTACCGTGGTTCTTTCTTTCCCCCCCCCCCCCCCCCCCCCCCCCACCACCACCACCACCACCACCACCAATGTGCTCAATTAGTATAGTATGAAGCGTTAAATGACATTAATGCGCAGTGGAGAGAAACATTTTGGGTGGGAGGGGTACCTATCACGTCGCGTATTTGGTCGGTATATCTGTCAGTTCCTTTACACATACCCTACGTATTTTGTGTCCCAATCAAAGTCTGAATCGGACATGTATTGAATATCAGCGAGTAATCTAGATGCATGATTACTGGACTGGTCAAATAATAAATGATTTCTTGGGTCTTGAAGTCCAGCTTTACTCACCAAAAATTATTATAGTTTCAAACATCGTGCCTTTTGCAAATGTCTGCCTATCGGAAATAACGTTAGTTAAACGTCGATTGCATGCAGCCATTAAAATAAATTAATTTCCACAAACTAAATCATAGAACATAAACTCGTGTTTCAGAGGTTAGTTTTGGTCATAGTGGGTAGATATTTGTAGGTTTTTGGCAACTGATTTCGTCGCCTACAAGCTGAAAAGGGTTAATACACTCATATAGTGCTTATCCTTCTTGTTTTTGTAGGTCTGATCTGACCCAAATAGTCCTAGACTCTGGCCACGTTATGTCATCAAAATAGTTATGCGATGGATCCCTCGACACACAAGCACACCAAACAATGACGAGACAGGCAGACTAGCAAAGAAAAAAGACAAGACAAGAACAAACACAAGCAGCTAAACAACTCTTAAAAACAACAAATAAAGAAACTTGGCTGAATTTATGGGGCATGGGAAACACATTGAGAGTGTCTAGATCAGCATGTTGGGCTGGTATTGCCTTATCATCTCCTTCTGGCCCAGCACGAAGCATCAAATAACACTACACCTGATCCCACCTTACAGGAAACCTATCAAAAGCATGTGCATGTACTCTTGCAGTAGGTTTCTTTGTAGAACATTTAAAATAAGGCGAGGCTGTGACGGTTACGAGAATTAAATTAAAGAGTAAAAAAACATGGACGGTGCATATACCATGCTGGAACGATGCCTACATTGCGACCAAAATACCTTCACCAGGGACAACAAACACACCATGGAGGTAGAGATGAACACATGCAAGTGAGATGTGAACACATAAAAAAGATACAAGGGGGAGACAGAAGGTGGTGTGTTCTGTTAATACACAAATGTTAAGGTTACATTTTGACTCTTACTAACTCACCTAATACTACGCTCAGGATCGGTATTGACCAGAGCGGAAGTGAAAAACTTCATGACTTCTGATCAACACCAATCCTGAACTAAGTTTCTTTTGTATGTGTTCATCTCTACTTCTATAGTGTGTTAGTTCTTCATATTTGTATTATCCATTGCTCCTGAAAAAAAGCTTTTTGGTCGTAATGTATATTTAGTCTTTGTTCCAGCGTGGTAGCTGAATCATACCTGTCAGTGTTATTATGCTCTGGTCTTTGTAGCAATTTGTTTACATTATGAGACTGCTAGCTCCATCTACAGCCTTCTTTAGCAACATTTTATGATTTACATAAAGGAACAGTGAACCTATTCATTCATTGTCCCAAGTACATGACCCGGGGATACCCTCCCAACTGTCCTCTCTTGGAGAGATGTTGCTAGGATACCCTCCCAACTATCTTGGAGAGATGTTGCTAGGATACCCTCCCAACTATCTTGGAGAGATTTTGCTAGGATACCCTCCCAACTGTCCTAACTCTGTTGGAGAGATGTTGCTAGGATACCCTCCCAACTGTCCTAACTCTGTTGGAGAGATGTTTGCTAGGATACCCTCCCAACTGTCCTAACTCTGTTGGAGAGATGTTGCTAGGATACCCTCCCAACTGTCCTAACTCTGTTGGAGAGATGTTTGCTAGGATACCCTCCCAACTGTCCTAACTCTGTTGGAGAGATGTTTGCTAGGATACCCTCCCAACTGTCCTAACTCTGTTGGAGAGATGTTGCTAGGATACCCTCCCAACTGTCCTAACTCTGTTGGAGAGATGTTGCTAGGATACCCTCCCAACTGTCCTAACTCTGTTGGAGAGATGTTGTTGCTAAATCGTGTTAAGGATCCAAATTTCTTATTGCGCCCCATCCCCCGTTTGCACTACATATATTTGACAAACGAACCTTTTATGTGTTTACCTACCCCAAAATTGTGAATATATTGTCGATATCTCTAGTGTTGTCTGTGTTAGTCAACTTTCACAAATAAATAAATTATTTTTGTAAATGTTGTGCTCGTACTGTAGACCAGGATTCATTTCTACCGAATTTATAATTACCTTGCCAGGTTTGATCCCTGTTTATTGCCAAATTTCATGAGCTCACAACTACGTCTTCCTCCATTTTTCTTTTCATCACTCACCTTCAATGTTCATTTTTATTTGCAGCTTCTGTTTACATACCTGTTAGTCTTGAAGTTTCTTTTTTGGTATTGAGATAACAGAGAATACATTCAATAAATGTTCTCCTATACAGACAATCCTCAGACTTAAGGCATATTTGGTTCCAGTCCAAGTGTCAGACTTGTTATGCGAGATACGATCTCATATGACTGTAAAATCAAATCCAGGCACACCTGTAAGGGGGTCAGCTGTGTGGTTGTCGTGTGTTCTGTTCTTTCAGACAGCTCATTTTTCACTGAGGTCTCAACGATTATATTTCGCTCCTCAACCTGCACACTTTGTAGATAGAAAGACATGGTTCTGTGCAAGCATCTCCCAGGAGGTGGCATTTTTAAAGGAGTTTATGTAGTGTTTCTTGTGCCGTGACAAGCGCTTGAATGTTCTGAGTTCACCAAGGTATCATAACTACGAAACTTGTCTTAACTCGAAACCACTATTGCTTACCTATTTATAGACTGCACCACAACAATCACATACGCGCATGACTGATGTGGACAAAGCAGTCATAACTAAAGAAACGCTATATAGTACTTAATTTACAAAAGCATAGCAATCAATGTGAGCTGGGGTAGTGCACTGGCGTACAGTCAAGTAATCTAGGTTCAATCCCCAATTAGTGCATGATATGTTTTTGTGTGTCGCAAACCGATCCAGGGTCGACCCAGTCTAAAATATTGGGTCCAGGAAAGTCTGGTAAGTAAAGGCAGTCGATGTAATGCTGACCACATCACCTCAAGTGTGCCATTGGTCAAATAAATATGGGCCTAACACAATATTTCATGCAACATGTAAATAGGATCTTTACCTTTATTTATATATATATAAATATATATATATATATATATAAATAATAATAATAATCTTTATGAGGGCAGTCAGTAAGTAGGTCACAATCTGATATGGGATAGCTGGAAATTGTACACGAAGGTTTCTAAAAGGGTCATTAAGGAGATGAGGCATAATTAGTTCTCACACAAATTGAAAATTGTCCAATTTTCAATCTGTACTCTTGTATGGCTGCGAGACATGGTGCATAATATAAACCATGACAAAAAAGGTGCAGGCTTTTATTAATGGGTGCCTGGGCAAGATAAAGAAACTGAGATGATAGGATAAGATCACTAATGCCGAACTGTTCAACAGAACTGGAAAATCACCAGAAGAGCTCAACATACAAAGGAGATGCTTGATGTTGGATAGAACACACATTAAGATGTCTCCTAACAGCTTTCAACAGAAGTCTTTGTTCTGCCATGGCAAAAGGACGAGTGGCAGACCTCTGCACATGTGGATTAGGGTGCTCGACTTGGGCATTTGGAGCACAGGAAGGTCATGGGCTCAGTTAGAATGGAGGACAAATGATTGGGGAGTATTCGTTGGAGGCATATGCTCATTTGAGGGTTACAAAATTATTGTTTGAAAGGTGTCATTAAGTGGCAACATCATCCAGCCCTATGATTACTTTAGGTGTCATACGCATGTCAGCAGCTCAGATCAAAATGGCAACCACATTCATGGTATGTGCGACCAAAGAACTGCATGCTTTGTGCATTTTTGGGAGGACCAAAGGATATTCATAAGAACATGTCTCATGGTTAGCCTCAAGCAATTTCAGCCTGTTTGATTCACTAAAAAACTCACCTTGATGGCAAAACGTTTAGTAGATGCCGAAAGGTTGAATGTGATATATGAATGTGGCTCAGACAGCAGATCAAAGACTTCTATTCTGCAGATTTTGATGCACTGATAAAGTGATGGGATATCTGTATTAATTTTGGTGGAGATTATGTTGAGAAATAAGGGGAAATGTAAGTGCAATAATAAATACTGTTCAAGTTCGTCTCATTTAGTATTTTTTTATAGCCATTTGTGACCTAATTACTAACTTGCCCTCGTATAGTTACGGTTATTTATTGTAACTTTATCTGACATCTTATAGCAGTAGTAAAATAGTCTACTGTATTTGATATTTTAATCATAACAAAAATAGTTTAATAAAAGCTATTAAACTGTTCACTGAAATTAAGTTAGGCCAATGGTAAACTACAGGCCAAACATGACTCGTGAAAAATGCTGTAGCAGTTTTATTAATTTTAACTTATAATTATTATAATGCTTCTTCAATCTACAACACCATCATGTGTGGGAAAGGGAACTGACCGTCTCACCTCATAAACAAGCTATGGTCTCAGGCAATGAAGTCTTGTAACACTTCATCCCTGCTGCCTTGTGGGTCACCTGTTTATGGGAAAGCCTTCAAGAGTAAACCCCTGAGGACAAATCTGCATCCTGTGCTACCTCTAAAGTTGTCTTAACTACATCTTGTCACTAGCAGGGGACAAGAGTGGGGCTTTCCAATCTTAATCTAATCAAGCGCAAGTTATATCAGCTCAGGTCTGATGCTGTTACCATCTTCGCCTGTAATGGACAACTATTAATACTAAATCAAAACATAGATTGCAAATTAAGTGGAAACACAGAAAGTTAGAAACATAAGCCAACGTGTCATAAGTCGAGGTACGTCTGTATTGTGTGCATGAAATTTCAATTTTGGAGGAACAATGAAATCGACCACGATGTTGTTCTTGTGTAAGCTTAAAATTTAATTGTATTTGTGGGATTGCCTGTCTGCAAGTCAACAACTGACATTTGGTACACATTTCATGTCAGATGTAGCGGACTGCAACATTGTACAGTAAATGACAGAAAATCTAGATCTCTCTGGGATTAGAAAGGCTAGAGTTTATCCAGATTCTCTGGTGGTTATGGAGCAAGTGGTGTAGATACCAGACCAAGGTGGGTTTTTTCAATTGAAGATATTTTAAAACTTAGCCTGCACACTTTGTGGTGACTCTTAGCAGAACAGAACAAATTTTTGGAAAGTTAAATATTTTGGTTTAAAAAAAAAATATTTCTAGTGTCTGGATTTTCAAAGTTTTACTGTATATGTTCTATTTCTAAGTTTGAAATAAGTATTCTGTATGAGAGAGGCTTCTCACAGTAAAGGTACTAGGTTCAATCCACTCAGGTCAACCTAGCTGTAAATGGCTTACTGTTAAGTAATGAAATTCAAATGAGGAAGGGAACTGGCCAACCCACCTCATGAGAAAAGCCGAGGACTTGTACAATGAAGACTGTTAGCACTTCATCCTTGACAGCAGTGTTCTCTATGGGACTACCTTTTTCCTCCAATGGCATTTTATTTCATATAAAATATAAACAGAAACATTTTTTTTTATACCAATGGTGAGTTGGCCCTTCTGGAACTGAAGGTCTCATACGTTTATATAACTTTTGCTGATGTTACGTTGACTTGCATGCAGGAATGGAGGACATTATATGCGAGCCTGCTATTGTCAATGTTTGATTTTTATTCAAGACCGAATATCAAACTTTATAATCTGGATATTGTATCTGCATGTAGTTATCTGTGTATCATGTTTGTTGGATGTGTGTTAGACTGTATGTATCCAAATATCCTAATGTAGATGTGCTATGTGGATTAGACTATTTGTGTATCCTGTTTAGTGGATGCAAGTTTAGACCATGTATCCTGTTGTTTTGTGGATGCAAGTTAGACCATGTATCCTGTTGTTTTGTGGATGCAAGTTAGACCATGTATCCTGTTGTTTTATGGATGCAAGTTAGAACATGTATCCTGTTGTTTTGTGGATGCAAGTTAGACCATGTATCCTGTTGTTTTGTGGATGCAAGTTAGACCATGTGTCCTGTTGTTTTGTGGATGCCGGCTAAACTATGTATCCTGTTGTTTTGGGGATGCACATTTGGCTGAATGTATCCTGTTTGGTGGATGCGTGCTAAACTATATATCCTGTTGTTTTTTGGATGCAAGTTACACCGTGTATCCTGTTGTTCTTGTGGATGCACATTTGGCTGTATGTATCCTTTTGTTTGTTGGATGCAGGCTAGACTGTGTATAAGAGTTCTGTGGTTTTGTGGATACACATTAGACTATGTATTCTGTTGTCTTGTGGATGCAATTTAGACTACGTATCCGTGTATCCTGTTTGTGTTTGTACATACACTTTTAGACATCTATAATAATATATTCCCAAAGTCATATTTTCACTTGTACAAATATTTTATCGGCCATATTATGCCATGTTCATTTTCATCCACTAGTAGTCTGTATTCTCATTTATTTTTGTCGTTACATTTTCTAGAACAGTGGTCCCCAACTTGGGGCCTGCAGAGACTCAAGTTGCAAAAATGTATGTGGTAGTCCATACAAGTCCTGCAGGAGCTCCCAAGCTAAATGTAGATTTTACTGTTAAGTGTTTGTGCATAAATTTTGAATTTCATCTGATGTGATGTGGGACATGTGTGTTACCAGGGTCTGGATGGGGAGTAGAGAGTAGTTTTGCTTTAACATACCAAGTATTTAGCAGTTTCGATGCTATCTCTTAACCTAAGTGAAATTAGCTTTTTTTAAACCTTGTTACAGTTTGGGGTAGGGTGGTCTGCCCACTCAATCGGGCCTGTAGTAGCAAGAGGCCTTTATTCCTCAGTCGTATAAATCCCCTTGCGAACCCCAGCAACAAAAACAAACATTACGATGATAGTATATTTTTGTTTGTTCCTCTCATGTCATAAAAGGTCACTAAGGGAGGTTGTGTATGGGGCCAGCTACCCCATCCTATAAAAAGTATAAGCTATCCGTAAAAGCTAAGAAGAGTACACCACATGAGAAAAGCAACTAAGCTAGTTGGACTAAAGAAGGCTGTGCATGGGGCTGGGTACTCCATCCTATAAACTACAAGAAAAATTAAACAAGACCCCCCCCCCCCCCCCCCCCCCCCCCAATTGAAGAATCAATGTCATTGCACACGTTTAAACCATAAGTGCTCTGTTCTCCATAATATTTTTGGAGAATCTCAGCACAATGCACGAACTCCGTAGCACCGGTAAGGATCCCGTAATAGATTGGGTAGATTTTTAACCTTTAGCACGCCACATTTTTTTTGAAAAAAATTTGACCTAATTCATTTTCTTAATTTGTCGCTATGGTAGTCGTCTTTCAAAATTTTTAATTTTTATGTTTGTTTGTCAATAAATATGATTTTCTTGCGTGTAGACACACAATAGCATAACGAACATGTGGGTGTTATTGTTTTTGTTGTGTGTTTGTTAGTTTTTGAGATACAAAAAGATAAAGTTGAAAATTTATGAAAATCTCAGAAAAAATTTGGGCTCGACCACTAGGCCTAGTCGCTTCGATAGAAAACCATGGAAACCATAACAACGTATCGATACTGTGTTTACAATATCGACACAACTGTTAGTTTCCAATTCAAACGTAGTTCTTTCATTTAAACAAACAAAATAAACAGATCTACTCGATAAAGATCTTTCCCAACAACCTACTTCCCCTTTCGCAAAAAGTCGGCTTGCTCCAAACGGCGAATACAAAATTAAAACTTTTCAAAAGCCATTTGTAATCGAACATACGATACTTTAACCGGCAAAATATCGTGTATATATGGAGCATGTATTCAGCAGTAAAAAATGGCTGTCGGGAGTGACTCCGTACAAAAATTTAAAAATGGTCCGTTCACTGTTTTTGTAGGCCTAGTAGGTCGGCTAGCACTCGACCATGGCGTGCTAAAGGCATCATTTTGAATTTTGCCCAGGCAGTGGCCGTTAAGCCTACTCTTTTAGATTTCCAACTGCTGGGGGATTTTTAACGTGCGCGATACTGCATACAGGCGTCCAATCTCTACTACCCAGAGATTCGGGGAAATACCAGAAAGTCCACATGAAAAAATCCCAGTCTCCACCGTGATTTGAACCCGCGACCTCCAGCACCCGAGGCTGACGTCTTACATTGAGATCACTCAGTCTGAAGAGGAGTGACCAAGTCAAGTGATATAGAGTATGTGTAGTCTGGATGACTTATGGTCTCCTGGTATCTAGAAAAGCTTGGGTACCACTGTTTTAGCATTTAGTACAGGGGCGGAGAAACTCCAGTCTGAAGACCATTTGCAATCCTATATATAAATTTTCTGTGGCCCACCAGCAAATCAAGAATGTGATTAACCTTGTCATTACCTATAGTTTCATATTATTTATAATATATTGTTTGATATGACTTTCTGTGTGTTCATTGTATTGTCAAGTGATAGTATCGGCCCCCAAAGTGAGCTTATTTCATTTCCTCTACTCCTAGCTCCGGACCCCAAAGTGAGCTTGGTTTCTCCACTCCTAGTTACGGACCCCAAAGTGAGCTTGGTTTCTCCACTCCTAGTTACGGACCCCAAAGTGAGCTTGGTTTCTCCACTCCTAGTTACGGACCCCAAAGTGAGCTTGGTTTCTCCACTCCTAGCTACGGACCCCAAAGTGAGCTTGGTTCCCCACTCGTAGCTCCGGACCCCAAAGTGAGCTTGGTTTCTCCACTCCTAGCTCCGGAAACCAAAGTGAGCTTGGTTCCCCACTCCTAGCTCCGGACCCCAAAGTGAGCTTGGTTTCTCCACTCGTAGCTCCGGACCCCAAAGTGAGCTTGGTTCCCCACTCCTAGCTCCGGACCCCAAAGTGAGCTTGGTTCCCCACTCCTAGCTCCAGACCCCAAAGTGAGCTTGGTTTCTCCACTCCTAGCTACGGACCCCAAAGTGAGCTTGGTTCCCCACTCGTAGCTCCGGACCCCAAAGTGAGCTTGGTTCCCCACTCCTAGCTCCAGACCCCAAAGTGAGCTTGGTTTCCCCACTCGTAGCTCCGGACCCCAAAGTGAGCTTGGTTCCCCACTCCTAGCTCCAGACCCCAAAGTGAGCTTGGTTTCCCACTCCTAGCTACGGACCCCAAAGTGAGTGCGGTTCCCCACTCCTAGCTCCAGACCCCAAAGTGAGTGCAGTTCCCCACTCCTAGCTCCAGACCCCAAAGTTAGCTTGCATCCCACACTCCTTGCTCCAGACCCCAAAGTGAGCTTGGTTCCCCATTCCTAGCTCCGGACCCAAAAGTGAGCTTGGTTCCCCACTCGTAGCTCCGGACCCCAAAGTGAGCTTGGTTTCTCCACTCCTAGCTCCAGTCTCCAAAGTGAGCTTGGTTCCCCACTCCTAGCTCTAGACCCCAAAGTTAGCTTGCATCCCACACTCTTAGCTCCGGACCCCAAAGTAAGCTTGGTTTCTCCAGCCTTAGTCTGTTTTTGTGTACTTATAAATGCCAAATCATCTCGGCTATGGTAGTATGGTTACGCCCGCAGAATGAAAGATCTATTACAACCATCGTGGGAAGCCAAAAGCTAGGGATTGAAACCCACACAACTGTTTAAAGTCTGCTAGCATGACAAGACAAGACAGTCTTTGAAGACGACTAGACTGGAACCAGACAGTCTTTGAAGACGACTAGACTGGAACCAGACAGAGACGAAAGTCTCACGTTCTCTGGCAAACATCTACACTCTAGGGTAAAAGGCAGTAGATACAGCAATATGGGGGTCTCTGTTAAACCTATACACTCTAGGGTAAAATGCATTAGATACAGAAATATGAGGTTCTCTGACGAATCTATACTTTAGGATAAAAGGCAGTAGATACAGCAATATGGGGTTTTCTGGCAAATCTATACACTCTAGGGTAAAAGGCAGTAGATACGGCAATATGGGGTTCTCAGACAAATCTATACTTTAGGATAAAAGGCAGTAGATACGGCAATATGGGGTTCTAGGGCAAACCTCTACACTCCAGGGTAGAAGGCAGTAGATACAGCAATATGGGGTTCTCTGGCAAATCTATACACTCTAGGATAAAAGGCAGTAGATACAGCAATATGGGGTTCTCTGGCAAACCTACACTCCAGGGTAGAAGATAGTAGAATCTCACTGGCAAACTTCTACACTCCAGGGTAGAAAACAACAGATATGAGAAACTGGGGTTCACTCTAGCAAACCTCTACACTGCAGGGTATAAGATGCACGACTACTTAAGTAAGTATAAATGTCCATTTCTAGGGTTGCCTCATTTAAAACTATTTCTTTGTGTCTGATGGATAGAAATAAATTGCATGAAAGAGGAACAGTCCTCTCAGACACAGCCTGTATTTGTCAAGGACGTGTATTTTGTCCATAGTTTATTTGCTCAAAATCCCAGCATTTCACGAAGTATTCATCCAGAAATTTGCCATTTTTATAATAATCAGTAACATTGCCATGGCAATGTTTATGTCTACATTAGTAACCATGGCAACTTACAGTCATTTTATACTTCTGTGCAGGGCTTATGCTGCTGCAGCCACCAATCAAACTTCACCACATCTCTTTGTGTATGTTGTCTCCTCGTTAGTAACATCAAGTTATGGACCAACCTCAATATTGACAATCGTGCATTTACAAACTATTTTGTTTTCCATGTCGCTGTTCACGCAGAAGCTTTCTTTGCTTGCGTCTTCTTTTTTTTCTTTTTTTTTTTGATAAAACAAATTTGTATTTGCTTTTTTCAGTCCAAGTGGAGCATAGGACCACTACTGCTGCTGGCTCCTTTACAGGAAATTTGTATCTGAGAATTTGCAGTGGTATTAATAACAATGGTTTTACATGATGAGGTTTGCTAACCTTATGCACAACCCTTTTTAGTCACTGTTTGCTTGGAAAGTTGCAGTTAACCTATTCTTAGGATATACTGTGGCACATTTTACAGTTTGACTGGTAGCTGTACCATTTCCTGGCATATCTGTTTTCTAAAAGTTGTTTTTTAAAATGTGAGTGAACTCTCCCTCGCCTCTGGTTGTCTAACGCCTCGCTCCAAGGCAGAAGGTGGTTTGAAGTCAGTTGTACTTCTCCTAGATGTATTACCATCTATGAATTACAAGCCCCACCTATGCAAAGTATTATAGTTTTAGACTCACACTTCGCCCATTCTTCTTTTAGTAAGAAATGTTCCATCATGAGGAAGTCAGAAGCTGGTCGTTTCTTGTCAGAAGTTATGGATTGTGTGTGCCTGCCTTGAGAGTATTTTATGAAAATTAAGAACACATTCTCGACTCCACTCCCAGATATGATAGTATCTGCGACCAAAACTGTCAACCCTTTTGTGACAACCATGAGTTCTCTCCCCCAAATCTAAACACTGACAGATCTTTCCCCCAATCTAAACACTGACAGTTCTCTCCCCCAAATCTAAACACTGACAGATCTTTCCCCCAATCTAAACACTGACAGTTCTCTCCCCCAAATCTAAACACTGACAGATCTTTCCCCCAATCTAAACACTGACAGTTCTCTCCCCCAAATCTAAACACTGACAGTTCTCTCCCCCAAATCTAAACACGACAGTTCTCTTCCCTACAGACATTCTTTTCTCGCTTCAGTAGGAGCCTGCACCACAGCATTTATATGCTGCTTCTGTAATTCTGTTTTACATGATGAGGTTGCAATCCTCATACACAACCATCCTCAGTCACCATTTATGGCACACACACGTGGTTCCCAGAGAGGAAAGAACTGTTGTGTTCCAAGTATGTCATAAAAGGCAACTAAGGAAGTGTGTGAGTGAGGCTTACAATATCATTATGTAACAAGAGCCACAGAATTAATCACTACCGACTTCTTCTTCGTTCTCAAACTACCGCTACCAAACCCTGAAAAGGGCTTTGCAAGCAACAGGATGTAGTCTGAATAACGGAATGCGTTGTGTTGTAGTTTACAGCTTGACTGATATTTGAACCTTTCAGTCCAACACCAGCAAGTATTTTTGGGTACCGGGTTAGCCTTCATTCTTCGATCCCTTCTCTTTAACCAGTCTGCTCGGTACCGGGTTAGCCTTCGATCCCTTCTCTTTAACCAGTCTGCTCGGTACCGGGTTAGCCTTCGATCCCTTCTCTTTAACCAATCTGCTCTGTTGCAGTCTGTTATCCAAGATCACGTGAAGGTTTAGAAGGGTCTTGGCAGCTTTGGGTCGCTGCAGCTCATGCACTGCTCAGCATCTTGATCCCACTACTGATTTGACCTGAGTCCTGGTCACTTCTCTTCTACCATGAATTGTAGAGGTCGTCTTTCTGGCTTATATTTTCTACATGATGGATTTACCACTCCTCCCCCCCCCCCCCCCAGGAATCCAACTGCAGAAGTCACCTTTATGCTCCAGTTAGAGTGGGAAAGGAAGAATGGATATTATTATTGAGTGGGCATGTTGTGAGTGATAGACCTGACAACATTTGATCTAATCATAACTCAGACTACAAACAGATTTTAGGGAATTTTTTAATTTATTTTGTAAAAATAGATTTGGTCGTTGTTTATTTTGCTAACAAACAGAAGCTGTGACAAATTTGTTTCGTGTGCTTCCTTGTGTCAAGTTTTGTATTTGTTTGGTGCTCGCTTTTCATATTTTAACTTTTTAAAAACAATTTCAGACAAAGGTTTATTTGTTTGTATATTTTGTTGTGGATATGCCTGCACCTATTTGTATTTAGCAGAGTTTTGTTCTGTGCACATTCCTTGCTGTTCTGTAGTTTTAACAAATATTCCGGGGGCTAAGTCTGTGATTCAGACAGTGGGACATCCCTGCCACACCCCAGATGTAGTGATATTTGTCTTCATAAAAGAAGCAACCACTCTTGGTCTAGATAACCTCTCACACTCAAAGGCTGTTGTGCACTATGGAGAACCACATCCTCCTCAAGGTAGTTGTGGGATCTCCCCAACCTAAACACAATGGTTCTAGACCAGTGCTCTTCAACCTATTGTCAGGGTAAATTTTCCTTAGCGCCCACTTAAATCTAAATTGCGCTAACGTCCACTGAGTTCACAATGTATTTTGGATGTTTTTAATACAGCATGTCATTATTCTGCTACAGCCCATCTGAAAGCTCGATTTTTAAAAACCTGGTTCAATGGCACCTGTATACACCTGTGGTTAGGAAGCATAGCTGCAAGCTTGGCAACTGAAATTGGTTGTAAGGCAGTGACCCAGAATATGGCAATTCAATTGTCTTGATCATTTAGAGCTCAACCTGACCAGTAGGCAGACGGTGAATTAAGTAGCTTGGGACATTCCTGATGGACCCTCAGTTACATAGTGTTAGAAAAGTACATCCTGTGGTTGGAAGAAAAACCATATAGACACACAAGCCAAACCAAAAAAAAATGTCAGATTATTTTATTCCTCCTAAACTCTCCCTGACAGGCACCTCTCACACAATAAAACAGTGATCTTGTTTAAAAGTGTCCTCTGTCTGACTGTTCCTATTTGCTGCCTCTAGCTAGACATACATGCCATGCTGGTCCTTCCTACCGTCTTCTCGTCCCATCTTGGCTCCTAACAAAGCAGGGGACACAGTTGCAGCAATCCCTTCAAAAGAACCTATTTTAGTTGTGAGTTTTTTTTACAAATGTATTTGTCCCACATTGAAAGTGTTGGTTTGTCAAGGATATTTTGGTATTCCTGCTGTCATAATTTGAAGGTGGCTCCATAGAATGCAGACACCACATGCTGAACTCGCTGAGTGACACTGGAAACACATTCCGTCCACTGGGGGTTCGACTGTGTGATAGCTCTCCTAGATGGGAAGATAAATGCCTAGATTATCATCTACCCTAGATAAAGAATGAACACACAAAAATGAGGCGTCTTTGACATTACCCCAAAAAGACATTTGTTACATCATGTTGTAGTTTACAGGGAAGCTGCGATATCTGCACCTTGTGTTTCACTTTACCCTGATTACTTTTGCATCCCATTGATCAGTGTGTTTCACCTGACACTGATGACTCTTTGCTCCCATGAAGTCTTTAACACTTCATCCCTAGCAGCAGTGCCTGCTATGACACTGCCTAAACCATGTGTTGCTTTATCAGGTATCATTAGACTGCCACTGAAGTAAGCTTGGGACCAAAGCACTTTGTTACACGATCAGATTGCTAACCTCATGCACAACCTTCTTTAGTTACCATTTATGACATGCATAAAGGTGCAGTGGCCCTATTCTTTCTTCCCATCAAGGGAGTTGGCTTATAAACTCATAAACTTGGCAGTCTGTCTCTGACTGCTCTCTTCTTCTTATAGTTTATCATGTGTTTTGGGTTGGGACAGTAGTTGCTCTGCTCCTCACATGGAGCGAGCAGACCTGGAGAACATGTTTCACTATTTGCTTGTTCTCCCTGGGGGTCGCTGTAGTCAAGAGGTTAAGGCATTCGCCTCACAGTGATGAACAGAAATGGTGGGCGATCGAATCCTGCAAGTTTCAAGCGACCCCTTGTCTCACAGGAGGTAAGACCAGAGTGCCTGCATTCCCGAGTTACCTCCAGTCGTCACGACCAAGTCTTGCCACTGATCCAAGGTAACTCGGGATAAGAGTGAGATTGATGACCAGCGCATATTCTTCCTCACTATAATCCAAATACAGCACATATCACATTATTAATGGTGTAGCCATCATCGCTTCGTGATGGGCAATAATTTTTGTTCTCCCCAGATATGCACATGTCTGTGCTGCTCAATTTTAAATTTGTTGAACAGATGATTTCTGCGGTAGTCTGTCATCAGTCTGAATATTGTAACTTGATCTCTTCATGGCAAGGAGGAGTATGCTACTGCAATACGAGATCCCGTATGTTCTCTGTGCCATTTATCTTTCAAGTTATCGTTGTCTTTATTTCTTCATATGTAGACCTGGTCTTCATTTTGGGTTTTGTCCTGTTGTTAATGAAGACCTTACTTTGTCAAAGTGTCAGTCACCATCTGTTTTTTGTTTTATTTTCTGTTCCTAGGAATCGACTTCACTGCACTCTGAGCATACCCATAGGCGCTCAGTCTCTCTCAGCAAAGGGTGAAGATATTGATGGTTCCTGTAGTTCATTGGTTGTACACACTCCTGATCCATTCTCTCATGCACCCATTTCTGCGCGAGCCTCAGTCGATTTCAAAGTTGTGCAGTTTGTGAATTGCTGATCTATCTTTTATGGTGTTATCATCTAACAGACTGCCATTGATATACTTAAAAATATCCACTCTATTCATTCATATGTCAGCTCTTTCATTGCCAGGAAGGCCCACACCAGCTCCTGGAGGTTTGAAGTCTCTACAGCTGCCATCCACTCATGCCTTACCCAGCCCTTATGTATTTTAAGTAGTAAGGATTGGTAGTCTGATACGATGACTGCCCTTGATAAAGAGGTCTCAGATAGCCATCCCTAGGTCACTAAAAGACATGTCATAATTTACAGTGAGGCTGCAATTTTGGCCCGACATATCAGATTTAATCTGGCTTTTTTTTAAGTACACGGTTTGCTGTGATCTCTATCCCCTGGCCAGACTACACCTAGTTATAGGGCTGTCACATGGATGCAGAATAGGGTATTGGTCAGTTATGGTTCAGTGACACTGATGCAGCCAGCTCATGTACTGCTGTATCTTGGGCCCATCTCTTATTCTAACAGAGAAGCACGAACCTTTTAAACTTTTTGAGATTCGAAATTACCAATAAAAGGTCACATGCCACACTGACCTGGTCAAGAACTTCAAGAGACAGAACACCTGCTCCAGGTTTCTATGCTCCACCAACTTGATCAAATACTCCATCACCACATCAACATCATCATCTTGTGGCCCTGGCAGATTGACAGAGACATGGTTATCAACTGCAGCCTTCAGGGTGAGGTGGACACCAAAAAAAAACATTTTTACACAAACCAGATGACATTTGAGGGGAAATCAAATGCTATAAAACTATCATCATCGTGTATCATGTCCTTAACAGATCTGTAAAACTCTTGAGCAGAACATCACTCTCCTCATAACAGATCTGTAAAACTCTGGATAGTTGGTCACCATCTTCAGAACCTCTTTAATGTCTCGCTAGCCCGGTACTATACCCTCCAGAATAGTTTTTATTTTCTAAACTGATGTGGCCAAAGTATTTTAGTTTCCTAGATGTAATGTTTACTAGTTAATTGTGTTCTGTATTCAGCCACGGAGACTCATCATCCACAGAGCTATAAAGAAGCAAAGACACTGATCAAATGATTCATGGAGGAGACCAGCACAAAGAATACAAGCCAGAAAATGACAGCATAGACAAACCTTCCAAAGATAGTAGACAAAAATCTTCACTCAGAATGTAAATTGCTGACTCAAGGCCCACCTCCACAGAATCGGCTAGAAGCATATCGCATATCATCAGCTGATCAAAACTCCTTTAGGATTTCTGTGTTTTTCTTTCTCACTATCCACGGCATTTTTAAGCACTTTCCTGTAGCATTTGCTCAAAGGATTTAATCTTTTTCCTTTAGTGGTTGTCCATGTCTGGCATCTGTATATTGCCACTGGGAAAATACACACACAAAACCATAGGTTGGCGCCACCAGACAAATGTTAAAGGCTGGCCTTTATACCATACAAAGATATTGTTTTCTGGGGGCGTCCTGTCAGCCCAGTGTATCTGACTTCAGGCTGAATGAAGATATGACATGTATGGCAACTTTCTGAGCCATTTGTGATAAGAGCTGGTGTCAGATATGGATGTCTCATCATCATAATCATCCCCTTTCTGCTGGTATTTGACTTGATTGTGATAATATCAACCAGTTTTGGCAAAACAGGTTGTTGATCTGGAGTTTTCCAATGACTTGACTCTTCTGTTACATAATGCAACCAATTACTTGACTCTTCTGTTACAATGCAACCAATGGCTTGACTCTCTCTAATGCAACCAATGACTTGACTCTTCTGTCCCATAATGCAACCAATGACTTGACTCTTTCATAATGCAATCAATGACTGACACTTCTGTCACATCATGCAACAATGAAAAAGGTTCAAGCTTTCATCAATGGGTGCATGTGCCAAATACTGAGGTTAAACTGACAGACGGATTTCAATACGGTAGCACTTGAAGTAAGGTGAAGGGGCTGGTGTTGGATAGGGCATACATTGTGGGGATGACAATATTACAGAACAGGATCTGTTTTGGAATCCCTAAGGCAAGAGAAGCAGAGGCAGACCTAAATACTCTTTTAGAAAAGAGTTTGCAACAGGAATGGCATACGGACAGACCTGGAATGGATGATTCAGGATAGGATGACTTGACATGCATATTTGTTAGTGGCATATGCGCTGCCAGGAGCTGACAGGTTTTGGTTGATTGATTAAATGGCCAGTGTGTTACAGGGCCTGAGTGGGGAGCAAACATGAGTAACACTAACATGCCAGGCATATCACAAGAAGCTGAACTAAGGATGGTTGTGAATGGTGCTGGCTACCTTTGTAGAACCAAAGTATTTCAGGATTCACAGACCAAGGGTTCAGAACTATTAAAAGTCCTCATATTTACAAAAAGTCCTTTTCATATGAACAAGGTCCTTTTTTATATTTTATCTACAAACAGTTCTAGTATTCACAAATAGTTCACAACCCATTACATCTACAAATGGACCTTCGAATATCTACATTCTTTTTCGTAACTACTAACAGTTCTTTTCATATCTTCAAACTGTTCTTCCAATATCTACAAACAGTTCTAATATCTACAAACTGTCCTCAGGGTTACAAAAAGGTTGTGTGTCACCCCTATCCATCTCCACTTTCATCTTTGACTCAAACTAAATGCTAGCACACATACAAACAAGGCCTACCTTCGGACAGAGCTAGCCACTCCTTCAGAATGTTCCTTACATCCTTGAGGCTACAAACCCCACAGAATTTTAACTCGTCTGATGACTCTCCTCTTTGCTTGTCATCAGCTGTTGTAGAAAAGAAGTTCAATATTTATCCATACATATCTGTGTTAAGTTTGAAGACTAGGGCCCGAATTGGGACCAAAGAATATGTACATTGCAAACTGCCAGACATACTTTACTTAACATCTTTATACTGGTTTAGAAGACTGCACACTTGCTGTCCAGCTAAACCAAAACAAACCTTCGTATTTTGTCCATGTCGGTCCATCCAATCTGGCAGTACTGATAAGTCCTGAAAACACATTTTTCCTCAGTCGGAACGATAAGGGAAGAGTTCCACTAACATCTCCTTCAGAATATTGCTACAATACACTTTGCTTCTAAAGTTTACGACACAGGTTCCCAACCTTTTTTTTTTGAGACACAACTCATTTTACAGAAGCACAGTGACCTCAAATCATTTTAAAAAGGTTTGTTAATGGGATAAAATAAAACACATTGAAAATATATTTTTCAGTGATATAATTCAAACGTACAACATATTTGTGAATTGACTCATCTGATCGGTGGCAGAAACACGATTTATTATATTTCGTGGAACTCTACAACATAAACAATTCTCTGTACAGAACACGTGTTTTTTTTTTGTTTCCCAAAAACTACATAGTAAACACTCTGGGGTCTGCGCGTTGATGTATGTGACTATGGGTAGCTTCAGTGTATCCACTGGGAACACAAAATATAAAACTATTCAAATCTGTATGGGTTATATTCTATATTTACAAATTATGATATTCATCTTCATCCTGAAAAAGGCTTTGCAAGTAGCAGTTCGGAATGCGTTCTGTCAATTATAAGTTGCACATTTCAGATCGACTTCAGCAGGCATTTTTTGGGTACCGAGTTAGTCTTCCCTCTGCGATCCCTTCTCCTTAGCCAGTCTGCTCTGCTGCTGACGGTTGTTCATGATAACTGCATGGAAGTGTCTTGGCAGCTCCTGTTCGCTGACCGCTGGAGTTCATGCCTGATATAATTCAAACTTTAAGACATCGATTAAAAATGAAAATTGCTTTATTTTAGTTGACTGTTTCAGACAGTGACCCCAAAGAAAACCCTTCACGACCCATTAGTTGGAAACTCGTGGTTTAAGACATCCCAGAAACAGTTAAACATCAGTTTTAATAAACAATTAATTTCAGAGGGGATCAAGATGCTGAGCAGCACATGAGCTGCAGTGGTCAGCGACCCATAGCTGACTGCTAGCGTCAGGGCCAGCGAACCAGAGCTGCCAAGACCCTTCTACACCTCCACGCAGTGATCCTGGATAACACACTGCAGCCTGGCTAAGGAGAAGGAATCGAAGAGGGAATGCTAACCCGGTACTCAAAAAATGCTTGCTGAAGTTGGATGTGTTGGACCGAAAGGTGCAAATATCAGTCAAGCTGTAAACTACGACACAACACATTCCGTTCTCTGGACTACATTCTGATACTCAAGCCCTTTCAGGGTTCGGTAGCGGGAGATTGAGAACGAACGAAGCCAAGCTAATTCCAGATGACCATTTCTAACATTGTTTATCAAGTTTGGTAACGTCATTGTTTTGCCTCACTGCCGGTACTTACTTACTTTATCCTTCCCCTGGTGCATTGAAGTGTAGTATGGAGCTTTAGATCTCGTACTTGGGCCAGATGTGTTGCTGTGGTTGTTGTGAGTCCATGCTGGCATAGGATAACTTTTATGTTGGTCTCCCCCTTGGCTCTGAACCCCGATCTTCTACTGTTGTATGTTTTAAATGGCAGCCGATCTGGTTTGATTCTCATGAGATGGAAAAAACCTTTAACTTTCTGTTTATGCATGTATTCTTGATATGATGTTCCTGCAAGCCTTTCACTCCAGCAAGTGTATGAGTGGAGTAGGAAATTACAAAATGGCGTGAGTTCTGTGACAGACTGTTCATGGCCAGGTCAGACACACCAAGTATTGACCCCAGAGTTGATTGCAACTTTGACCGGCTTGTAAATGAAAATTGCCAATTGACTGAGTGGAAGGCATGCATCACAGAACTGGACCTTTATATGCCAATGAATTTCTATTGGTTTCACCCTTTCGCTGCTCAAAAAACAGATAACAGAACACTGCTCCTTTTTGGTGCATGTCAATAGTGAGGTGGCCATCTCATAACTGCAATTATGCTGTTCGTCTACACCATGATGGCACGTGCAAGACACGACATGCTTAGCAACATATTAACATGCCACAATACAACGGCATGGTTATTCCAATTTCTATCCCTCTTTTATGATTTTCATTTGAAGCTCCCTCATATAAACCACAACAAAATTATGTCCTTTACACCCTGTGGTAGAAGACTCTGCACCACTTGATAGAATAGGAGTGACTAAGTAAGTAAGACTAAGGAGGGTTGGGCATGGGGCCGGAAACCCCATTCTGTAGAGACTATAAGCTGCCATAAAAAGAAATGACCTCTTCACCCCATGATAGAAGACTCTGCACCACTTGATAGAATAGGAGTGACTAAGTAAGTAAGACTAAGGAGGGTTGGGCATGGGGCCGGAAACCCCATTCTGTAGAGACTATAAGCTGCCATAAAAAGAAATGACCTCTTCACCACTTGATAGAATAGGAGTGACTAAGTAAGTAAGACTAAGGAGGGTTGGGCATGGGGCCGGAAACCCCATTCTGTAGAGACTATAAGCTGCCATAAAAAGAAATGACCTCTTCACCCCATGATAGAAGACTCTGCACCACTTGATAGAATAGGAGTGACTAAGTAAGTAAGACTAAGGAGGGTTGGGCATGGGGCCGGAAACCCCATTCTGTAGAGACTATAAGCTGCCATAAAAAGAAATGACCTCTTCACCCCATGATAGAAGACTCTGCACCACTTGATAGAATAGGAGTGACTAAGTAAGTAAGACTAAGGAGGGTTGGGCATGGGGCCGGAAACCCCATTCTGTAGAGACTATAAGCTGCCATAAAAAGAAATGACCTCTTCACCCCATGATAGAAGACTCTGCACCACTTGATAGAATAGGAGTGACTAAGTAAGTAAGACTAAGGAGGGTTGGGCATGGGGCCGGAAACCCCATTCTGTAGAGACTATAAGCTGCCATAAAAAGAAATGACCTCTTCACCCTATGATAGAAGACTGCACCACATGATAGAAGAAGAGCAACTAAGTCACATGATATTACCTTGACATTTCCTGTAGGTGTTTCCAAACTGTAAAGGTCCTGCTGGCGACTTGGAGGTACTGGAAGGATGTGTTGTCATATGAGGAACACTCTGCACATCCACGCTGCCATCGACAGCATACCTGTTTCTGCTGTTGCAGCTATCATCATCATCACAAATGATGACATCAGAGCATGCAGACAACATCCTAGCACTACCAGCCTTCTGAAAAGCAAACATCAGAATGAGAAGGGGAGTCGGATGGTGTTGTTCGAAGCTGCTCATGCTGAGTCTATACTTCTTTGGCAGCAGGTTACATCCCAAGGCATTCTTGAGAAGGTGGACTGGGGTCCTCATGGCTGTAGTACAATGTGAGGCTCCTCAAATAGCTCACCACTATGGGGATTACAGTGTTGATCCCCACTTTGTTGATCAGACTGTTGTGACACAATCAGTTTCCAGATGGAGGGTGTCAGGTGTTTTTCACTGATTACACTTTGCCTCAAGGAGAATTCCTGTCTTTCCTTTTGTTTCAACAGTTTTGTCAAGCTAACATCAGTAGACTCCAGGTACACCTACAGGATATCATTTAAACTTTTTATTTCTCCCCTAAGATGTGGCCGCCCAAGTAGTACCTAGGTTTAAAAGAGTAGGATCACAGTGCACAGTTCTAGCAACCGCATCATGTAAATAAAACCAGCTATTTACCAACCACCACAACAAATGTTCAAATACATTAATTAATCAAAACCTTTCAGCTCCCATTGGAGCACAGGACTTTGGCATGTATTGAGGTGAGGTGAGGCCTTGGTCAGTATCACCTGACCCTGATGCTCGTCTTAGCACCCGCTCATGTTAGTAGAAGCAGGTCTACTACAAGAAGACATGGACTTTGCTATCAGAGGCCGTATAACACACACACACACACCTTTGGTACATTAACTTAAATTTGAGATTTTATCCCCAACTCCACTCCCGGTTAAAACAGCATTTATAACTCGACCAGAATTGCAATAAGCATACCGTATGTGCATTGTATGAACTTTCGGCTTTGACTTTACTGCTACCAAAGGTCAGCATCTTCTTTCCACGAGAGCGACCTTTTGTGCTGGATTGCTTTGGTGGTTTCTGCCCAGCACGAGACTGCTTCCCTCTTCTGTCTTTCAATGGCGACTTCAAGCGAGTGAAAGCATTTCCCTGAAAACAAATTGTCAAAATATCTGTACCGTATTTTCTCTAATGTTAGAAATGTAGATGTCCACACACAATTAGGATGCAGAACAGTTCGCCTGATCAAACTACAAGCAATGTCTTGGCTAATTGCATCACGCAGAAGTCAAGCCTTTAACAATTTACCACATTGGTAATTATGGATTTAATGGAAATACATCATCATTAAATGAAATCTGCGCGTGTGCCAGATATTCTGCCATACTTTAGGTCAGTTTAAACGTGCAAACCTGGTTGTTAAAACTTACAACTAGGGTTGCACATGTAAGCAAATTGGTCGATTGCTGATTAATCAGCCTTACCTTATTGGCCAATACCAACTAATTGGTTGACGATTATTTATAATGTAATTATGTATTGTGATATGAATTGACTATTGGAATTAATTATAGACAAATTATTATAATACTTCATAATTAATCACAATTATGGAGCTAATATCGATAAGTAAAAGGTGATATCAATTATACAACATTCAATGTTATTCTCAGAATTATCCATACTGTAATTACCTTGTTTTTTTTACCCTACAAAGTTTTGAAAATTGTCTTATAGTTGTACAATCCCTGCTTAATTCAATAATGAAAACACATTTCCTGTTTTGTGCAACAGGTGAGCTAAATAAATATGAATATCTTCTTTCACTTTGACACTACACGGGCGACAAAATCTTAAAGCAGGTCTAGGAATGTACGTATCTGGGAAGTGTCTTCACTGAAGACGGCAGGTTGGACAGAGATATAACAAATAAAATCCTAAAGGTAAATAAGGTGCACTACCAACTGATACTGAAACATCCAAGTGTCGATATGTCCACTAAACAGAAGCTGATAAACACATTGACCATCCCTACATAATGTTATCAGTGTGCAAATTAATGTGCAAAACAGCTGTTATGACTGATTACCGGCTAATTAATCAGTGTAACACTACTTACGGCAACATGACTTATGGCAGTTGTTTCCCATATGGTTTGACTTATGACAGCATGAATAATGACAGCACACCTTATGATAACAAAGCTTATGGCAGCTGCTCCATATAATGGCTTCACTTACAACAATATCAGTTATGACAACACAACTTATGACAGCATGACTTATGACAGCCTGAATTATGATGGCACAGCTTATGGCAGCATGACTTATGCCAACACAACTTATGACAGCATGACTTATGTGAACATGACTTATGATAAAACAACTTATGACAGCACAACTTAGAACAGTTGCTCCCTATAATAGTTTGACTTATAATGGCTCGACGTATGACATCATGACTTATGACTGTTGTTCTTTTTAAGTGTTCAACTCGAGGACACCAACCTTCAAGCAAAAATATATAAAAAATACTCACTTCTGCCAGGGCAGCCATCTTATCCGCTGATATCTGGACAGTGACTTCCTGTTTCGCATACTCTGCCTTCAGTTCTTGTTGGAGATGCAAAGGGAGGGCACTAAAGCAGGTCAAATCCAGCTAAAATAAAAGGAGTTGTATATCATTGATTCTCCTGGCTTTTTCAATCCACTTGTGCAGTTAAAGGTCAAGGGGAGCTGAAGTTATCTTTTTGGGGCCAAAATTAGTCTTCACCTTCTCTTGACAGTATGTCAGCCTCTTCATAAGTTATACCTACATCAGGTTGGGGTAGCTTTCACCTTCTCTTGACAGTATGTCAGCCACTTCATAAGTTATACCTATTCCAAGTTGGGGTAGCTTTCACCTTCTCTTGACAGTATGTCAGCCTCTTCATAAGTTATACCTATTCCAAGTTGGGGTAGCTTTCACCATCTCTTGACAGTATGTCAGCCTCTTCATAAGTTATACCTATATCAGGTTGGGGTAGCTTTCACCTTCTCTTGACAGTATGTCAGCCTCTTCATAAGTTATACCTATATCAGGTTGGGGTAGCTTTCCACCTTCTCCTGACAGTATGTCAGCCTCTTCATAAGTTATACCTATATCAGGTTGGGGTAGCTTTCACTTTCTCCTGACAGTATGTCAGCCTCTTCATAAGTTATACCTATTCCAAGTTGGGGTAGCTTTCACCTTCTCCTGACAGTATGTCAGCCTCTTCATAAGTTATACCTACATCAGGTTGGGGTAGCTTTCACCTTCTCTTGACAGTATGTCAGCCTCTTCATAAGTTATACCTATATCAGGTTTGGGTAGCTTTCACTTTCTCCTGACAGTATGTCAGCCTCTTCATAAGTTATACCTATTCCAAGTTGGGGTAGCTTTCACCTTCTCCTGACAGTATGTCAGCCTCTTCATAAGTTACACCTATATCAGGTTGAGGTAGCTTTCCACCTTATCTTGACAGTCTGTCAGCCTCTTCATAAGTTACACCTATATCAGGTTGAGGTAGCTTTCCACCTTATCTTGACAGTCTGTCAGCCTCTTCATAAGTTACACCTATATCAGGTTGAGGTAGCTTTCCACCTTATCTTGACAGTCTGTCAGCCTCTTCATAAGTTACACCTATATCAGGTTCAGGTAGCTTTTCACTTTATCTTGACAGTCTGTCAGCCTCTTCATAAGTTACACCTATATCAGGTTGAGGTAGCTTTCCACCTTATCTTGACAGTCTGTCAGCCTCTTCATAAGTTACACCTATATCAGGTTGAGGTAGCTTTCCACCTTATCTTGACAGTCTGTCAGCCTCTTCATTAGTTACACCTATATCAGGTTGAGGTAGCTTTCCACCTTATCTTGACAGTCTGTCAGCCTCTTCATAAGTTACACCTATATCAGGTTGAGGTAGCTTTCCACCTTATCTTGACAGTCTGTCAGCCTCTTCATAAGTTACACCTATATCAGGTTGAGGTAGCTTTCCACCTTATCTTGACAGTCTGTCAGCCTCTTCATAAGTTACACCTATATCAGGTTGAGGTAGCTTTCCACCTTATCTTGACAGTCTGTCAGCCTCTTCACAAGTTACACCTATATCAGGTTGAGGTAGCTTTCCACCTTATCTTGACAGTCTGTCAGCCTCTTCATAAGTTACACCTATATCAGGTTGAGGTAGCTTTCCACCTTATCTTGACAGTCTGTCAGCCTCTTCATAAGTTACACCTATATCAGGTTGAGGTAGCTTTCCACCTTATCTTGACAGTCTGTCAGCCTCTTCATAAGTTACACCTATATCAGGTTGAGGTAGCTTTCCACCTTATCTTGACAGTCTGTCAGCCTCTTCATTGCCAAAAATATTGCAATAAGATGGAATCCACTGTGTCACTACTCTCGTGAACCAACTACTCTCGTGAACCAGAGACATAGTATCACTCTTAGTTCCAATAGGTCTGTATTTTTCTGGCTTCCCAGTGCCTCAACCACTGACATCATGTCTATGAAGAGTACCACTTGTCTCTCTGTGTTTTCATCTATCATTAGAACTTTTGTTGCAGTTTCCATGGTCTCTGTGTGCTCTGAAGTTATTTGAACATTTTCCAGTCGTCATCAATAGCTTTGTCTGTATACTGTTTGTTATGCTCAGAAAGATTCCCCACCTCCATTCTGTGTTACATTTGTTGCTGATACTTGGATCCAGTTGTTGCTTGGATAATGATTCTCTATTTGTTTAGCAGTTATGGCTCTTATTTCTGTTTCTTGGTTCCAAAGCCTGTACTGTTTTCTCCAGATGGGATACATGTGTTTGTAGTGTGTAGAAACGTGTGTAGTGTACAGAGACGTGTGTAGTGTGCAGAAACATGTGTAGTGTGTTGACACATGTGTATAGTGTACAGAAACATGTGTGTACTGTGCATGGGTTTTATTTGTGATGTGCCATTTATAAATCTGTTCTTTACTTTTCTGTCCCTGGTGCTACAAAGTTGCTCTGCTTGAGTCTTCCCCTTCTAAGACCATCTAGTCTTTGGTACATTGAGTGGTCTATCAGTCTTTTCAATTTCTTACCCTCAGTTCAAGGAGTAGTTCTCACAACATTGATGTCATCATTTCTCACTCCATCTCTCCTGATGCCATTTACAGTTTTTCTTAGACATTTGGGCACAATATCATAAGTCCTAAAAATGTCATTAAACAAATTTTGGAGGGGAATATTGACAATAAGAGATCAACTTTCCGGAGCTTACCTGAGAAATAGATGGTAATCCAGCATTTAGTGCCATATCCTTGGCATACCTGTCGTAGCCACCTGTGTATGTACTAGAACCATGTGACACTGATGACAATGCTGCATAGCTTTGATTCTGTTGCTTCCTGAGCCATATGTCTTCCAGAATCTCATGAGCTATCTCACTAGGCAACTCTTGCAACACTTCTGAATCTATCTGAAAATAGCCATTTCCTCAGCTTCAAATCTTGTCATTTTCATCTTCTGAGTTCATACAAGAATTCCTATATTTCTCTCTATGTAAAACGTTTTCGGAGGTTTAGCTCACCAGTCAAGAAACGAACAAATGAAAGTGCAAAGCTGTGGGTGGTTTGAATCCCACAAGCTTCAAGCATCTCCTGGCCTTAAGGGAGATAAGATCACCATCTAGTCCTATCAGAGATGAACGATAAACTCAGAGATCCTGCGTATACATTGTGCACATAAAAGAACCCCTGGCAGTTGAAAATCTAAAAGAACAGATTGTTAGCCGGTCTGGGAAATAATTCTAAAGGCAATGAAATTCTTACCTAATAGTGGCCAGCAATGAAGGTCAAAAGGAGGCAGCCACTGTAACAACACAAGTCAATCACCCATTTGTCTGTTCACTTGATTGCAAGTATATACAAAAAAGGACCTCTACACTCCCCCAGGGTAGAAGACAGGTGACAGAGGAATTAAGTATAACACATTTAATATTGCTAACTTGACCGAGTCATTTCTCTAACCATGGAGTGTAGAGCCAGGTTCTCCAATTGTGATAATAGTGTCCACTGAATACGTTTTTTTGCCTTCGATTGATCTCTTCATTATCCAATCTATAGCCAACAAGAACAGGAAAGGTGAGAGCAGGCATCCCTGTCTCACCCCTGTTTGCACTATGAAGCTGTCAGTCAGTACTTCTTCATGTACCACCCTACTAGCTGTGTCTTTGTACATATTCTAGATGAGGATTGTATACTTCTCTGGTATCCCATAGTGTCTCAACAGTTGCCATAGAGTACTTCGATTCACACTGTCAAATGCCTTTTCATAGTCTATAAAATGTGCGTATAGGGATGACTTCCATTGAATGCTTTGTTCTACTATGATGCGTAGCGTAGCTATGTGATCTGTGCATAATCTTCCCTGGCGAAATCCTGCACGTTCCTCTGAGCTTTTTGTCTACTTCAGTTTTTAATCTGTCCAAGATTATTATGTTGAATATCTTGCCTGGCACCGACAGCAATGTAATCCCCCTATAATTGCTGCAATCTGCCAGGCCCCCCTTCTTAGGCAGTTCAATCAGATGTTCTTCTTTCTATTATGTTGGCACTCTCTCCTTCTTTCTATCATGTTGGCACTCTCTCCTCTTCCCATATCTTCTTGAATAATCCTTGCAATGTATCAGTGGCCTTATCAATATCTGCCATTTTGGCTTCTGCTGCTATTCCATCTGGTCCTGCCACTTTCCCTTTCTTGAGTTTGGATATGGCCCTTTGGATTTCTATCTTACTTGGTGGGTTGCCGTCCAAGTTCAGGGTCTACTCTGCTGGTAGGATGTTTGGTGTTTCTTGTGGGGGAGGACTGTTTAGACTTTCTTTGAAATACTTAACCCATTGTTTCTGTTGTTCCTCCGATCATGGAAATATCCTGCCTTCTCTATTTTTGATTGGTTTGTCTGTCTATATATATCTATTTGCCATTTTCTTTGTTAATGAGTAGAGATATCTCATATTTCCTCTCTCTGCTGCCTCTTCTGCCATCTTGTCAATATATCCTCTTTTATTTTTCCCGTATACATGTCTTGACCTCTTTGTCTGTTACAGTATAATTACTCTGTGCTTCTGCTTTGGTGGCTCGGGTTCGGCAATTGTTGAGTATAGCTTTCTTCTTTCTTCTATTTTATTAAATGTTTCTGTTGTAATCCATCCTTTGTGTTGGTTTCTCTTGAATCCCACAATTTCTTCATATGTCTTATTCCACATCTCTTTAGCCTGGTCCCTCATACTATTAATGTCTATTTCTTCATCCTCATATAGCTCTTGTAGCACTTGGTATCTGTTATTAAGCTAAATTCTGTCTTCTTCTCTTGGTGTTGCAATAAGTGTACATTATATCTTGTTCTCCTTGTGCCCTGTACTGGGTACTTTTTTAGTTTGAGCTGCAGAATACCCAGCAATATGACGCTACATCTGCACCTCGCTTTACTCTTATAATCTTGTAACTTAACGTCTTTATACTGGTTTAGAAGACCCTGCAGAGTCTGTATACAACCAGTTACATTTACATCACCTTACTCTAAAAGCTATGCGCATCCAGTTTATTCTTAAATGCATTAACTGTCCCTGTCTCCACTACCTCCCCTGGTAATGCATTCCAAGCAGACACCACTCTCTGACTAAAAAAATATTTCTTATATCTAATCTGGACCTCTCTTTAATCAGCTTGTAGCTATGCCCTCTTGTTATTGTGGGTGGCTGTATTTTTAAAAACTTGTTATAGTCTAACTTATCCATTCCTCTGATCATCTTATAAACCTGTATTAAGTCACCACGAATTCTTCTCTCTTCTAGACACTGTAGGCCGGTTTTTCTGAGTCTATCCTCATAACTGTAATTCTGGAATCCCACTATCATCTTTGTCGCTCTTTTTTGTATTCTTTCCAGCATGTTTATATCCCCTCTATGATAAGGACTCCACACCTGTACACAGTACTCCAATCTAGGTCTAACTAAAGCTTTATACAGTTTGACTTAAGCTTTATACAGTTTGACGATCACTTCCTTGCTCCTATCTTTAATATTTCTTTTTATCATACCTAACATTGCATTTGCCTTTTTCACTGCTACCTTAACTTGCTCACTGACCTTTCCTGTATGATCTATTATAACCCCTAGGTCCCTTTCCTTATCTATCTTTCTAATATTGTTCTCTCCCATTCTGTAATTATGTTACATATTGGATCTACCCATGTGGATGACTGTACATTTATCTACATTAAACTCCATTTGCCAGCTTACAGACCATTCTCAAATTTTATCTAAATCCGACCTCAATATATCCACTTCCGCTTTAGATGAGACACTACTGCATAGTTTTGTGTCATCAGCAAATTTTGCAATCATTGATCCCATATCAATGTCCAAAACATTTATATAAATCAAGAACAAAATTGGTCCCAAAACCGAGCCCTGTGGCACTCCACTTTTCACTTCACACCACTCAGTGTACTCCTTATTTATACCCACCCTCTGCCTTCTTCCCGTTAACCAATTTTCAACCCATTTGGCAACTTCCCCACCTATTCCATGTGATTTTAACTTTCGAAATAATCTTTGATGAGTTACTCTATCAAAGGCCTTTGCAAAATGTAGATAAATAACATCCACTGGCTCCCCTTTATCTATCATTTTAGTAACCTCCTCCATGAATTCTAATAGATTTGTTAAGCATGATCTCCCTCTAGTAAACCCATGCTGACTATTTCTAATTAGATTAAATTTGGCTAAATGCTTTACAATGTTTTCTTTGATTATTGACTAACAATTTACAGACTATGCTTGTTAAATTCACCGGTCTATAATTCGCTGGATCTGATTTTTTGCCTTTTTTGAATAAGGGGATCACTCCTGCATCTTTCCAATCCCGTGGAACAATCCCTTTTGTAAGTGATTGAGAACATAATATATAATATATATATAGTTGGTCTCTAATTTCAAACAGCAATTTTGGATGAATACCATCTTGACCTGGACATTTATCCACTTTCAACCCCTCCAATTTTTTAAAAACCATTTCCTCTGTAATACAGATTGATCTTTATACCGCTGCATCCATGTCTCTTTGAAAAATATCTACAGGCTCTGGGATCTTGGAGCAGTCCTCTTTTGTGTAGACTGTGCCAAAGTACTGATCAAGAAGATTAGCTGCCTCCCTATTCTCACTTATTATTGTCCCTGTGCTGTCTATGAGAGGGCCTACTTTGTCTTTCGTTCTTTGTTTATTTCTAACATGAGAAGAAGCTTTTACTGTCAGTCTTGATCCTCTGAGCAAGTTTTTTTTTAAAGTCTATTTTTGCTGTTTTATTCGCACGCACGCACGCACGCACACACGCACACAAAAACTAACCTTCCTTTCATTCCTTTTTGTGTTTGTGCAGTAAGCAAATATGTTTAATTTCTGACCTCTCAGAATATTATAGGATGGGTAGCAAGTCCCATGCCTAACCCTTCTTAGCCACCTTTATGACATGCCTAGCAGGTTACAGTGTAACTATTGCCGCCCCCAGCACATGAACCATTTCCATTAGCACTAATGTGTGAAAGAAAAACCAGCATATCAAGTACCCATTAGTACCCGTGCCTAAGTAAGAAAACCAGCATATGAAACATTTCTGTACCTTTGCTACCAAATAAAATCAATATATAGATCATCTCTCTTTGTACCTTTGACTCCAAAGAAGGCCAACATATGGACCATCTTTCTTTGTGCCTTTGACTCCCAAAGATAGCCAGGAAATGAACCATCTCCCTTTGCACCTCCCAAAGAAAGGCAACATATGAACCACCTCCCTTTGTACATGACTTCCAAAGAAAGCCAGCATATGAACCATCTCCCTTTGCACCTCGCAAAGAAACCAAGGATATGAACCACCTCCCTTTGCACCTCCCAAAGATAGCCAGGAAATAAACCACCTCCCTTTGCACCCCCCAAAGAAAACAAGCAAATGAACCATATCCCTTTGCACATGACTCCCAAAGATAGCCAGGAAATGAACCATCTCCCTTTGCACCTCCCAAAGAAAGCCAGCAAATGAACCATCTCCCTTAGCACCTCCCAAAGAAATCAAGCATATGAACCACCTCCCTTTGCACCTCCCAAAGATAGCCAGCAAATGAACCAATCTCCCTTTGCACCTCCCAAAGAAACCAAGCATATGAACCATCTCCCTTTGTACATGACTCCCAAAGAAAGCCAGCATATGAACTATCTCCATTCGTACCTGTGACTCCGAAAGAAAACCAGCATATGCACCATCTCTCTTCTCTGGAGTTCTGCTTGTCCTTGGGAAGTCAAAACTACAACTTGGGCCAAGCATATTTGGGTCACAGGCTCGATTTAACATTATGGCTGTTTTCTGTATGGCTGGCACGTGGCAGAAGTTCTCGTCGTAATGAACTAAACCATCACAGTGATGATCTGAATTTATTTTGGTTTTGTCACAGCTTGAACCAGCCTCTGGGAAGATTTGCTGTCTCTGTGACAACTTTTCGTTTCCTGAATCTAATTTTTGTGTGAAACTGGCCCCGGTTGCAGATGAGACATGAGATTTCATGCCACCTACTACAGAACTTTCAGAATGAATAATTGCGACAGGGCTCCTCCGACCACTATTAAAAGATGTAAAAGATACCCCAGAATGGTCACCAACATCACCTCGGCTGTTCATCAAAGACCTAACAGGTTTAGTTAGAGTTTTTGCAGTTTTCACATATTCATTATCGGCTTCTGATGTTGATGGTGTTGCCATGGCAACGGATTCTGGAATGGTGGTGGAGCTTGTGGTTTTCGGGATGGCAAAGTTCAGCATACTCTGATGCCCTAATGCTCCTGATGAGGTCCTTTTATCTGTGTCGATTCTCTCGATTTTGTTTATCTGAATACCAATCTGAAAGGAAAAATAGAAAGTTATATAGTAAAAGACTTGTTTTGTTTTTTTTGCGTTCGCCTTATTTCTCTAATTTCCAAGGCAGTGTGCGTTGCACTGTGGTTTTTATTTTGCGCCTGTTGGCCCAGTGCATCCTACTTCAGCATGCATTTTATGTTAGTGTCTGCTTCCTCCTGCATTTTCAAAGGGTTTGCTTCCCCGGGATAACGGCCGGTGATGTGATGGGGATCGAACCCTGCACCTTCGGATTGTGAGCCGTGCCACTTAACCTCTAGCCCACGCCGTCCCCCTGAAAAAGACTTGTTCATTATGCCCTAGATATAAAAACAGTATCATCGTGGCATATATGTCTTCCTCTTCATCGACCACTCTCAAATAATCAAGCTATTTCCTTCATAAACCTGGCGGTCGTCTGTCTCAGACTTCTCTTGTCACCATGCAGTTTATCTTGCAACTGTGTTGGGGAGGGTCATGTAGTCACTATACTCCTCTCATGGAGACTGCAGACCTGGAGAATATGTTTCACTATTTGTTTGTTCTCCCCACAACGCACATGTCTGTGTGCTCAATTTTAAATTTGTTGATCAGATGATTTGTTCAGTCTGCAGTGACCCGTTCGCTGTCTCATTATTGTCACTTGATCTTTATTTGACAAGGATTAGTATTCTTCTGCTGTATCAGATTATGGGTGCTCTTTGTGCCACTTGTCTTTGAAGTTAATTGTTATTCCTGCTTTCATTTCTTCACATGTAGGTCTGTCTTCAGTTAGGGTTTTGCTTCCTCCCTCTTTGGCTAGTCTATCTGCCTCCTCATGCCCATGCATCTTACAGTGTTCAGAAACGCAATGAATTTCAATCTGTGGGAAATGTAGCTGGGTATTCATGAGTGCCTCGGACAGGTTGTCCAAGGTTTTTATCTTGGTTTTTGCCCATGAGATGTGGCAGCCTAATCAAGATACTGAGGAGTGCACGAGCTGTAGTGGTCAGCGGCCCAAAGCTGGCTTCAGCTCATAATGAAATGGGATGAACTGTCTGAGTTGTTGTTAGAGCTCGTGATGAGATGGGATGGAGTGTCTAACTGGTTGTTAGAGCTCGTGATGAGATGGGATGGAGTGAGTGGTTGCTAGAGCTCATGATGAGATGGGATGGAGTGTCTAACGTTGTTAGAACTCATGATGAGATGGGATGGAGTGTCTAACTGGTTGTTAGAGCTCGTGATGAGATGGGATGGAGTGTCTAACTGGTTGTTAGAGCTCGTGATGAGATGGGATGGAGTGTCTAACGTTGTTAGAACTCATGATGAGATGGGATGGAGTGTCTAACTGGTTGTTAGAGCTCGTGATGAGATGGGATGGAGTGTCTAACTGGTTGTTAGAGCTCATGATGAGATGGGATGGACTGCCTGTGTGGTTGTTAGAGCTCATGATGAGATGGGATGGAGTGCCTGTGTGGTTGTTAGAGCTCATGATGAGATGGGATGGAGTGTCTAAATGGTTACTAGACCTCATGATGAGATGGGATGGAGTGAGTGGTTGCTAGAGCTCATGATGAGATGGGATGGAGTGTATGAGTGGTTGTTAGAGCTGATGATTAGATGAGATGGAGTGTATGAGTGGTTGTTAGAGCTCATGATGAGATGGGATGGAGTGTATGAGTGGTTGTTAGAGCTCATGATGAGATGGGATGGAGTGTATGAGAGGTTGTTAGAGCTCATGATGAGATGTAATAGACTAGAGTGTCTGAGTGGTAGTTTAGAACTCATGACTCACCAAGCTTGGAAAAAAAATAGAAAGCCACAAGAAAACCATAGATCTATGATGCTAACAGACTCCAGAGTATCAGCTGTGTCCACAACCACACGAAACCATTGACCATATCTTTGAGTGCTCTGCGCTAAACGATGTTAGGAAAATGCCTCTTCCTCTAAGGCCAGATAAATGGAACACTTTGTATGGCACTAGACAGTGAACTAACAAACACATGCAGATATCATTACATGACATTGGGTGGAAGGGTCAGAGCCAAGTGTTGCTGGAACCACAGCAACATGATCCAAAGGAAACATGACAATCTCTGCAAAATAGCAAACAGTTCTAGTCCAACAACAACATCTTAAAACCAACGTACCCCTCTCACATCCGAAGCCATGACTCTGTGAGCCCGATAAAGGGAAACCACTTCTCTAGCAATGACTTTCTCGTCGTTGGTTGCCAAGGGCAGGTTACTGGACTTGTTGAATGTGTTACATATTCCATGTCCTGAAATAACAAAAGTTTGGTGACAATGTGGTGTAGAGTCTTCTACTATAAGGTGTAGAGGTCTTTTCTTAATCGTGTAGCTTAAAGTACAGGATAGGGTAGCTAGGCCCATGCATAACCTTCCTTAGTCATATCTTATGACCTGCCAGGCAGGTTACAATGTTACTATCTCTTGCTCTCCTTTCAGCCCCAGACCAAATTTACTCCATTTTGATTATAATGTCCGAGGCTAGAACAGTTCTTCAATATTTATTTGGGGCCGAAGATGCAGCACAGTGGATGAGCTGACAGAAGCCATTCCCTACTTGGAAGATTTTCCAGCCTTAGTGTAACAGAGTTACAAGGAGCCAACGCCAGGGAAGCACTAAAAATACCGTTCGTGGTACCCACACATAACTTGAGAACCCTGTCTGAGAGTTCATTGAATGGGTAATTGTTCTGAATTCTCAAACAATACTCGTTTAAGACTGTCCAGCCAAAATGGTTACCTTCCCATGATTCTACTGAGAATTTCATGACCTTCTAGGTCACATAGTAGGTTAAAAAAACAAGCTATCCTTTCTCTGGCGACACGGGAATGAACTCAAGATAAACAGAAGTCATTGACCAAAGCGGGCAGCTTAGAATATTAGCTGGGGGATGAATATTCCAGGGGGAGATCAGAAAGAGCAGATAAGAGAAGACTACTGTGCAGTAAGTAGGTACGATATAGACCAGAGCAGAAGCTAGGATAGACTACAGAAGATAGCCAGTAAGTGACAAAAATAGAGAGATAGAATTAGAAGTCACTGAAGCAGCCAACACTGAGAGGAAACGAGAGACCACGCACATGTAAGAATCTGCCTGTGTGTGATGTTTTGTTTGAGTCGTCACTAACACCTGTCACATGTGACCCGACTTCCAAGTCTCTGAGTGGCATTGGTCTGCATTCTCGTCAGAGGGAGACATGTTGTTGTATCAACACGAAGCTGTTGTCCCGGACAACACATCATAACACATGTGTTACCCTTGGCCTGAAAACCACAGTAACAGAACCACTGTCGTCTGTCATAGGTACGAGAACAGCTGCAGTCGCCGAGTTCCTGACAACAGACGACGAAGAAGAATAACCAGCAGATCTGATCGCCCTAGACATCTTCCTGACGTTGAGACGAGACAAGAGGCTCAGAAGACATCTACATTGTATAAGCTGAGAGGTGGGACATAAGGCCACCAGACGAGCGAGGAAGAGATTAGAAGATTACTGAGAACAAGTAGCTAGACAGCATTGTATCAACGCACAGGGATATAGACAGCATTGTATCAACGCACAGGGATATAGACAGCATTGTATCAACGCACAGGGATATAGACAGCATTGTATCAACGCACAGGGATATAGACAGCATTGTATCAACGCACAGGGATATAGACAGCATTGTATCAACGCACAGGGATATAGACAGCATTGTATCAACGCACAGGGATATAGACAGCATTGTATCAACGCACAGGGATATAGACAGCATTGTATCAACGCACAGGGATATAGACAGCATTGCATCAACGCACAGGGATATAGACAGCATTGTATCAACGCACAGGGATATAGACAGCATTGTATCAACGCACAGGGATATAGACAGCATTGTATCAACGCACAGGGATATAGACAGCATTGTATCAACGCACAGGGATATAGACAGCATTGTATCAACGCACAGGGATATAGACAGCATTGTATCAACGCACAGGGATATAGACAGCATTGTATCAACGCACAGGGATATAGACAGCATTGTATCAACGCACAGGGATATAGACAGCATTGCATCAACGCACAGGGATATAGACAGCATTGTATCAACGCACAGGGATATAGACAGCATTGTATCAACGCACAGGGATATAGACAGCATTGTATCAACGCACAGGGATATAGACAGCATTGTATCAACGCACAGGGATATAGACAGCATTGCATCAACGCACAGGGATATAGACAGCATTGTATCAACGCACAGGGATATAGACAGCATTGTATCAACGCACAGGGATATAGACAGCATTGCATCAACGCACAGGGATATAGACAGCATTGTATCAACGCACAGGGATATAGACAGCATTGTATCAACGCACAGGGATATAGACAGCATTGTATCAACGCACAGGGATATAGACAGCATTGTATCAACGCACAGGGATATAGACAGCATTGTATCAACGCACAGGGATATAGACAGCATTGTATCAACGCACAGGGATATAGACAGCATTGTATCAACGCACAGGGATATAGACAGCATTGTATCAACGCACAGGGATATAGACAGCATTGTATCAACGCACAGGGATATAGACAGCATTGTATCAACGCACAGGGATATAGACAGCATTGTATCAACGCACAGGGATATAGACAGCATTGTATCAACGCACAGGGATATAGACAGCATTGTATCAACGCACAGGGATATAGACAGCATTGTATCAACGCACAGGGATATAGACGATGAATAGAACAATTGCTAGATCCGACCACGTGATAGAAACTCTGGGTTATGTTAGTGCAAGAGAAAGACGTGTGATAATTGCATGCAACTCTTGAAAGTCGTTATAATTAGAGAAGTGTTGGCGAATCTTAACGATTCTCGTGCTTAGTATTACTATTATAATGTATATAATGAACAAATAAACATTCATTGTTTTGCTGATGTTAAAAGAATTTTTTGTGGTTTAATTAAAGTTTGAGTTAAGGAGTGATAGTGGTAAGGAAGAAAGTTAGTAATAAAGTGGTGATAGAATAAGTGAGGGTTAACTCTGCCACATATAAATAAATGATACCGTGACCTAGAATAGCTAATAACGTAACCCTGTCACATTAGGACAGTCTATTGCACTCCTACAGGCACAAAGAATGTTCATCAGACCAGACGAACAGATTGTATTCTTGACAGATTGCAGATCACTACTGGAAGCAATACAGAACATCAGATGTGAACAAATGCGGCGGGAAATCAAATTCAAGCTCAACGAAATCCAAAGAGGCTCGACAGCTGCTCTGGTCTTCAGTGGCTACCCTCCCATTGTGGAATCACAAGGGATGAGGGAGCTTATGCCCTGTCCAGGTGGCAAGACAGAGCAGCTTACCAATGCAGTGTCCTACCAAGAAACACATGCCAACATACACAATAGGTACAACTCAAAATGGAAGTAAAACATGGAAGTGAGCAATAGACCTGACCCAATCCACCAGCTCCACAGACCCCAACAAACCACCATCTTTCGCCTGAGAACAGGCCACTGCATACTATCGCTCAAGTTTTCACACACAAGTGACTGCCCATGTGAAACCGGAGTCCAGATACCTGAACACATCCTACAGAATTGCCCAATTCACAGAGACCTACAATGCCAAACCTGGCCATAGGGAGTCGAGGTGACGCAGAAGCTGTGGGGCTACCACCTAGATCTGGAGAGGACTGTGGACTTCGTCCTAGCGACGGGACTGTAGATTTAGCATAACCAAAAAGCCTGACTGCAGAAGAACCTATATCCTTTGGTTCAGGAGTTTAGTATCCTAACCACTCAACCGCCCATTTCTCTATATCCAAACCACTTGCCAATCCGCTACTCTATAGGAACAAAGTCTTACCCATAAACTTAGCTGTCTCAACAGGAGCATCAGGTCTCCGCACCATTAACTTGAGAGTGATGCTGCGACCTTTGACCTTGATGGCGTCCAGGCGTCGTTTAACCTCAAGAGATAAGTCTTGAAGAAAGGTCACAGCCTCTGGTTCCTATAATAATTTTAGATAAGTTGATCAACTCATTCTGAAAGCACATATCTATATAAATAAAACATAAGAGAAGTGTGTCTGTCCAGAAGAGATTCCCCAACAAAGAGTTACTAACGTGTCAAATCAATGTGTTTTAGCTGACCAGACAGTCTTCTCTCCCTCATATAAGGATGCAGATTATAAGAGATTATAGTGACTTAGTTTAGTTACCAACCAAAAATTGTTTTCTCCCATTTTAACTACTTTTTGTTACGATGTGATTGTCACTTCTTGTTTGTGACTTTTTTTTTTTTTTTTTTTTGCATTTGCCTTATTTCTCTAATCCCCAAGGCGGTCTACGTTGCACTGTGGTTTTTATTTTGCGCCTGTCGGCCCAGTACATCCGACTTCAGCATGCATTTTATGTAAGGGTCTGCTTCCTCCTGCATTTTATAAGGGATTGCTTCCCCGGGGTAACGGCTGTTCTGTGGTGGGGATCAAACCCAGCACCTTCGGTTTGTGAGCTGTGCCACTTAACCACTAGGCCACGCCGTCCACGTTTGTGACCATTTTAATTCCTCTCATTACGATGTGATTGTCACTTATTGTGTTGTAAACATTTTTGTTACATTCTGTTGTTGGGTTCTCGGGTTTTGTCTTTTATTTTCCTGATAGTGTCTTTACTGTCATGATAAGGGCTGATCGCAGCCCTAAAAATGGCTTGGTTTATTCGGTGAGGGCCTTGATGGCATCTATGTTACGAACCATTGCCTGTGTGTCCTTAGAAGGAATGGTTAAGCTCTGGCCAGAGCTCTTCTTGTCTTTCATATACCTTGTGATTGTTAGATTTGAAACTCTTATTTGATATCATTCTTAACTGGCTTGGTTGTTGTTGTCTGTGATCTGGTGTAGTTTTTCTTGGTTTCCTTAGATCTTGTGTTTGTTAGATGTGAAACTCTTGTTTGATGGAATTGTTGTGCCTGACTTGGGGCCCTAAACAAGATAGCATGTCATTGTGACCTGGTGTAGTTTTTCTTGGTTTCCTTAGATCTTGTGTTTGTTAGATGTGAAACTCTTGTTTGATGGAATTGTTGTGCCTGACTTGGGGCCCTAAACAAGATAGCATGTCATTGTGATCTGGTGTAGTTTTTCTTGGTTTCCTTAGATCTTGTGTTTGTTAGATGTGAAACTCTTGTTTGATGGAATTGTTGTGCCTGACTTGGGGCCCTAAACAAGATAGCATGTCATTGTGATCTGGTGTAGTTTTTCTTGGTTTCCTTAGATCTTGTGTTTGTTAGATGTGAAACTCTTGTTTGATGGAATTGTTGTGCCTGACTTGGGGCCCTAAACAAGATAGCATGTCATTGTGATCTGGTGTAGTTTTTCTTGGTTTCCTTAGATCTTGTGTTTGTTAGATGTGAAACTCTTGTTTGATGGAATTGTTGTGCCTGACTTGGGGCCCTAAACAAGATAGCATGTCATTGTGACCTGGTGTAGTTTTTCTTGGTTTCCTTAGATCTTGTGTTTGTTAGATGTGAAACTCTTGTTTGATGGAATTGTTGTGCCTGACTTGGGGCCCTAAACAAGATAGCATGTCATTGTGACCTGGTGTAGTTTTTCTTGGTTTCCTTAGATCTTGTGTTTGTTAGATGTGAAACTCTTGTTTGATGGAATTGTTGTGCCTGACTTGGGGCCCTAAACAAGATAGCATGTCATTGTGACCTGGTGTAGTTTTTCTTGGTTTCCTTAGATCTTGTGTTTGTTAGATGTGAAACTCTTGTTTGATGGAATTGTTGTGCCTGACTTGGGGCCCTAAACAAGATAGCATGTCATTGTGACCTGGTGTAGTTTTTCTTGGTTTCCTTAGATCTTGTGTTTGTTAGATGTGAAACTCTTGTTTGATGGAATTGTTGTGCCTGACTTGGGGCCCTAAACAAGATAGCATGTCATTGTGACCTGGTGTAGTTTTTCTTGGTTTCCTTAGATCTTGTGTTTGTTAGATGTGAAACTCTTGTTTGATGGAATTGTTGTGCCTGACTTGGGGCCCTAAACAAGATAGCATGTCATTGTGACCTGGTGTAGTTTTTCTTGGTTTCCTTAGATCTTGTGTTTGTTAGATGTGAAACTCTTGTTTGATGGAATTGTTGTGCCTGACTTGGGGCCCTAAACAAGATAGCATGTCATTGTGACCTGGTGTAGTTTTTCTTGGTTTCCTTAGATCTTGTGTTTGTTAGATGTGAAACTCTTGTTTGATGGAATTGTTGTGCCTGACCTGGGGCCCTAAACAAGATAGCATGTCATTGTGACCTGGTGTAGTTTTTCTTGGTTTCCTTAGATCTTGTGTTTGTTAGATGTGAAACTCTTGTTTGATGGAATTGTTGTGCCTGACTTGGGGCCCTAAACAAGATAGCATGTCATTGTGACCTGGTGTAGTTTTTCTTGGTTTCCTTAGATCTTGTGTTTGTTAGATGTGAAACTCTTGTTTGATGGAATTGTTGTGCCTGACCTGGGGCCCTAAACAAGATAGCATGTCATTGTGACCTGGTGTAGTTTTTCTTGGTTTCCTTAGATCTTGTGTTTGTTAGATTTGAAACTCTTGTTTGATGGAATTGTTGTGCCTGACCTGGGGCCCTAAACAAGATAGCATGTCATTGTGACCTGGTGTAGTTTTTCTTGGTTTCCTTAGATCTTGTGTTTGTTAGATGTGAAACTCTTGTTTGATGGAATTGTTGTGCCTGACTTGGGGCCCTAAACAAGATAGCATGTCATTGTGACCTGGTGTAGTTTTTCTTGGTTTCCTTAGATCTTGTGTTTGTTAGATGTGAAACTCTTGTTTGATGGAATTGTTGTGCCTGACTTGGGGCCCTAAACAAGATAGCATGTCATTGTGACCTGGTGTAGTTTTTCTTGGTTTCCTTAGATCTTGTGTTTGTTAGATGTGAAACTCTTGTTTGATGGAATTGTTGTGCCTGACCTGGGGCCCTAAACAAGATAGCATGTCATTGTGACCTGGTGTAGTTTTTCTTGGTTTCCTTAGATCTTGTGTTTGTTAGATGTGAAACTCTTGTTTGATGGAATTGTTGTGCCTGACCTGGGGCCCTAAACAAGATAGCATGTCATTGTGACCTGGTGTAGTTTTTCTTGGTTTCCTTAGATCTTGTGTTTGTTAGATGTGAAACTCTTGTTTGATGGAATTGTTGTGCCTGACCTGGGGCCCTAAACAAGATAGCATGTCATTGTGACCTGGTGTAGTTTTTCTTGGTTTCCTTAGATCTTGTGTTTGTTAGATGTGAAACTCTTGTTTGATGGAATTGTTGTGCCTGACCTGGGGCCCTAAACAAGATAGCATGTCATTGTGACCTGGTGTAGTTTTTCTTGGTTTCCTTAGATCTTGTGTTTGTTAGATGTGAAACTCTTGTTTGATGGAATTGTTGTGCCTGACCTGGGGCCCTAAACAAGATAGCATGTCATTGTGACCTGGTGTAGTTTTTCTTGGTTTCCTTAGATCTTGTGTTTGTTAGATGTGAAACTCTTGTTTGATGGAATTGTTGTGCCTGACTTGGGGCCCTAAACAAGATAGCATGTCATTGTGACCTGGTGTAGTTTTTCTTGGTTTCCTTAGATCTTGTGTTTGTTAGATGTGAAACTCTTGTTTGATGGAATTGTTGTGCCTGACCTGGGGCCCTAAACAAGATAGCATGTCATTGTGACCTGGTGTAGTTTTTCTTGGTTTCCTTAGATCTTGTGTTTGTTAGATGTGAAACTCTTGTTTGATGGAATTGTTGTGCCTGACCTGGGGCCCTAAACAAGATAGCATGTCATTGTGACCTGGTGTAGTTTTTCTTGGTTTCCTTAGATCTTGTGTTTGTTAGATGTGAAACTCTTGTTTGATGGAATTGTTGTGCCTGACCTGGGGCCCTAAACAAGATAGCATGTCATTGTGACCTGGTGTAGTTTTTCTTGGTTTCCTTAGATCTTGTGTTTGTTAGATGTGAAACTCTTGTTTGATGGAATTGTTGTGCCTGACCTGGGGCCCTAAACAAGATAGCATGTCATTGTGACCTGGTGTAGTTTTTCTTGGTTTCCTTAGATCTTGTGTTTGTTAGATGTGAAACTCTTGTTTGATGGAATTGTTGTGCCTGACCTGGGGCCCTAAACAAGATAGCATGTCATTGTGACCTGGTGTAGTTTTTCTTGGTTTCCTTAGATCTTGTGTTTGTTAGATGTGAAACTCTTGTTTGATGGAATTGTTGTGCCTGACCTGGGGCCCTAAACAAGATAGCATGTCATTGTGACCTGGTGTAGTTTTTCTTGGTTTCCTTAGATCTTGTGTTTGTTAGATGTGAAACTCTTGTTTGATGGAATTGTTGTGCCTGACCTGGGGCCCTAAACAAGATAGCATGTCATTGTGACCTGGTGTAGTTTTTCTTGGTTTCCTTAGATTTTGTGTTTGTTAGATGTGAAACTCTTGTTTGATGGAATTGTTGTGCCTGACCTGGGGCCCTAAACAAGATAGCATGTCATTGTGACCTGGTGTAGTTTTTCTTGGTTTCCTTAGATCTTGTGTTTGTTAGATGTGAAACTCTTGTTTGATGGAATTGTTGTGCCTGACTTGGGGCCCTAAACAAGATAGCATGTCATTGTGATCTGGTGTAGTTTTTCTTGGTTTCCTTAGATCTTGTGTTTGTTAGATGTGAAACTCTTGTTTGATGGAATTGTTGTGCCTGACTTGGGGCCCTAAACAAGATAGCATGTCATTGTGATCTGGTGTAGTTTTTCTTGGTTTCCTTAGATCTTGTGTTTGTTAGATGTGAAACTCTTGTTTGATGGAATTGTTGTGCCTGACTTGGGGCCCTAAACAAGATAGCATGTCATTGTGACCTGGTGTAGTTTTTCTTGGTTTCCTTAGATCTTGTGTTTGTTAGATGTGAAACTCTTGTTTGATGGAATTGTTGTGCCTGACCTGGGGCCCTAAACAAGATAGCATGTCATTGTGACCTGGTGTAGTTTTTCTTGGTTTCCTTAGATCTTGTGTTTGTTAGATGTGAAACTCTTGTTTGATGGAATTGTTGTGCCTGACCTGGGGCCCTAAACAAGATAGCATGTCATTGTGACCTGGTGTAGTTTTTCTTGGTTTCCTTAGATCTTGTGTTTGTTAGATGTGAAACTCTTGTTTGATGGAATTGTTGTGCCTGACCTGGGGCCCTAAACAAGATAGCATGTCATTGTGACCTGGTGTAGTTTTTCTTGGTTTCCTTAGATCTTGTGTTTGTTAGATGTGAAACTCTTGTTTGATGGAATTGTTGTGCCTGACCTGGGGCCCTAAACAAGATAGCATGTCATTGTGACCTGGTGTAGTTTTTCTTGGTTTCCTTAGATCTTGTGTTTGTTAGATGTGAAACTCTTGTTTGATGGAATTGTTGTGCCTGACCTGGGGCCCTAAACAAGATAGCATGTCATTGTGACCTGGTGTAGTTTTTCTTGGTTTCCTTAGATCTTGTGTTTGTTAGATGTGAAACTCTTGTTTGATGGAATTGTTGTGCCTGACCTGGGGCCCTAAACAAGATAGCATGTCATTGTGACCTGGTGTAGTTTTTCTTGGTTTCCTTAGATCTTGTGTTTGTTAGATGTGAAACTCTTGTTTGATGGAATTGTTGTGCCTGACCTGGGGCCCTAAACAAGATAGCATGTCATTGTGACCTGGTGTAGTTTTTCTTGGTTTCCTTAGATCTTGTGTTTGTTAGATGTGAAACTCTTGTTTGATGGAATTGTTGTGCCTGACCTGGGGCCCTAAACAAGATAGCATGTCATTGTGACCTGGTGTAGTTTTTCTTGGTTTCCTTAGATCTTGTGTTTGTTAGATGTGAAACTCTTGTTTGATGGAATTGTTGTGCCTGACCTGGGGCCCTAAACAAGATAGCATGTCATTGTGACCTGGTGTAGTTTTTCTTGGTTTCCTTAGATCTTGTGTTTGTTAGATGTGAAACTCTTGTTTGATGGAATTGTTGTGCCTGACCTGGGGCCCTAAACAAGATAGCATGTCATTGTGACCTGGTGTAGTTTTTCTTGGTTTCCTTAGATCTTGTGTTTGTTAGATGTGAAACTCTTGTTTGATGGAATTGTTGTGCCTGACCTGGGGCCCTAAACAAGATAGCATGTCATTGTGACCTGGTGTAGTTTTTCTTGGTTTCCTTAGATCTTGTGTTTGTTAGATGTGAAACTCTTGTTTGATGGAATTGTTGTGCCTGACCTGGGGCCCTAAACAAGATAGCATGTCATTGTGACCTGGTGTAGTTTTTCTTGGTTTCCTTAGATCTTGTGTTTGTTAGATGTGAAACTCTTGTTTGATGGAATTGTTGTGCCTGACCTGGGGCCCTAAACAAGATAGCATGTCATTGTGACCTGGTGTAGTTTTTCTTGGTTTCCTTAGATCTTGTGTTTGTTAGATGTGAAACTCTTGTTTGATGGAATTGTTGTGCCTGACCTGGGGCCCTAAACAAGATAGCATGTCATTGTGACCTGGTGTAGTTTTTCTTGGTTTCCTTAGATCTTGTGTTTGTTAGATGTGAAACTCTTGTTTGATGGAATTGTTGTGCCTGACCTGGGGCCCTAAACAAGATAGCATGTCATTGTGACCTGGTGTAGTTTTTCTTGGTTTCCTTAGATCTTGTGTTTGTTAGATGTGAAACTCTTGTTTGATGGAATTGTTGTGCCTGACCTGGGGCCCTAAACAAGATAGCATGTCATTGTGACCTGGTGTAGTTGCTTTGTATGATGTTCCTGGTCATTGGCTCTCTTCATTTGTTTTTTCTTTTTTGAATTTTGTCCATGAGATTACCAAGACTTTAAGGGGCTCAATGGTCTTGAGTTAAGGTGTCTGCCTCAGATGCCGCAGGTCACGTGTACGAATCACATTGGAGATCGGGATTTTTTTCACATGGATCTACTAGTAAAAATTCCTCTAATCTTTGGGTAGTGAGATCGGACTACAGTGTTGAGCACGTTAAAAAATCCTTTGGCAGTTGGAAATTGAAAAGAGTAGGCTTAACAGTCGCTGCCCGAACAAAATTCAAGTTAGAAATCTACCAAGTTATTTCTACCTTTCCCCAGGTAGTTTGTTAAAAGCAGCTATAGATGACGCCTAACTGGCTGCGGGTCTATTTAGCTCTAGTGTTTGAGTTTATTAAGATGGACTCGCACATCGGTTTAAAAACCACCCTCCAAGATACTGGTTGTATACAGACTCTGTAGAGGCTTTTAAACCAGTATAAAGACGTTAACTTAAGTTATATTCCTCCTCCAAGCAGTGGGCCAGGTAACAGGCTGCACTAGTGCAGTCTGGCTAAGAGAAAAGGTATCGCCGTGGGAAGGCAGACCCAGTACCCAAAAAAGCCAGCTGAAATTGGATGTGTCGGACCAAAAGGCACAGATATCGCAGCCTCGCTGTAAGCAACAACACAACATCCTTGTCCTGGCAATCCCCGAAGAAGTTAGTTATGCAAATTTGCATTGTGAAGATGTTTGTCACAATGTAAGGCAATGTTTTTTTTTGTGCCCATGCCTAACTGAACCATACTTATTGATGTGATTATCATCGGTTTATTTATAGTTAACAACAACCTTTGTAAACCTGATCCCATAGTTGACTTCCGCAGACACAGAACTTCTCTGTTTGTCTCCCTTGATCTCTCGGTTGTCTTGACCCAAACAGAATCCGTGGAGTTTCTCACCAATCTTCGGACCAAATTCCTGCCTGAGCGTGGTCAGGGGAACGTTCTGCAGCTCCCCACATGTGTGTACTGCCAGCAAGGCCAACTTACGAGACAGAGAGTAGCCAACACCTGAAATTGAGATGGATGACGAATTAGAAACGTAAATGTCAACCATTTCAACTTAAACAAGAACAAGAATTAAAATACCTGGGAAATATTTGTACAGAAGATGGAAGGCTACAAGACATGAGGGGGACCTCATGGAAGATGGACTGATGACATAAGAGTAATCCTTCAACGACACGGGCTTACAACAACCAAGAACGATGACATAAGCTCTCCACAATGCTCACAAGCACAAGTAGATGGATAACTGAACTGGAAGGAAGTATGTTAAGATGGATGGATAACTGAACTGGAAGAACGTATGTTAAGATGGATGGATAACTGAACTGGAAGGACGTATGTTAAGATGGATGGATAACTGAACTGGAAGGAAGTATGTTAAGATGGATGGATAACTGAACTGGAAGAACGTATGTTAAGATGGATGGATAACTGAACTGGAAGGAAGTATGTTAAGATGGATGGATAACTGAACTGGAAGAACGTATGTTAAGATGGATGGATAACTGAACTGGAAGGACGTATGTTAAGATGGATGGATAACTGAACTGGAAGGAAGTATGTTAAGATGGATGGATAACTGAACTGGAAGAACGTATGTTAAGATGGATGGATAACTGAACTGGAAGGACGTATGTTAAGATGGATGGATAACTGAACTGGAAGGACGTATGTTAAGAATCATACAAATAAATAAAATACAATTTCTCTTTGTCGGCCCACCTTATGGCTTTATCTGCTACATAAAACTTTGGATAAGGCTTGGCTTCGTTGCTTTCTCAATCTCCCGCTACCAAACCCTGACATGGGCCTAAGTAGCAGAATTTAGTCCAGAGAACGGAATGCATTGTGTCGTAGTTTACAGCTTGACTGCGATATTTGCACCTTTCGGTCCAACACATCCTACTTCAGCAAGCATTTTTTTAGTACCAGGTTAGCATTCCCTCTTCGATCCCTTCTCCTTAGCCAGTCTGCTCTGTTGCAGCCTGTTATCCTGGATCACCGCGTGGAGGTGTAGAAGGGTCTTGGCAGCTCTGGTTCGCTGGCCCTGACGCTAGCAGTCAGCTATGGGTCGATGACCACTGCAGCTCATGCGCTGCTCAGCGTCTTGATCCCAAACTTTGGATATAAAATGAAAGATATTTAATCCCAGGCAATGGGTACTGAAATAGTGATGTTAAACTGTGGTTATGAAAAATGACGGATAGTGAAGACAGTGGGTTTAATTATTGCATTACACAGAGGTCTACTGTTCAATATGGAGAATAACTTGAACTGACAAGACGTTGCTGTGCGGGTTGGGCTGCCTTCTCGTCCATTAACACAGTTCTGGATGGTTGCCATGACCAGGACCTACGAGCCTCCCTCTTCAAGTCTATTGTAATCTCTGCAATGTGTTGCGGTGCTGATACGTGGACACTAACAAATTCTGACATAAGACGATTGTCCCTGGTGAAGGATGCGTTAATCCATGCAGACGAGGCAAAACATAGATGGGCAGGTCACATGTTACAACGAAACGATGGTCGATGGAGCACAGCGCCAGCAGTCTGGTACCCGCGAGGCAAGAAGAGATCGCAGGAAAGACCTCCAATGCATTGGTCAGACTCCTGTACTGTACAATGCAACATCCGAGATGCCTCTAGAGTACTTGCCACACACTCGACTTCCATGGACCAAGACAGGGTCTGCTGGAGACGAAGTTGTGACCCACAGCTACACTGAGGAACGGTTCATACAGAGACCAAGATTATACAAAGCCTACTGCGAGACCAAGATTATACAAAGCCTACTGCGAGACCAAGATTATACAAAGCTTACTGCGAGACCAAGATTATACAAAGCCTACTGCGAGACCAAGATTATACAAAGCCTACTGCGAGACCAAGATTATACAAAGCCTACTGCGAGACCAAGATTATACAAAGCCTACTGCGAGACCAAGATTATACAAAGCCTACTGCGAGACCAAGATTATACAAAGCTTACTGCGAGACCAAGATTATACAAAGCCTACTGCGAGACCAAGATTATACAAAGCCTACTGCGAGACCAAGATTATACAAAGCTTACTGCGAGACCAAGATTATACAAAGCCTACTGCGAGACCAAGATTATACAAAGCCTACTGCGAGACCAAGATTATACAAAGCCTACTGCGAGACCAAGATTATACAAAGCCTACTGCGAGACCAAGATTATACAAAGCCTACTGCGAGACCAAGATTATACAAAGCCTACTGCGAGACCAAGATTATACAAAGCCTACTGCGAGACCAAGATTATACAAAGCCTACTGCGAGACCAAGATTATACAAAGCCTACTGCGAGACCAAGATTATACAAAGCTTACTGCGAGACCAAGATTATACAAAGCCTACTGCGAGACCAAGATTATACAAAGCCTACTGCGAGACCAAGATTATACAAAGCTTACTGCGAGACCAAGATTATACAAAGCCTACTGCGAGACCAAGATTATACAAAGCCTACTGCGAGACCAAGATTATACAAAGCCTACTGCGAGACCAAGATTATACAAAGCCTACTGCGAGACCAAGATTATACAAAGCCTACTGCGAGACCAAGATTATACAAAGCCTACTGCGAGACCAAGATTATACAAAGCTTACTGCGAGACCAAGATTATACAAAGCCTACTGCGAGACCAAGATTATACAAAGCCTACTGCGAGACCAAGATTATACAAAGCTTACTGCGAGACCAAGATTATACAAAGCCTACTGCGAGACCAAGATTATACAAAGCCTACTGCGAGACCAAGATTATACAAAGCCTACTGCGAGACCAAGATTATACAAAGCCTACTGCGAGACCAAGATTATACAAAGCCTACTGCGAGACCAAGATTATACAAAGCCTACTGCGAGACCAAGATTATACAAAGCCTACTGCGAGACCAAGATTATACAAAGCCTACTGCGAGACCAAGATTATACAAAGCTTACTGCGAGACCAAGATTATACAAAGCCTACTGCGAGACCAAGATTATACAAAGCCTACTGCGAGACCAAGATTATACAAAGCTTACTGCGAGACCAAGATTATACAAAGCTTACTGCGAGACCAAGATTATACAAAGCTTACTGCGAGACCAAGATTATACAAAGCTTACTGCGAGACCAAGATTATACAAAGCCTACTGCGAGACCAAGATTATACAAAGCCTACTGCGAGACCAAGATTATACAAAGCTTACTGCATGTCACTGATTCATTCATAATTTTTCACCAATGTGAGGCATAGTCTATCAGTGAAGCTGGTCCTTTTTATAGTAAGGCTGTTTCCAAGAGTTTGCAACCATTCACCTTTTCAAGATTAGTGTCTGAGTTTTTAAAGCGGTTGATTATAATGGTGGTGGTGGTGGCCATAGCTGAGAAAGTAAAGAGCTCACTTCTCAAGAAACGAACAAACTAAAGAGTGAAACAATGGGTGTTCAAATCCCTCAACTTTCAATTGTTCCCTGGTCTCAAAGGAGGTTTGATCTGTACCTAGTTCTATTGGAGATGAACAATGAACTCTGAGATATGGTGTAGACGCTGTCAATGTAATACATGCCTTCAGTTGAAAATTAAAATTAGCAGGCTCTTAGCGGCTGTCCTGAAAACAACTCTACATGTAATGAAATTCCTACCTGATAGTGGCCTGTATAAGGGCATAAGAGAAGCAAGCCCTCCATCAAGTAAAGACACAATAGGTCAGTCACCTATTTGTCTGTGCACACTCGTATATACAAACAAGGACCTCCACACTTCCAGAAGTGGAGCTACTAAAAAAAGTGCAATGCAAGGTTTTTCAGTAGATTCCTCATTACAGAGTTCACGGTATCGATTCCCACCTTGTTGGCAAGGTTACTGTAATACAGTCCTGACAAGAGGCCAGGTCTTGGTCAGTATGCTTCACCTGACCCTGACAAGAGGGTCAGCATAGCATGTTTCACCTGACCCTGACATAATGTGGGGTCTTTGTCAGTGTTTAACCTTACCCTGATGTGTGAGGTGTGGCCTTGGTAAGTATGTTTCACCTGACTGATGTGAGGTGTGGCCTTGGTAAGTATGTTTCACCTGACTGATGTGAGGTGTGGCCTTGGTAAGTATGTTTCACCTGACTGATGTGAGGTGTGGCCTTGCTAAGTATGTTTCACCTGACTCTGATGTGAGGTGTGGCCTTGGTAAATATGTTTCACCTGACCCTGATGTGAGGTGTGGCCTAGCTAAGTATGTTTCACCTGACTCTGACGTGTGGCCTTGCTAAGTATGTTTCACCTGACCCTGATGTGAGGTGTGGCCTTGGTAAGTATGTTTCACCTGACCCTGATGTGAGATGTGGCCTTGCTAAGTATGTTTCACCTGAATCTGATGTGAGGTGGGGTCTTGGTAAGTATGTTTCAATTGACCATGACACTATTGGTTTATCACCTTGAAACATTACATAATCTCCATTAACACTTTTGTCGAGTTGTCTAATCTGTTATTTTGATGTTTTCTGAAGGTTAATATGATTCATCCAGAATCTGTAAGGAAATGGATTTACTGAAAATCACGAGATGACTGAGGAGGTGAAAACCTACCTGGCAGATCTGACACAAGCTGATCCTTAATGAAGTTCTTGGCTTCTGCAGCAATCACCGCAAATTGGCCATTCGGTTTAGCTCTTTTCGTAGCAAGTCTGGCCAAAAGGATGTTAGGTCCTTCAACAGAGAAACAAAAATGAGATAAATGTTAACACTAGACAGTTCTCATTTGACAAAAATCGATGGCACACAAAACATCAGTTTACGGTCTGAATCCAACGTGTTTCGCTCTAATGCCAAGTTTTGATTATTTGGATTTTGCAATAGTTGTAAGAATGTTAGGATTTCTGGCACTGATTAAGTTTAATGTCCAGTTAAGCTCTTTAAGCTTTACACCGTTTCTGGGAAAGTCCTTCTTCTGCGTTCGTTCTCAATCTCCCGCTACCAAGCCCTGAACAGGGCTTTGCAAGCAGCAGGATGTAGTCCAGAGAACGAAATGTGTTGTGCCGCTAGTTTACAGCTTGACTGTGATATTTGCACCTTTCGGTCCGACACATCCATCTTCGGTAGAGGGGAAAGTCCTATCAGTTGGTTCAGCTAATGATTACAGTCACACAGTCCGCAGAGTCCAGTCTTCACATACTTAGGCAGACATACCCTTGCTCATATGGGGAGGTGGCAGTGGCTAGTCTCCTCTAGTTTATCCCGTCAGTTGAAGAGGTGTTTCGGGGGTGTGATCACTACACATGCAGCTACAGCTACTTGGCACCATAGGTAAGAGCTGGATGGCACGTAGGAACCAAGAGTTGGCAAACCACTTCTTTCAGTGGAAGCACGACATGATCTTCTCAACCAAGAGGTAATACATTCTGTCAGTGGAAGCACGACATGATCTTCTCAACCAAGAGGTAATACATTCTGTCAGTGGAAGCACGACATGATCTTCTCAACCAAGAGGTAATACATTCTGTCAGTGGAAGCACGACATGATCTTCTCAACCAAGAGGTAATACATTCTGTCAGTGGAAGCACGACATGATCTTCTCAACCAAGAGGTAATACATTCTGTCAGTGGAAGCACGACATGATCTTCTCAACCAAGAGGTAATACATTCTGTCAGTGGAAGCACGACATGATCTTCTCAACCAAGAGGTAATACATTCTGTCAGTGGAAGCACGACATGATCTTCTCAACCAAGAGGTAATACATTCTGTCAGTGGAAGCACGACATGATCTTCTCAACCAAGAGGTAATACATTCTGTCAGTGGAAGCACGACATGATCTTCTCAACCAAGAGGTAATACATTCTGTCAGTGGAAGCACGACATGATCTTCTCAACCAAGAGGTAATACATTCTGTCAGTGGAAGCACGACATGATCTTCTCAACCAAGAGGTAATACATTCTGTCAGTGGAAGCACGACATGATCTTCTCAACCAAGAGGTAATACATTCTGTCAGTGGAAGCACGACATGATCTTCTCAACCAAGAGGTAATACATTCTGTCAGTGGAAGCACGACATGATCTTCTCAACCAAGAGGTAATACATTCTGTCAGTGGAAGCACGACATGATCTTCTCAACCAAGAGGTAATACATTCTGTCAGTGGAAGCACGACATGATCTTCTCAACCAAGAGGTAATACATTCTGTCAGTGGAAGCACGACATGATCTTCTCAACCAAGAGGTAATACATTCTGTCAGTGGAAGCACGACATGATCTTCTCAACCAAGAGGTAATACATTCTGTCAGTGGAAGCACGACATGATCTTCTCAACCAAGAGGTAATACATTCTGTCAGTGGAAGCACGACATGATCTTCTCAACCAAGAGGTAATACATTCTGTCAGTGGAAGCACGACATGATCTACCAAAAAAACGGGGTAATACATTCTGTCAGTGGAAGCACGACATGATCTTCTCAACCAAGAGGTAATACATTCTGTCAGTGGAAGCACGACATGATCTTCTCAACCAAGAGGTAATACATTCTGTCAGTGGAAGCACGACATGATCTTCTCAACCAAGAGGTAATACATTCTGTCAGTGGAAGCACGACATGATCTTCTCAACCAAGAGGTAATACATTCTGTCAGTGGAAGCACGACATGATCTTCTCAACCAAGAGGTAATACATTCTGTCAGTGGAAGCACGACATGATCTTCTCAACCAAGAGGTAATACATTCTGTCAGTGGAAGCACGACATGATCTTCTCAACCAAGAGGTAATACATTCTGTCAGTGGAAGCACGACATGATCTTCTCAACCAAGAGGTAATACATTCTGTCAGTGGAAGCATGACATGATCTTCTCAACCAAGAGGTAATACATTCTGTCAGTGGAAGCACGACATGATCTTCTCAACCAAGAGGTAATACATTCTGTCAGTGGAAGCACGACATGATCTTCTCAACCAAGAGGTAATACATTCTGTCAGTGGAAGCACGACATGATCTTCTCAACCAAGAGGTAATACATTCTGTCAGTGGAAGCACGACATGATCTTCTCAACCAAGAGGTAATACATTCTGTCAGTGGAAGCACGACATGATCTTCTCAACCAAGAGGTAATACATTCTGTCAGTGGAAGCACGACATGATCTTCTCAACCAAGAGGTAATACATTCTGTCAGTGGAAGCACGACATGATCTTCTCAACCAAGAGGTAATACATTCTGTCAGTGGAAGCACGACATGATCTTCTCAACCAAGAGGTAATACATTCTGTCAGTGGAAGCACGACATGATCTTCTCAACCAAGAGGTAATACATTCTGTCAGTGGAAGCACGACATGATCTTCTCAACCAAGAGGTAATACATTCTGTCAGTGGAAGCACGACATGATCTTCTCAACCAAGAGGTAATACATTCTGTCAGTGGAAGCACGACATGATCTTCTCAACCAAGAGGTAATACATTCTGTCAGTGGAAGCACGACATGATCTTCTCAACCAAGAGGTAATACATTCTGTCAGTGGAAGCACGACATGATCTTCTCAACCAAGAGGTAATACATTCTGTCAGTGGAAGCACGACATGATCTTCTCAACCAAGAGGTAATACATTCTGTCAGTGGAAGCACGACATGATCTTCTCAACCAAGAGGTAATACATTCTGTCAGTGGAAGCACGACATGATCTTCTCAACCAAGAGGTAATACATTCTGTCAGTGGAAGCACGACATGATCTTCTCAACCAAGAGGTAATACATTCTGTCAGTGGAAGCACGACATGATCTTCTCAACCAAGAGGTAATACATTCTGTCAGTGGAAGCACGACATGATCTTCTCAACCAAGAGGTAATACATTCTGTCAGTGGAAGCACGACATGATCTTCTCAACCAAGAGGTAATACATTCTGTCAGTGGAAGCACGACATGATCTTCTCAACCAAGAGGTAATACATTCTGTCAGTGGAAGCACGACATGATCTTCTCAACCAAGAGGTAATACATTCTGTCAGTGGAAGCACGACATGATCTTCTCAACCAAGAGGTAATACATTCTGTCAGTGGAAGCACGACATGATCTTCTCAACCAAGAGGTAATACATTCTGTCAGTGGAAGCACGACATGATCTTCTCAACCAAGAGGTAATACATTTCCCTACCACTCCAATACACCATAATTTACATACACAGGGAACTAACCAATTCCCGCAGATGCTGGACAGCCCGATTTCTCCAGCATCTCAGCTCTTAGCACCTGGGCAAACTCAGCCGCTGTGGCACCAGTGTTTGATAGAACGTCAGTGCAGTCAATCAACATCTCGTCACAGCTGACAGCTTCAATGTCGTGTGTGTAGCTAGAGAATCAAAGTCTAGAGAGTTAAAAAGATATACGATAAGTCACAAATAGCTATTTAAATAAATATACAACAAATTTCCCAAACATTTATTACTGCACCAACATTGTCCCTTATTTCTTAACATAATTTCAACCAAAACTGAAACATTTATCCAATTTTTTCATCAGGGCAATGATAGGCCCATTTGGTTCATTTTGTGTGTTCATCAGGGCAATGATAGGCCCATTTGGTTCATTTTGTGTGTTCATCAGGGCAATGATAGGCCCATTTGGTTCATTTTGTGTGTTCATCAGGGCAATGCCAGGCCCATTTGGTTCATTTTGTGTGTTCATCAGGGCAATGATAGGCCCATTTGGTTCATTTTGTGTGTTCATCAGGGCAATGATAGGCCCATTTGGTTCATTGTGTTGTGTTCATCAGGGCAATGACAGGCCCATTTGGTTCATTTTGTGTGTTCATCAGGGTAATGATAGACCCATTTGGTTCATTTTGTGTGTTCATCTGGGCAATGATAGGCCCATTTGGTTCATTTTGTGTGTTCATCAGTGCAATGATAGGCCCATTTGGTTCATTTTGTGTGTTCATCAGGGCAATGCCAGGCCCATTTGGTTCATTTTGTGTGTTCATCAGGGCAATGATAGGCCCATTTGGTTCATTTTGTGTGTTCATCAGGGCAATGATAGGCCCATTTGGTTCATTTTGTGTGTTCATCAGGGCAATGATAGGCCCATTTGGTTCATTGTGTTGTGTTCATCAGGGCAATGACAGGCCCATTTGGTTCATTTTGTGTGTTCATCAGGGTAATGATAGACCCATTTGGTTCATTTTGTGTGTTCATCTGGGCAATGATAGGCCCATTTGGTTCATTTTGTGTGTTCATCAGTGCAATGATAGGCCCATTTGGTTCATTTTGTGTGTTCATCAGGGCAATGCCAGGCCCATTTGGTTCATTTTGTGTGTTCATCAGGGCAATGATAGGCCCATTTGGTTCATTTTGTGTGTTCATCAGGGCAATGACAGGCCTATTTGGTTCATTTTGTGTGTTCATCAGGGCAATGATAGGCCCATTTGGTTCATTGTGTTGTGTTCATCAGGGCAATGACAGGCCCATTTGGTTCATTTTGTGTGTTCATCAGGGTAATGATAGACCCATTTGGTTCATTTTGTGTGTTCATCTGGGCAATGATAGGCCCATTTGGTTCATTTTGTGTGTTCATCAGTGCAATGATAGGCCCATTTGGTTCATTTTGTGTGTTCATCAGGGCAATGCCAGGCCCATTTGGTTCATTTTGTGTGTTCATCAGGGCAATGATAGGCCCATTTGGTTCATTTTGTGTGTTCATCAGGGCAATGACAGGCCTATTTGGTTCATTTTGTGTGTTCATCAGGGCAATGACAGGCCTATTTGGTTCATTTTGTGTGTTCATCAGGGCAATGACAGGCCTATTTGGTTCATTTTGTGTGTTCATCAGGGCAATGATAGGCCCATTTGGTTCATTGTGTTGTGTTCATCAGGGCAATGACAGGCCCATTTGGTTCATTTTGTGTGTTTATCAGTGCAATGATAGGCCCATTTGGTTCATTTTGTGTGTTCATCAGGGCAATGACAGGCCTATTTGGTTCATTTTGTGTGTTCATCAGGGCAATGATAGGCCCATTTGGTTCATTGTGTTGTGTTCATCAGGGCAATGATAGGCCCATTTGGTTCATTTTGTGTGTTCATCAGTGCAATGATAGGCCCATTTGGTTCATTTTGTGTGTTCATCTGGGCAATGACGGGCCCATTTGGTTCATTTTGTGTATTCATAAGGGCAATGACAGGCCCATTTGGTTCATTTTGTGTGTTCATCAGGGCAATGACAGGCCTATTTGGTTCATTTTGTGTGTTTATCAGTGCAATGACGGGCCCATTTTGTTCATCAGGGCAATGACAGGCCCATTTAGTTCATCAGGGCAATGGCGGGCCCATTTGGTTCATTTTGTGTGTTCATCAGTGCAATGACAAGCCTATTTGGTTCATCAGGGCAATGACGGGCCCATTTGGTTCATTTTGTGTGTTCATCAGTGCAATGACAAGCCTATTTGGTTCATCAGGGCAATGACGGGCCCATTTGGTTCATTTTGTGTGTTCATCAGGGCAATGACAGGCCTATTTGGTTCATTTTATGTGTTCATCAGTGCAATGACAGGCCCATTTGGTTCATTTTGTGTGTTCATCAGGCCGTTGTCTGGTTGCCCACCACCAGCACACTATCTGGAAACTGAATTTATCATGCATTATGTTGCAGGCTAAACCATATTACATTGCCTATCGTTCTTCCTCTGTCAGCTTGAACTATCTCCCGCACCCGCTGCACAGATGCTTCTGCTCCATTCTGAACAGGACGACCAGGTCAGGCTACATCAGAAATTGTTTTGCATCCTTGAGAAAATTTATCGACTCAGTTATGCACCATTTTAAACAAAAGATACTTCTCCCCATACACAGGAAGAATTTCCTTATGAATATCCATTGCAGAAAGTTCTTCTCAACAAAAAATGCACAACAGCATGATGTTCTTTGATTGTAAACCATTTTTTTTATCTGAACTTAACAAGCACCTGAATAGAATCCAACCACAACATACACGTGAGGGCCAGTTGTGTACACACCCATATGAAACCACTCATCCTAATCTCCCTGATGGCTCGGTGCTCAGTGATGTTAAAAAAATGCTTCTTCCTTGGAGGTCAGATAAATGAGAACACTTTGCATGGAACTAACCAACAACAAGCACATGCAGATACTATTAAAACCATTGGGCCAAAGGTTGAGAGCTCGAATACTGCAACAACAACAACACTCTCCTTCCCTTTTTTGCAAGTCTATCTGCCTTCTTGTTCCCCAATATACCACACTGTGGCAGCAGCCACTCAAGATTGATTCACTTTCTGCCAGCTACCTTAGATCATTCCTCAGGTGCGGGACTTTGCAGGAGAATGTGTTGTGCATGTTTTCTTCTTCTTCTTCTTCGTACGCAGTCAGACAGTAACCATTATTTTTTCGAAAAAAGCGGCGGTCATCCTGAGGCTGTCGCCACTGCCATACAGCTTGTCTTACAGTTCCACTGGTGATGGCCACATCTGCTCTCTCTGATCCTCGTATGTATGGCAGTTCTGCAGCAGATGTTCAGCGGTCATTTTACAAGTACCGCACGGGCATTCGTCGGTACCACCTATCTTCAATTTGTTGAATAGGTGGTACCTCAGTCTATTGTGGCCAGTGCGAAGTCTGAAGACAACGACCTGCTCTCTTCGGTTCAACTAGTAATAGGCATCGTTTTTGATGTAACCAGTATGTTCGGTTTCCCATTTGGTCATGTATCTGGCTTTGATAAGCCGTTTTGACTCTTCGTACGACATACTAGTATCTGTTTGTGGTAGTCTTGCACCTTCTTTTGCCAGTCTGTCTGCCTCCTCGTTGCCTTGGATGTTGCAGTGTGATGGGACCCATGTACCACTACCCTTTTTGGTGCGGACTGCTGGCACAGTTTGCAGAGTGCTGCTCTTAAGTCATTAAGCTCAGTGTTTTTCTGGCTTTTTAGCGCTGTGACTACGACGAGAGCATCTGTAAGCAGGACTATATAGCTTTCCTTTTCATTGTGTGTCACCATTTCTTCCACTGCCGCCCTCAGTGCCTCTGCCTCCGCTCTGAAATTGCTTGTGTACTTACCAGTAGCGAATGACAGTGTTATTTGTCTGCCATTTGGTAGGTTCAGGAATGCTCCTGCCCCTCTGTTCTGTGTAGTGTTTGTTACAGAACCGTCGGTGTATGCATGGGTCCAGTCCATGCGTGGGTAGCTTTTCAATATGAAGCTTAGGGTAGTATCTCTCCTTTCTTTTTCAGTCTGGCAGTTTTTGTTTGCAATACCTGGTATATTTTCTACCACCTCTGGAAATATATCCTGCCTCCAGGTAGGTTTTCGTACAGTAGTGATGGGTTTTGGTGTTGTTAGTGCGTTTAAGGGATCTTCGTGCATCTTTGCTTTGGCTATTTCTGCAAAGTTTCTCCGCTTTAGTTTCCCATTTCCCAAATTGTTTAGTCTCTGGTGCATTGGATGGTCAGTCAGTCTTCGGAGTTTCTCTGACTGCAGCTGGGCTCTGCAGTCTCTTCTATCGGTCATGGATTGCAGTTTTGTAATCTTTTCAAGTTCTACAATTGGCGTTGACTTCATGCCACCTGTTATAATTCTCATGGCTTGGTTTTGAAGTTTGCTAACTTTATCGAAGTTCGCCTTTGCTGCTGTTGTCCATGCCGCAATGCCATACTCGAGAACTGGTCTCACTCTTCCAGTGTACAGTTTCTTTAGTATGCCTTCGTCTGCTCCCCAGCTTGTGCCAGCAAGTTTCCTCATGATTGCCATTCTTTCTCTGGCTCTCATTCGGTTTCTCTCGATCTGACTTTTCCATGTCATGCGCCGATCAAATGTGACTCCCAGATAGGTTGGGTTGTCGTTTGGCTGCAGGAATTTGCCATTTAGACTTAATTTGGTATTTTGGGGTTTGATTGAGAGCGAGAATATTGTGCATGTGGTTTTCTCCTCGTTTATTTTGACCAGCCATGAGTTCGCCCACTCTTCCAGCGATGTTAGGGCCTGCTGCATCCGATTTCTTGCTATGGTGAGATTCTTTTCAGAGGTCCACATAGGCAGATCGTCTGCAAACATTGAGCTATGGACTCTCCTTGGTATATTCTCTGTAATGTCGTTTATATATACCAGGAAGAGTGTGGGTGACAGTACTCCCCCTTGGGGTACTCCCTGCTCGAGTGTCACCTTTTTGCTCATCTGCCCTTGTACTTGGACTCTGGCCGTTCTTTGTTTGAGGTAGTGGTTGATCCACTTGTACATTTTCCCACAAACATCACTTCTTCTTAGCTTGACTCTAAGTCCGTCTTTTCAGACTTTGTCAAATGCCTTTTCCAAATCCACCCAAACAGCTACTGTGTGTTTCTGTGCCTGGTAGGCATCTTCTATTTCCTGGGCTATGAGGATGACCTGGTCCTCAGTGGATCTGTGCTGTCTAAAGCCGGCTTGCTGTGGAATTAGTATTCGTTTTTCTTCCAGATGCCACATCAGTCTGGTGTTTATCATACGTTCCATCAGCTTGCCGACACAGCTCAGTAGGCTGATGGGCCTGTATCCATTTGGATCTGTTTTGTCCTTTCCTGTTTTTGGTACTGGTACCAGTATTGCGTCTTTCCATGCCTGGGGTACAATTCCCCTTTTCCAGCTTTGGTTCAGGACCGATAGCAGTTTCCTCTTCGGTGCATGTTTTGAAAGCATTTAGTTGAAATGAGAGCTAATCCATAAATTCACTATGATAGCATTTGGAAACCAAAGAGGTCTTCTTTTTTTTTTTTTTTTTTGCGTTCGCCTTATGTTTCTAATCCCCAATGTGGTGTGCATTGCACTGTGTTTTTATTTTGCGCCTGTTGGCCCAGTGCATCCGACTTCAGCATGCATTTTATGTAAGGGTCTGCTTCCTCCTGCATTTTCTAAGGGTTTGTTTCCCCGGGGTAACGGCCGGTGCTGTGATGGGGATCGAACCCAGCACCTTTGGATTGTGAGCCGTGCCACTTAACCACTAGGCCACGCCGTCCCCAAAAAGAGAGGTCTAAAACAACAGAGTGTTACCTAGCAACAGCATCGTACAGAATTCTGGACACTCTGTTATACTCTGAAAAGTTGTATGGAATGGTCTGCAGGTCAGGGCAAAGTTTTACAGCTGTGCCCATAAACATCCCATTCTTGACACCAGCCTATTGGAACACAGAGAAAACATAACTGAATACTTTAGACAACACAAAAATTGCAGTTGAAATAAAAATATGAAAATGACAATAACATTTGTGGCTTGGTTCCTGTTTTGGAGATAATTGATTTTCATGTATACAAATCTGCATTAAGTACACAGGTAACCATTTGACAACGCTGTATTTCTATTTAAATATTGCATCAGCCCACCACAAATACAACTGATGGAACTGCATCCCTTTCTGATGCAAGTTGATGACATTGCGGAGTTATGACGGATTTTTTTTGGATTTTTTTATCGCTTGTGCCTTATTTCTCTATTCCCTAATGTGGCGAGTGTTGCACTACGGTTTTTGTTTTGCGCCTGTTAGCCTAGTGCATCCGACTTCAGCATGCAAGTTATGTAAGGTTCTGCTTCCTCCTGCATTTTCTAAGGGTGTGCTTCCCCAGGGTAACGGCTGGTGTTGTGATGGGGAACAAACCCAGCACCTTCGGATTGTGAACTGTGTCACTTAACCACTAGCCCATGCCGTCCCCGCTTGCGGTAGGTGTGCAAGAAATAGAAATCTTCTGAAGTTGCTGAAAGGTGGAAAAACTGGTGATCTCAATTGGCCATCATGCAAATAACTGCTACTTCTACATGGTTCCACCTGTTTCTGCCAACATCAGCAAAAAGAAGTGGACAACAGCATTACCCGAATATACAATCGCTCTCCAACCAATTCCGCACAGCAAAGGACTTCCTGTTCCTAAACCTCCAAATGAATTTTCAACCAATTCAGAGAATCGAGGTGAATCGATGTCGGGATATCCATAGTCTTCAGCTTCCATTGATGATCCATGGGTCGGGCTATCCATAGTCTTCAGCATCCATCGATGATCCATGTGTCTGCCATGGTGAGTCATCTGCACCACACAATGTCTTCAAAGAAGAACTGAAAGATCTTGTGCGTGATCTGGAGCTGTACAAGACCAAAGTGGAGTTACTTGGATCAAGATTTAAACATTGAAATCTTCTCTAAGAAACGGTTAGAGTTACTTCGTTTCACAGTCATCGTGAGTAGTTTGCTACTTACTTTAGACCAATGACCACAACCCAAAATAGCCAGCTACAATCCTCAGAAGTGAAGTACTTAAGTGACAAGAAGGGACAAGATCCGTAACCAGGCAATATGTCAAGATCTCAAAGCCCAGCCCCTGCAAGTCTGAGTGGAGCAGTGTCAACCGCAGTGGTTTGGCCATGTCTGTTATTGTTGACTAATTAGGCCTGCCAACCTGTCAGCGCATTCGGCCATGTCTGTAGAATGAGAGAGGACAAGGATGGTTGATAGAAAGCGTCAGTCGATCTCTCTGACAATCCTCTACAGTTCAGGATAGAAAAAGAGTGGCTGAGTAAGTAAGTATAATTAGATCATTTTAATCGCAGCGCATGAGCTGCAGTGGTCAGCGACCCATAGGTGACTGCTAGCGTCAGGGCCAGCGAACCAGAGCTGCCAAGACCCATCTACACCTCCACGCGGTGATCCCGGATAACAGGCTGCAGCACGGCAGACTGGCTAAGGAGAAGGGATCGAAGAGGGAATGCTAACCCAGCACTCAAAAAATGCTTGCTGAAGTCGGATGTGTTGGACCGAAAGGTGCACATATCGCAGTCAAGCTGTAAACTACGACACACGCATTCCGTTCTCTGGACTACATTCTGCTACTTAAGCCCTTTCAGGGTATGGTAGAGGGAGATTGAGAACGAACGAAGCCAAGCCAGATCATTTTAATGTGGAACTGTCGGGAAGATCCAGACAGATATCAGATGAATATGAGTTGAGGAGAAAGCATTGGCTAGGACAGACACACATTAAGGTAGCTATATGATAACATTGCATTACAAGACAGTCTCTGTTCTGGAATCCTCAGGGCGGGATCAAGATGCTGAGCAGTGCATGATCATTGGGTCACTGACTGCTAGCATCAGGGCCAGCAAACCAGAGCTGTCAAGATCCTTTTACACCTCCAAGGCGGTGAACTTGGATAACAGGCTATAACAGGGCAGACTGGCTAAGGAGAAGGGATCAAACAGGGAAGGCTAGTCCAGCATCCAAAAATAGCATGCTGAAGTCGGATCGAAAGTTGTAGACACAGCAGTCAAGTAATAAATTACGACACACCGCAGTCAAGTAATAAATTACGACACACCGCAGTCAAGTAATAAATTACGACACAACGCAGTCAAGTAATAAATTAGGACACAACGCATTCCATTCTCTTGACTACATCCTACTACTTACAAAGCCCTTTTCATGGCTTGTTAGCAAGAGTTTGAGAACGAACGAAGAAGAATCCTCAGGGCAACAGAGGTACAGACAGACAAAAACATACATTGAGAAGAGAGCTAGGGACAGACATAAAGGAAACAGGGAAGACATGGACAGTGATGGAATGGATGGTTCAGGGCTGGAGGACTTGGCCTGTATTTGTTGATGATCTGGCCTCAACAGGGAGCTAAAAGGTTTTGATTTGATATCTGGCTGGTCTCACAAATACAAAAAGTATACACCTAGTCTCTCAAACACAGAAAGTATACTTTTATGACCTCACAAATTAAAGAAAGTATACACCTGCTCTCTCAAATACAAAAAAGTATAATTTAGCCACCTCATAAAAAACAAAACAAAAATATTCTTATTACTCAAATACAGAAAGTACATTTTTCCAACCTCACAAATACAAAAATGCATACCTTTCTGGCTTCATAACTGCATGATGCAATCTCTGCCATAGAGTGGAATTTTTGCACCCCAGTGGAGCCTACATGTAAAATGTTGCTTTGTCTAGCGGACTCGCCTGTGAATCGCAAACAAATAAGATAGCCTTGAAGTGATATATAACCTACCGCCTAATAATTTTGCCAGAATAAATTGATTGATGTACAGATTATGCGTCCCAGAGTCGCAAATTTTAACTTGTGTTCGCAGAGCTGAAATTAGGGTGTGCGTCTTACAATCTTAGAATCAAAGAAATGTGATAATATGAAATAACTACAACAAAGCGGTGAGTGACACAGCTGTGAAACTGCAAAGTCGTGCCCCTATGGAAAGTAAACCCATTTTTAAAATGTGTGATAAGTTGGATGCACCGAGTCGATATGTACAAAACTCAGTACAGCGCACGCCGTCTTTGGAAAAAAAGACGATGGCAATGAAAAGAGAGAAAAAAGGTTTATAAAACTAACTACCAGAACTGTAAAAAATGTTCCAGAAATGTTTTCTGTATAATTTTTTTGAGCTTAACTGGGACCTAATCAGCCTTGTCTTCTAGGAAATTAACACTTTATTCAGCTATTATTTTATGTTTATTTTAATGAATAAAACTTGTTAAAGTTCGCTTTAAGAATAAAATAAGGTTGAGCTCATTTGTTGTTATTGTTGAATTAGATAAATGAGTTATGTTTGTAAGTATGAAAATGTTCTTACGTGGCAGGTTGCAGCAGCTTTCTTCACATCCCAAAAGTGATGATGACAGGTGGTTGTGCTATGCTTGGCATCATCTGCTTGATACTCACTACTACGAGGATCATATCTATCCCGCATCTCATTAGCCAGACTGCCAAGAAACAGCCTGTTTCTAGAGAGAACTGCGTGGAAGTGAGGTGGGGATCTTGGTCAGTACATTTTGGCTGACCATGAGTAACATTGTCCAATCAGTACATTTTGGCTGACCATGAGTAACATTGTCCAATCAGTACATTTTGGCTGACCATGAGTAACATTGTCCAATCAGTACATTTTGGCTGACCATGAGTAACATTGTCCAATCAGTACATTTTGGCTGACCATGAGTAACATTGTCCAATCAGTTCATTTTGGCTGACCATGAGTAACATTGTCCAATCAGTACATTTTGTCTGACCATGAGTAACATTGTCCAATCAGTACATTTTGGCTGACCATGAGTAACATTGTCCAATCAGTACATTTTGGCTGACCATGAGTAACATTGTCCAATCAGTACATTTTGGCTGACCATGAGTAACATTGTCCAATCAGTACATTTTGGCTGACCATGAGTAACATTGTCCAATCAGTACATTTTGGCTGACCATGAGTAACATTGTCCAATCAGTACATTTTGGCTGACCATGAGTAACATTGTCCAATCAGTACATTTTGGCTGACCATGAGTAACATTGTCCAATCAGTATATTTTGCCTGACCATGAGTAACATTGTCCAATCAGTATATTTTGCCTGACCATGAGTAACCTTGTCCAATCAGTATATTTTGCCTGACCAGATTTTTGTCTCCTCTGCCCAGCTCACACTTAAGACATATTGAGGTCAGGTCAGGTCATCCCGTAACCGGTGAGGTCGTTGGGGCACACATGAAGACATCCTCACAACTCCACGCCATCCCTCTCTGTCAGATGCCGCTGCCTGTGACTCTTCTGGTCGGAGACTGGTCCATTCTTTTATGTTGTCCTCACATCTCTTTTTGGGCCGGCCTCTTCGTCGTCTGCCATGCACCTTCTCGTGGAGGATTGTGTTTGCAAGACCATTTGATCTCGATATGTGACCGTACCAAGTGAGTTTCTTTCTTTTGACAGTTGCCAAGAGATCTTCAAAAGGCCCTATTGCTGTTGTAATTCTATCTCGTATTTCCTCGTTTGTAACTCGATCTTTGTACGTGACGTTTAAAAGTTTTTGGAAACATCTCATCTCCAAGGCCTGTATCCTGCGTTGAAGGTCAGCTGTAACTGTCCATGTCTCACATGCATAGAGGAATATTGACAGGACCAGTATACGCATTAATCTGATTTTCGTGCGTAGTGCTAACCGTTTATCTTGCCAGATTTTGTTAAACCGTGCAAGTGCCGCTATTGTCTGTGCTATTCTGGCCAACACTTCACATTTTGATCATTCATCACTGACAATCGACCCAAGATATTTAAAATGGTCAACCACTTCGAGCTCCTGACCGTTAGCTTTTATCTTGCTGTTGAAGCCCGTAGCGTTGCTGAGACATTAATTGAGACATATTAAGACATATTAATTACATTCAACCGGACGTTTGGAACGTCATGTCTGCCACAACAAGACTGTCAATGTTCGGGAAAATTACCGAGGTTGCAAAATACTAAGTGTTTTCTAGACATGAATCCATTATGTTCATTCTTGTTTTAGATTTCAAGACATTCATTCTAGACAAAAATTGCTCACAGTTGTAAGTGTTTCCAAATAGAGTTATTCTCTTCTGATACAAAAGCTGTGAGTTTCTGGTACTTGTCCTTTAGGAAATATTTCTTATAAATGTCGTTGTGAAACATCCTTATTGTTGTCTTCAGATCTGAGTTCACTTGCAGACCAATTAATTCCATTTGCAAAGGAGAGGAACTTGGTTTTATATCAACATCAAATGGAGAAGAGAAGATTTGACAATATGCTTCTTGTGCTCGCAAATTATGGAACCTGGTGTTGAATTCTTCATTCAAAAATGTAAACTTGTCCACAAATGAATGGCAATAAAAATCATTGTTGTAATTTGCAAGTGTGGGAGATGGAAGTACTGTACTGCCTAAGGTTAGTTGACTTTCTCAGAGCCAAAGTTTATTCTGAAATGACTTAATGTGTCCATACAGCTCAGGGACTGTCCTTGAGTTTGTAACCTAGCATTAAGATGAATTGTAATGTCTACAAGAAATGCACCATATCATACAGCCAGCTTTTGTTTTCTAACTCCCATATAGGTTTTCCTGTTATGTCCATGCAAACATATACCTCACCTTTCAAATTATAAGAGAGCTTCAAGGTCTTCTTCTTACTTGGCCAACACACTTCACAATAAAAGGTGAAGTCCCCATGGCTCGAAAAGAACCCTTTCCAAATAAGTCTTGAAACTGGCGCTGTATTTTAGTGTCCATGACTTGGGGATATTTATGCAGGACACTAATCTACTCACATGTTCGAATTTGATTGGTTTTGAACACAAGTTATGTTGTTGTCAGATGCAGTAAAGCACACGCATCTTCTGTACTGATGTCCATATCAAACAGCACTGATCTGAGCAACAACGCCTAATTTTTCTCCAATCGTTGCTGAAGCGATATATATATTAAGCTGAAAGTTGGCTCATTTCTTTGTTTATTACACAATTATAAACCGATCCCCCAATCTGAACCACATTTTACATAGTTGCATTTTAGGACCCTATATGACAATTAAATAAGATAGATAAATACGAAGTATGACCCCATGAACCAATTTGTTTGGCTGGATATATAATGTGCAGTGCATCTGCGTGTGAATGACCCACTCATTCGGGTTAATTATCTTCACCAAATTGTGAACTTGACGTACACGATTGATTGTTCTGCTAGTTATTTTTTAAACTAAAATTGAAATGTATAATAAAATTATGATTTAATGAATTCAGTTTATTAGAAATTGTGACCCGTGAGACCCAAAAGTGACAAGAGATGAACAGGGAGTTGGGTGGGTCAGGAAAGGAAGAAATGGGCAAGGAATAGCTGATTGATGGGAGAGATGGATGAGGCTGATGGACAGGTTGAGTAGCGGAAGAGATGAGCAGGGAGATGGACGGATTGAGAGTGAAGAGTTTTGAGGGTGAGAAAAGGAGGGCATACCTTGAAATATTGTGTTAAATGTCCCACCATGCTGTAACTAGTAGGAGTGAGTGTAGTGTGGATGACTGGGGCAGGGAAGGGGAATCTAAAAGTTTAACACTTAAATAACTGTCCCAGGCAGCGCCAGGTACTACAAATACAAACAAAAAATCCAAACCCAAAAATAACATAACAAAAACAATTTCTTACATGACTCCACTTCCTCGTCACTGTCTAGATTTCCAGCATTGCTCGTGTTGTTGCTTTTCAATTTCCCATCCCTTTTTTTCATCCACTCAGCACTCTCCCAGGCTTGGTTTGAATCTGGGTTAGGTTTGACTCCCTGGCCTCTTGAGTGTGTCACCGCCACAGGCTTCCCTGTAGACAACAAGCAAACAAGCAAGTGAAGTGGCTTTGCAGAAGAATATTCAGAATCCCATATTCAGATAAAAAGGACTAATAAGGATATGATGATCGGGACCAATCTCCGCATCCCTTGCTGAAGAAAGAATAGCATCATTGCACCATGCATGCAGGCCTTAAAAGGAGACCAAAGTGGGTTGTACATGGGATTAGCACATACTGATAGATCCCACCTCACGTCATGTAAAACCTACTGATTAAGACCCCTACCACATGTCAGGTGAAACACACTGATCAAGACCCCACCTCATACATCAAGTGAAACTTACTGATCAAGACCCCACCTCATACATCAGATGAAACTTACTGATCAAGACCCCACCTCATGCGTCAGGTGAAACTTACTGATCAAGACCCCCACCTCATGCGTCAGGTGAAACTTACTGATCAAGACCCCACCTCATGCGTCAGGTGAAACTTACTGATCAAGACCCCACCTCATACATCAGGTGAAACTTACTGATCAAGACCCCACCTCATGCGTCAGGTGAAACTTACTGATCAAGACCCCACCTCATACATCAAGTGAAACTTACTGATCAAGACCCCACCTCATACATCAGATGAAACTTACTGATCAAGACCCCACCTCATGCGTCAGGTGAAACTTACTGATCAAGACCCCACCTCATACATCAGGTGATACTTACTGATCAAGACCCCACCTCATGCGTCAGGTGAAACTTCCTGATCAAGATCACCTCCTCACATCCTGATATGGAAAACACAGATCCAAAAGGAATCTAACAAAGCTAAGAACAGAATGGCCATAATGAGAAAGATAGTGGACAACATATGGAGCTGACATGAGTACCCCAAAGAAACTGTGAAACCAGTGCTAGAATATGGGATAACAGCATGGTCCACAGCAACAAAAAATAGCTTCCACGATATTAATATAACCCAAAACTAATGTAAACGTATCATCACTGGAGCGATGAGAACAGCACAAGAATGGACATGCACAGGGACCAAAAATACACTCCACCGGGGGAAGAAGTTCAAACTAATGAAAAATCATCCAATATAGCTCTCTCTCTCAGTCGCTCCTCTTCTACCCCTACAGGTGTATAGGTCCTCTTTTTACACGAATGCCAAATCATCCAATATCTTCCTCTCTCTCTTAGTCGTTCCTCTTCTACCCCTACAGGTGTATAGGTCCTCTTTTTACACGAATGCCAAATCATCCAATATCTTCCTCTCTCTCTTAGTCGTTCCTCTTCTACCCCTACAGGTGTATAGGTCCTCTTTTTACATGAATGCCAAATCATCCAATATCTTCCTCTCTCTCTTAGTCGTTCCTCTTCTACCCCTAGAGGTGTGGAGGTCCTCTTTTTACATGAATGCCAAATCATCCAATATCTTCCTCTCTCTCTTAGTCGTTCCTACTTCTACCCCTAGAGGTGTGGAGGTCCTCTTTTTACATGAATGCCAAATCATCCAATATCTTCCTCTCTCTCTTAGTCGTTCCTACTTCTACCCCTAGAGGTGTGGAGGTCCTCTTTTTACATGAATGCCAAATCATCCAATATCTTCCTCTCTCTCTTAGTCGTTCCTCTTCTACCCCTAGAGGTGTGGAGGTCCTCTTTTTACATGAATGCCAAATCATCCAATATCTTCCTCTCTCTCTTAGTCGTTCCTACTTCTACCCCTAGAGGTGTGGAGGTCCTCTTTTTACATGAATGCCAAATCATCCAATATCTTCCTCTCTCTCTTAGTCGTTCCTACTTCTACCCCTAGAGGTGTGGAGGTCCTCTTTTTACATGAATGCCAAATCATCCAATATCTTCCTCTCTCTCTTAGTCGTTCCTCTTCTACCCCTACAGGTGTATAGGTCCTCTTTTTACATGAATGCCAAATCATCCAATATCTTCCTCTCTCTCTTAGTCGTTCCTCTTCTACCCCTAGAGGTGTGGAGGTCCTCTTCTTGCATATTCTTGCAATCAAGTATTTGAACAAACAGTTGGACAGCCTGTTGTGTATCATCCAAAATATGACAGGATAAATTGTATAAGAAGAGGAAGATTAAAGAAAAAACCACTTCATATCAAAAACAAAAGAACTTGCAAGAACAGACTCAGTCATAAGAAAGGCAGTAGCTAGATACCTAAAGCAAGCATCCCAACTTACACCACGCAAAAAAGCAAAATCCCATGAAATGGTAGAAATCGTAGATGGGAAAAGAAAGGAAGGGAAATGAGAGAAAATTAGAAATGAAAATGATCACGGAAGAATATCTTAGGATAGTTTCCCTACCAGACACATGGATACATGTTTATACAGATGGCTCAGCTAACAAACCCCCAACCAATGGTGGTGGAGGGGTCTATTACATACTAAGGAATGGAGAAGAAAAAATTGTAACATATTCCAATAACTTCCGCGCAGAAGTAAAAGCAATGAAGACTACTGCAGAGCTTGTAATCCAAGATGAAGATAGATATTCACTATGAAAACATAAATTTCCTAGCCGATGTTCCATCAGTAAGCAGCTATAAAACAACAAAAAGATGGAAAACTCTAGCAATCCATGTAGTTCCTAACACAACCCTCAGTAGAGCATCCATGGTTGGTCACTCAGTGGGTCTCCTCCCCTAGAAAAAGACCAGCAAACTGCAGAGGAAATTCCCAACAAACAGATCTGAGCATCACGTACAATGAGGCTAGGACCATAATTACAGCCAACTTTAGGGACAACATCACCACTTCCATAAAGAAGACTGCTTCTATGATTTAACTAGAGAAATGCAAGTCGTCGCCTTCAGACTGAGAACTGGGCATAATAGATTGCATGCTAACACAGGAAGGGAGACAATAATACTGGACTAGCGAGACAGATGAGATAAAAGTTGTACGCAGATAAAATCAGCCTTGCAAACAAGTGTCTGTTGTAAGAGACATCAGGACCTTGATCTGAGGATGAATGAAAATGATGATGGAAGAAGAGGAGAAGAAGAAGAAAGAGCAGTCAAAAAAGTTGGCACAGAACATCAACAATTACCTTTCAAATCTGGTCTGGCAAGGAGCCCAACAGACACAAAAAAGCAGTCCATGTCAATGTGCATCACAGTTTTCTCCGAGGCGCCAAGTCGAGCAGAAGACAGGGTCTCTGACTGACCCAATTTCAGGGCATTCTCCACATGCTTTTGTCTTAATTTCTCTCGACCTGGATACGAGTTGTCGTTTGATCTCTGGATTTCTGAGACGTAAGCTTTCAGTTCTGCTCCCCATGTAGCGATGTGGTGAAGACGAGAATTTGAGTAAAATTCGCTTAGAAAATTTGTGTTACTAGTTTTAGCCATAGTGGGTGGTCTTTTTGGGGATATTTGCTTCAGTGATGGTTCTGGCACATAAACTAATGATGCAGTGGATGCGGAGAATGGTTTAGATATATCATGTTCTGATTTTTCTGACAATGCAATGGTTTTTGCAAATGGAGGACGCATTGCACACAGTGATGATGATGTAAGTGCATAGTTTTGTTTGGGTATATCAAGCTCTGACTTTTCTGACAATGGACTGGTCCCCGTAACTGGAGGAAAAGCTAAACTCAATGATGGCGACAAAGTGCTTGCGGAGAATGGTTTGGGTATAGCATGCTGAGACTTTTCTGGCAACGGGATGGTTCCTGCAACAGGACGGTGTGCTACACATGCCGTGGATGTGGAGAATGGTTTTAGTATATCAAATTCTGGATTTTCTGACAATGGGATGGTTCCTGCAACAGGATGTCGTGACATACAGAATGATGAGGATATTGAAGGTAATAGCTCAATATGTGAATGTAGTCCGTCTGATGAAGAGGAAGTTGATTGGTGATTGTTTGAGGAAGTGACTGTTTCAGATTGTGAGGTCACAGTCAAGACATATTCTGATACCAACGGAGCAGATAGTCCAGGGAATACACCTGAACTAATCTGTGTAAGCAGTGATAAATCCACCAATGTATTATCTGGCTTAAAACCAGGTAGTTGGGAACGCATTTCATCTGAGGGCATCTGGAAGGATTTATGAGCTGTATCAAGTGGGAGTTCTGAAACTGCAGAGTGATTTGAAGGTGCTGCAGAAATCTGTCCAACATCTTTCCTATTTCCTGGATGTAAAAGACATTCCACTTCCTGATTTAATCCATCTGCACAATTCAACAATGCCATCTTTTGGCAGTCAATTGAACCATTGCATTTGTTCGCACCATCTACCAAGACCGTTGCATCAATACTCCTGGAATTAGATTTTTGCAATTTCCGTATACTGTAAATACGAGACCTTCTTTTATTTGGGCTGACATCGTTCTGGAAAAGTGTAGTGTTTGTTGATTTGATCCCACCATTACTTTCCTCGTCTGAGTTGTACACAATGTCAATGTCACCATCATCTTTCACAATATTACTTGCATCAACAAGTTTATTATATGAATGTGCAACATTTCCATCAGGCTGGTGTTTATTAACCACTGGCTTACATGTCTTCAAATTCTTGTCGCTGGTACAATCAAAGCCTGCAGATGAAGACACTGCATAACTATCTATCCCCGAAAGTTTAACATTACAAATACCATCAAACTTAGAACCTTCATGAGGAAACTCAACGTTATGTATGTCACTCCCACCATACACAATTTCTGTGACCTTTTTAGGGAGTCTTAGTGCTGATGAATGAATGTCTGCTGGAGTAACTGGGAGAATCTTCAGGCCCAGCTGTAACTTTGACTTGTTACTGATTATGAGGTACGGCAAATGAGAGAGTCGCTTTTTTGCAGCCACGCTGTGAAATTATAAAAATACATCAGGACTTTCACAACCGCAAAAACAAAACATAGTATGCGTAGAAGAGATGAAAAAGTCAGGTTTTATGATATCCTTAGCCACATTGTTTCAATCAATAAAAGTACTTCCTATCTCCTTTCTTCACATGTCAGTTTCAGTTCATGTATTGTTATATTGTTTGAATTTTTTACAAAAACAGATCAAGTGCCCGAGTAAAAGAAACGATAATACTAAGGTGTTATGGTATCCCTAGCTGCATCGTTTCAATCATTAAAACTCAAATACACTTTACAGTGACAAGGCCGACAGATTGGCTAAGAAGTGATCGAGTCAAGAGCAACAATACACAGCAACAACCCTTCAGACAGTCAAACTACTGGAGACTGAGAACAAAGAGGCTTGGCTAAATAGATGGACAATGGGAAATACTGAGAGAGAAATAAGCATTTGGGCATCACCAAATCCCAAAGACAACATCAGTTCCTGAAAAGTAGAGATCAAAGCACCATTTTCTGACTACACACTCAACACATACAACGTAACAGCCACTTGAACAGAATCCAACCAGAACATACTCCAGAGCGCCGGCAGTTCACACACCCATATGAAACTGTTGAACATCATCTTTTTGAATGTCTGGCGCTTGCCGATGTTAGGAAAGAGAGAGCTTCGTCCTCCGAGGTCAGACAAATGGAACACTTTATATGTAACTAAACAACAGCTTACAAACACTTGCAGAAGGTCAGGGGCCCACAGGCCTCTGGATCAATAACCAACCAACCAATCATTAAAAGTCTATATACAAATTGTAAATACAGTGTTGGACAGATCAACTAAACTTTTGAAGTAAAAATAGGAGTACTACTTCTTCATCATCGTTCGTCCTGAAATGGATGTTTTGTTACGTTGTGTCATAGTTTACAGTAAGGCCACGATATCTGCCCCGTTCGGCCTGAAACATCCAGTATCAGCACAGCCCACTTTAACAACCAGGTTTGCCTTCCCTCTTCTTTTCCTATTCTCAGGATGCAGCCTGTTTCCAGGGCCATCACTTGGAAGCGGAATAGGGTCTTGAATAGTTCCGAGGCACGCAGTCAGCTATGAGACATTGTCATCTCATTCACTGTGTCTTTTACTTCAAAACAGTACAACAAAGACTCTTATCAGCCATTCTCTTCCTAACCATCACTGACTTGGTGATGCGCCAGACAACAGAGGACACCCCAAGAGGATTTACATCACTGTCAATATTGAAAGGGATCAAGATGCTGAGCAGCGTATGAGCTGCAGTGGTCAGCGACCCATAGCTGACTGCTAGCATCAGGGCCAGCACACCAAAGCTGCCAAGGCCCTTCTACACCTCCACGAGGTGATCCTGCATAACAGGCTGCAGCAGGGCAGACTGGCTAAGGAGAAGGGATCGAAGAGGGAATGCTAACCCGGTACTCAAAATATGTTTGCTGAAGTCAGATGTGTTGGACCGAAAGGTGCAAATATCGCAGTCAAGCTGTAAACTACGACAACACATTCTGTTCTCTGGACTACATTCTGCTACTTATGCCCCTTCAGGGTTTGGTAGCGGGAGATTGAGAACGAACGAAATAAAGGCAAGCCAATATTGAAAGACCTGGAATGTGCAAATGACACTGCATTATTCGCACGCTCACATCGTCATATTTAATAGAAAAGTGAAAGATGGGACATAAGCCAGCAAGTGGCACCGAACATTAATATCAAGACAGCAGAAGTGGGGTCAAGATGCAGCAGTTTATGGGCTGACAACAGTCAGTGACTCACAGATGGCTGCTTGCATCAGGGTCAGTGAACCATAGCTGACCAAGACCTTCTTCTTCTGCGTTCGTTCTCAATCTCCCGCTACAATACCCTAAAAGGGCTTAAGTAGCAGAATGTAGTCCAGAGAACGGAATGCGGTGTCGTAGTTTACAGCTTGACTGCAATATTTGCACCTTTCGGTCCAACACATCTGACTTCAGCAAGCATTTTTTGAGTACCGAGTTAGCATTCCCTCTTCGATCCCTTCGCCTTAGCCAGTTTGCCCTGCTGCAGCCTGTTATCCAGGATCACCGCGTGGAGGTGTAGAAGGGTCTTGGCAGCTCTGGTTCGCAGGACCTGACGCTAGCAGTCAGTTATGGGTCGCTGACCACTGCAGCTCATACGCTGCTCAGCGTCTTGATCCCGACCAAGACCCTATTCCACCTCCATGTGGCGGCCCTGCAAAACAGATGATACTAGTCACTAGTTTAGTCTGACAAAGGGAAAGGGATTGCGGTGGCAACACAGTACTCAAAAAAGACTGCTGTAATCAGATATCTTGGGCCAAAATGTACAGATATCTCAGTTAGTTAAAACTATAACACAACGCCAGTGTCCTTTTCAGGACAAACAAAGAAGAAGACAGCAGAAGTCACAACATTTAATGTAAAAAGTTCCACAATATTTAAAATAAGGAACAAATAAATAGCAAAGTCACGGACACATTCTTGGGCAGTATGTTGTCATAATGTGGAACAGGCATTGATATCAAAAGCAGAATGAAAAAATCCAGAGCAGTCTTTGATAACAGCTGAAAGTCTTTGAAGGAGTACTTGATTTCAATCATTCCTCTTTTTGTGCAAAAGTAAAGCATTGGTCACCACTGCAGTTATAACCATACCCTTCGCAAGTTACTGACAGAAACTGCACACCTATTGGTCTGCCATATAGTGCAGTGACATAATTTCTGTATAGCATACCTATCGGTGATCCACTCAGGCCGGACAACAGGTAAGGTTTTGGTCAGATGGTACTTGCTGTTGGGTAAATTTGAAGCGACGATGTGGGTCACGCGGGTTTTACTCAGGTACATTTCATTTGATCCACCATTTCGTCGCAGGATCCGCTTAAGTTCATCAGATGATGGATCTAGGAAAACCATGGTAGAATAACATGGATAATTATAATATAACTGAATGAAGGACTGAAATGATATGATAAAATCACCGTTGAAAAGAACCGACCACACACCGGTTCTTGTTATTTTTGAATGCCCACAATGAGTAGGATTAATCTTTTGTGCGTCCTCTAAAAAGGATGTTAAGTGGCGGGTTCCTCACATCCTGAGCGAGCTGAGGAAGGTGGACCGGGGTCCTCCAGGCAGTTGTGCTATGCTTGGCTTCATCTGCGTGTCGCTCACTACTACGGAGATCATGTTGATCCCTCACTTCGTAAGCCAAGCTGCCATGAAAACAGTCCGTTTCCAGGAAGGGCTGTGTGGAAGCCAAGGTGAGAGTCTTGTCCAGTATATTTTGCCTTATCCTGACTAACATGTCTGATCGGTATTTGTGTCTGACCAGACGTTAGTCTTCCTTCCCAGTAAATACCGGTAAAACAATATATGTAGAAGAGACGATGGTGTTGGATATGCCACACATTAAGGACAACAGCTGCTAGCATTACAAGACAGTCTCTGTTCTGGAATCTTGAAGGCAAGAGAAATGAGGCATGCCTGAGTGTTCATTGAGACGAGAGCTTGAGACAAATATCAAGGAGACAGGGAAGACATGAACTGAGCTGACACATTTGGCCAGGACAGGATGACTCGGAGTACACCTGTTGAAGACCTCCACAGACCGAGCTCAAAGTTTTGATTGATTGATCGTTCATGTGATTTCAGAGAAAGAAAGAATAGGACTACTGTAACCTTCTAAGTATGTGGTAAAAGAGGACAAAAGAGGGGCGTGCATGGGGGCTAGCTGCTAAGTTGTGAGTTGTACTTGGATTTAAATGAGGAAGAGTTGCATTGGTCATCAACCTCACTCTCTCATCCTGAGCTATCTGTCCAGTGGAAATATGCAGTTAAGATGGCTTGAGACATGACAGGATGCAGTAGACAATCATTCGTTCAAGTCTCCCACCATGCTCTTTGCATTGCACATCACATTGCAGAAAGTTGCCTTTATATCTGTTGAACCAGCTAATGGTTTCATCCGCAGTCTACAAAGTTCAGTTTTCATATCCTTAGGAAGACAAGCTCTAGTTAGCTCATCAAGGGTTGAGTGCTACCCTCGTCTGGTTAGCCTGCCAGTCGAAGCGGTGTGCCAGGGCGTATGTCACAGCTACTTGGAGTCACAGATGAGAGCTGGGTGGCCTGTGAGGGTCAAGCGTGGGCGAACCACTTCTGGTTTTTCTATGTTCTGTTAGTTGTGTTGTAGTTTACGTGGCTGCAATATCTGCACCTTTTTTCTCTTAAACACAGCACATTTGCAAACCACTTGTAGGCTGAATAGCATCTTGGGAAGCTATGGTTCATTGACCCTGACGAGCCGTCAGCTATGAGTCGCTGACTGCTGTCATTTTGTTCATTGCGTATTTGGTCCCACCACTCAGAGGTGAGACTAGCAACCTCATCATGCAATATGAGTTGTTTCAGAAAACATTACTGCTAGAGTCCACATGCATATTGTACAGGCTACCTGTAAGTGGCCAGCAGTAGCTGTAACACCATGCTTCAAGTGGAGCATAAAGGAGGCAAGTATAACAGCCTGTCTACAACAGGCAATGCAGTTTCATTCAACTAGAAAGACAGCCAATTGGGTTATACTAGGACATATATAACGTGTCCTTCTGTTTCTTCTTCTTCATTGTTCATTCTCAAACTCCATCTACCAAGCCCTAAAAAGGGCTTTACAAGTAGCAGGAAATTGTCAGGAGAATGGAATGCTCTGTGACATAGTTTACAACTTCACTGCAATATTTACACCTCGATCCGACCCATCCGGCTTCAGCAGGCATTGTTTAGGTACTGGGTTAGTCTTCCCTCTTCGATACCATCTCCTCATCAAGTCTGCCCTGTTATCTAGGATCACCACTACAATTCATAGTCCAACTATTTGATTCTGCTGAGGTCAGATGCCATCTCCCTATTCTTCTGTCTGTCTACATTTAAAAGACATAAATTCTCTCTTCCAATCATTTGTTCATTGTCCATGACTCTATGCAATATAGTAAATATGAGTATACATTAGACCTGACTGCTCTCATTTTTAATTTTGAGTTTTTTGTTTGGATGTTGGCTTAGCTTCGTTCGTTCTAAATCTCCTGCTACTCAAACCCTGAAAAGGGCTTAAGTAGCAGAATGTAGTCCAGAGAAGAGAATGCACTGTGTCGTAGTTTACAGCTGGACGACGATATTTGCACTTTCTGTCCAACACATTAGACTCCAGCAAGCATTATTTGAGTACCGGGTTAGCATTCCCTCTTCAATCCCTTCTCCTTAGCCAGTCTGCTCTGTTGCAGCCTGTTATTCATAATCACCGTGTGGAAGTGTAGAAGTGTCTTGGCAGCTCTGGTTCACTGGCTCTGATGCTACCAGCCAGCTATGTGCCGCTGACAGCTGCAGCTCATGCGATGGTCAGCTTCTTGATCCCAAGTTTGGATGTTAATATATAGCTCATGTTGGGGTAAACAGATTCGGTCATCTCTGTTCTCTTCCTGATTTCTCATCTTCCATTTTCTGTTTGCATTTTCTAAGACAGAAGAAGGGGATGAAGACTAATGTCTGGTTAGGCAAAATATACTGGTCAAGACCCTCACCTCAGCTTCCTAGTAGCCCTCCTTGGAAACAGGCTGATTTCATGGCAGCCTGGCTAACGGAGTGTGGGATCGATGTGATCACCGTGGTAGTGAGCAACACGCAGATGAAGCCAAGCATAGCATAACTGCCGGGAAGACTCCAGTCCACCTTGCTCGGAATGTGAGGAAAGCTGCTGCAACCCGCCGCTCAATTTCCTTTTCATGGCACACAAAAGAGTAACCTTCTCATTATAGATATTCGCAAACAACAAGAAGACAGAAGAAGCTCTTGACCTGGCAATGAAGCACATCCAAAATGGCATAAAAACCGTATCCTTTTCTGCCACATTCTGTTTATTTTAGTAAGCAGTAATCTGGTCCCCTGGAGGAGAAGCCTGATCTCCCTTACCAGCCTCAGCTGGACATACTTAATTAACTCTTGGCCTGACTTCCCTTACCCACTTCAGCTGGACATACTGAGTTAACTCTTGGACTGACTTCCCTTACCCACTTCAACTAGACATACTTAATTAACTCTTGGCCTGACTTCCCTTACCCACTTCAGCTGGACATACTGAGTTAACTCTTGGTCTGACTTCCCTTACCCACTTCAGCTGGACATACCGAGTTAACGCTTGGCCTGACTTCCCTTACCCACTTCAGCTGGACATACTGAGTTAACGCTTGGCCTGACTTCCCTTACCCACTTCAGCTGGACATACCGAGTTAACTCTTGGCCTGACTTCCCTTACCCACTTCAGCTGGACATACTGAGTTAACTCTTGACATTTCTTTGGTAGCAGGTTACAGTGGCTCATACTACATCCTGTCTATGAGTCGCTGATTGCTGACAACTCATTCACTGTGCTGAATCTTCGCCTCCCCCCGACCTCCCCCAATAATCTGATACAAAGTGTGTGTTAAAGTCAAGCCACCCCACAGTTAAAGCTAAAAAAAACAAGCCAACACTCACTTGTATACCCATTGACATAAACAGCAACGCCTGCAAAAATATTGCTATCCTTGGTTCCACTTCCCCGATTAAACTGTTCATCAAGCTTCGTTTTCTTTGCGTTCAAGTAGCCATCCTGATAAATGTAAGCATATAATGGACATTTTTTTTAAAGCAATTAATTTTTTCCAAACTGCAAAACATGATACTTTGTTAGACCTAATCTACAATGGAGTATAGAAATCTATTCTTTTTCATTGACTGTATAGTTTCTACAGGATGGAGTAGCTGGTCCAATGCACAACCCTCATTATTTCTTAGTTAGTCTTTTCTATTCTACCTTGAGGTTGTTGTTGTTGTTGATTAACTAGGTCTGCCAAGCTGTTCGCTTTTCCGCAGTCAATGCCAAGCTGTAGAATTTCTCAAGGTCTACAGATCTTACTTTCTTTTTCTTGGTGTTTAAAGTTACTCCAGGATAGGTTAGCTAGCCCCATTCTCAACCCTCCTTAGTCTGCAGAGATTTCTCTTTTTCTTAAGGTATCTAGCTTGTACAACAATGGTTAGCCAGCACCATTACCAACCCTCTGTAGTTCAGATATCTTTTCTTTTTTTCTAAGATTTCTAGTTTTTAAAACATTGGTTAGCCAGCCCCATTACTAACCCTCCTTAGTCACTCCTCATCTACCATGAAATGTAGCGTTCTTTTCTTTTTCTTAATGTATAATTTCTAATAATACACTGAGAAAAAAAACCAGATTGAATTGGGAGGCAGCATATAGTCATTCAAATATCTTTGTAGGGGACGGCGTGGGCTAGTGGTTAAGTGACACGGCTCACAACCAGAAGGTGCTGGGTTCGATCCCCATCACAGCACCGGCCATTACCCCGGGGAAGCAAACCCTTAGAAAATGCAGGAGGAAGCAGACCCTTACATAAAATGCATGCCGAAATGGATGCACTGAGCCAACAGGCGCAAAATAAAAACAACAGTGCAACGCACACCGCCTTGGGGACTAGAGAAATAAGACGAACACACAACAAAAAATATATCTTTGTGGCAGTTCAGGTAATGTGAAAGGTACTGATAGGAACATCAATGTGAAAGTACAGGAGGTGAGAAGAGATTCCATTGCATTAGAGAACAGATGGAAATCAGGGAAGACTGGGTCCAATACAGAAATGGATATCTACAGCTCCTATGTAAAATCCATACTGTTGTATTGCGATGTCAAGAGCAACAAAAGCGACAGTGCAAGGGGTATGGACTTTTGTGGATTGGTGCTTGTGCAGAATAGAGTGTTTGTTTTGTTTTTTTGCAGTCGCCTTATTTCTCTTTTCCTCAAGGTGAATTGCGTCGCACTATGTTTTTTTTATGCCCAGTGCACCCGACTCTGCATGCAATTTATGTAAGGGCTTGCTTCCTCCTGCATTTTCTAAGAGTTTGCTTCCCCAGGGTAACGGTCGGTGCTGTGATTGGGGAGCAAACCCAGCACCTTTGGAGTGTGAGCCATACAACTTAACCACTAACCCATGCCGTCCCCGAATAGAGGGATTGAGATAGTGTGGATCTGTTAGAGGTAACAGACAGATATTGGTAGAACTTGATGTTGGAATACTACTGGCGTTGGACAGGCCATGAATTGAAGAATCCAGCTGATAGCATTGCAGGACAGTTTCTGTTCAGGGGTTCCCAAGGTGGAGCCGATCTAGGGCATGCATGGAGGGAATTCGAGGCAAACATAAAGGAAACAGAGAGGACGTGAACAGAAGCTGGAATGGATGGACAGAAGGACGGCCTGTATTTGCTGAAGACATGTGCTTCACACAATTATGATTCTACAAGATTGGTTAAAATGTCCAATGCCCAGCCTTCTATAGTCACATCTTGTAATATACCTCACAGACTAACGTTGCTATTCTTTCTCACCTTTCATACCCTGACTGCATATGGTGGATATATCTTATGCTCAACAATTATAACAAAAAGGGAAATATAAAGAAAAGGAAGAAGGAAACTTACAATGCCGTTCCATCCATCGTCATCATTTAATCTGCTTCTCTGCTTTGTAATACCAGTCATCTGTACTGTGGACAATTTTGTTTTTGATACAGATGATCCAGGACGTGTGTTTTCAGCCATATTTGATATCAGTTGTAATGGCAATGACTGGAGATAAAAGCAGGTTTGATATTATTTTGTATTCATATTTCTTCACATTTAGATTTATCTGCGGCCAGTTAAACGGAACATTTTGTTTGGTACTAACAGCTAAAGCCTAACAAACATGTGCAGATACCACATGAGGGAAGAGTCTGATCTCCTACCATGTGTGTCTGCTGGGTGGTGGATAGCTAAATGGCCTCTAAATTTGGAAGTTGGCTGTTACCATCAAATCAACAGCTGTGAACCAGACAACATGGCCTGCATGAAGGACACCATGCAAAGACACAACAAGTCAACCACCAGTTTGTCTACCCACCTGATTACAAGTCCATATAGAAATAAAACCAGATGACATTAAAGACGTCAAACTGGCATGAATTACGGGCTATAATATTTGGAATATGGAAGTGATGACAATATAAGACTGAGGACTAGACTGGAACCAAGCCAAGAGAAACACAGCTGACAAAATTGTCTGAAGCACTCTCTGGTAAACCTCTACACCCCACTGTAGAAGAGGTGTGACTAAGTAAGTAAGGCAATGAATCGAAAAGTGAGAGCCTGAATGTTGCTAGATCCATAATAACAACAACTCTGACTTGGTTCCTTAGTTCCCTTTTTACCCTCAACTTCATCAGACCTTCAATTTTTTTCTTTTCTCAGGATTCTTCTTCTTCTTTCCTTCTCAAACTCCAACTACCAAGCCCTAAAAAGGGGCTTTGCAAATAGCAGGATGTTGTCCAGAGAACAGAATGCGTTTTACAGCTAGACTGCAATATTTCGGTCCGACATATCCGACTTCAGCATGACAGTTTTGGGTACCAGGGTAGCCTTCCCTCTTCGATTCCTTCTCCTTAGCCAGTCTGTCCTGCTGCAACCTGTTATCCAGGATAAGGTGGAAAAGGGTCTTGGCAACTCTAGGTCGCTGGTCCTGAAGCTAGCTTTTAGCTTTGTATCACTGACCACTACAGCTCATGCACTGCTCAGAATCTTGATCCCCTTTCCCAAGATTCATCTCCATTCTCCTATATGCAAACTTTAAAAAGGCTGCAATCCAACCATTTGTTCATCATCTATGTTTCTACACCATACAGTAATAACAATTATACGACGTTACATAACACCTGATCAATTTCATTTTTAATTGACCAGTTTCTTTTTCTTCTTCATTCATTCTAAAAAAATCACATTAATTTCCCTCATCATTAGGTCCGTCTCAGACTTTTCTAGTGGCCAAACAATGTATCCCACATGCTGCCACTCTGCTCCTCTCGTGTAGTGGACAGACCTGGCAAACATGTTCCCCCATTTGTTCTCCTTAAATAGTCACATGTCTGCATGCTGTATTTTTAATTTGTTGTGCAGATGATTTTTCAGTCTGCAGTGGCCTGCTCGCAATATGAATATTGTAGCTAAATCTCTTCTTGCCAAGAAGTAGTATGCTTCTGCATGGTTCTGAATCTTCTCTGTGCCGTTTGTTTTAGAAGTTAATTTTTTCCATCTTTATTTCTTCATGTCTCCCTGTCTTCAGTTTGGGTTTTTGCTTTTTTATTCAGTTATTATTTTTAATGTCCATATTTATCTCATGTTGGTGAAAATAGTTCTGACCATTCCTATTCTATTCTCTTCCTAATTTATGTTTCACATCTTCCGTTATTATATTTCCAAGATAGGAGAAATCTCTTAACCTATGTAATATATGGCTATTTATTCTAATTCGTTGAGCAGATTTCGTGTCAAATCTTGCTAATGATCACAATCTTCGTGTTCTCATTGTTTATGTTGACTTATCTTATCGACTTATGGCGTTTCCTTATTTTAAAAAAATTTTTTGGGTGCTAGTTTCTGCAGTTCTTGTTCGCTTTCTTCATTGAAAGGATAATTATTAAAAGCCAAAACTCTACCATTTATTTACCAAAACAACTTAGCCTACTTCCTCGTTCCTAATATGTCTTCCTCCTGGTCTGGCTTGGCTTTGTTCGTTCTCAATCTCCCGCTACCGAACCCTGAAAGGGCTTAAGTAGCAGAATGTAGTCCAGAGAACGGAATGCATTGTGTCGCAGTTTACAGTTTGGCTGCGATATTTGCACCTTTCGGTCCAACACATCCGACTTCAGCAAGCATTTTTTGAGTATCGGATTAGCATTTCCTCTTCGATCCCTTCTCCTTATCCAGTCTGCCCTGCTGCAGCCTGTTATCCAGGATCACCGCGTGGGGGTGTCGAAGGCTCTTGGCAGCTCTAGTTCGCTAGCCCTGACGCTAGCAATCAGCTATGGGTCGCTGACCACTGAAACTCATTAGCTGCACAGCATCTTGATCCCGGTTGTTTTGGCGACAGTAGAAAATTCGGCCCTGGTCTCTTAAAAACGTGTCTCATGTCCCTGTGGACTTGGTATTTCTATTTGTTGGTTTGAATCCACAGATTCATCTAATCTGGGATGCCAATAGGTTAATAACTAGGCCATTTGAATAGTGAAATAGTCTAAGAATAATTAATAATCTTCATTATTTTTGTGATTGTCACTGTCGACAGTCGTCGACGACACTTGTACTACTAGTGTCGTGGTAGTCAACTGTCAAGTCAGTCTCTTTTCGTTCTGGAGATATGATATTTTGTCAAATTAACATAACTGAGATTGTTATGAAAATAACTTACCAATATCAACAACCATTGACAGAAACCTTCATAAACGTGATCTTGAAGTCCTAGTCTCTAGAAAAAGCTGACCACACGTTTTGTGGTTCCTGCTCCTGCGTCACGAAAGTTGGCGCCTCTCAACTTTTCTTATCGATATTATGTACTGACAATGTTGTTATCATCACCATCAGGTGCCATATCTCTTGTGGTTGACAATCAATTATCTCCCAACCTCGGAGAGGAAGACTAACGTCTGGTCAGGCACAACATACTGATCAGACATGTTCGGGTCAGGCAAAAAATACTGGATAAGACCCTCACCTCGAATTCTCCGTAGTCCTCCCTGGAAACGGGCTATTTTTTATGGCAGCCTGGCTAACGAGGTAAGGGATCGGCGTGATCCCTGTAGTAGAAAGCGACAAGCAGATGAAGCCAAGCATAGCACAACCGCCTGGAGGACCCCGGTCTACCTTCATCAGCACGTTTGGGATGGAAGGAAATCTACAACAAACCGCCACTTAACGTCTTTTTCAGGGCGCACAAAAGAATAAATATACTCATTGTGGGCATTCAACAACATCTCACAACCTCAAACACACATTAACGGCAGTTTGAGAACGAACAACGAAGAAGAAACACACAATGTGTCGGAATTAAATTTTGCAGGCCTCTGAGATACTGATATTGTGAGGCCCCAAGCAATACCAACCACATGCCTTCAACAATTAAACGCCAACTTTCCTTCCTTCATCCATCCATTCCAGCTCTGTCAACGTCTTTCCTGTTACCTTTATAGCGAGTTCTCTTCACCGTGAGTATTCGAGTCTGAACATATTTCCTTTTCCTTGGAAATTCCAAAACAAGAGATTGAATAATTAGTGTAATGATGTCACGGCGTGGGCTAGTGGTTAAGTGACACGGTTCACAACCCGGAGATGCTGGGTTCGATCCCCATCACAGCACAGACCGTTATCCCGGAGAAGCAAACACTTAGAAAATGCAGAAGGAAGCAGAGCCTCGCATTAAATGGATGCCGAAGTCGGATGCACTGGGCCGACAGGTGGAAAATAAAAACCGCAGTGCAACGCACACCGCTTTGGGGAATGTAAAAATAAGGCGAAAGCAAAAAAAACCACAAAAAAGTATAACAATGGTAATGCAATTAGCGCCTTCTCGATTATGTCAGTTTCTTTACCACAGTTCCACATTTGAGACTTCTTCTTAATCTGAACTTGTCGACAATAATAGCTGTCCATCGTTGTCGATGAGGACCGCCGACATCATCCTTGTCACAGATTTCCCTGTTGGGTGTGGGTGCGCATGTGGCTGAATAGGCCAATGTGAGCATGAAAACATCTGCTACATATCGGCCACACGAGGTTTGTAGAAGGGGATGGTGTTTCCGCTGCTCGGCATTTCCGCGTCTCTCGTCTGTTCTGGGCTTTCACAACACGGTCATCTTCACCGGCAGCTACACCCGATTTGACTGCGCTTCTCCAGTCAGATCTGTTTTGCGCAAGACATTCCCAGGTGTCGATGTCTATCTGGCAACTTTTTAGTGAGTCCTTCAGACCGTCTTTAAAACGTGTCTTTGGGCGCCCTCCTTCTCTCAGCTCGCCGTAGAGAAGCTTCTTTGGGAGCCGCTCGTCTGACATACGGACGAGGTGTCCGGCCCATCCTAGTCGTGCTTTTTCTAGCAGTGCATGTATGCTGGGCATGTTAGCCCCCGAGAGAACCTCGATGTCAGTGACACGATCTTGCCATCGGATGTGGAATATTCGCCTCAGGCAACCTGTGTGGAAGTGGTTTAACCTCCTTGCATGTCCAGAGTATACAGTCCAGCTTTCGCAAGCGTATAGTAGGGTTGGAATGATGGTTGCACGGTAGACTTTGAGTTTGGTCTTGACGCTGATGCCACGACGTGCCCAGACCATCGAGCGCATTCTACCAAAGACTGTGCTGGCCTTTGCTATTCTGCTTGCCACCTCATCGTCTAGGCTGACAGATCTCGACAGCGTGCTGCCCAGATATGTGAATTTATCTACGGCATTCAACGTCTGCCCGCTGACTGTAGTCTCTGGTTTTGTGTACGGCATGCCTGGTGCTGGTTGGTACATGACCTCTGTTTTTTTGGCATTTATGGTCAGGCCAAAATTTTTGCATGCGGCAGAGAACTGGTCCATTCCAACCTGCATGTTCAGTTCTGAGTTGCTCATTAGAGCGCAGTCGTCAGCAAATACAAGTTCCCTGATTACGTCGCCAGCCACTTTGGTTTTGGCCTTCATTCTTCTGGAATTGAGTAACTTGCCATCTGTGCGGTACTTTATGGGTATTCCAAGCTCCAATGATCTGAAGGCGTATGTCATCGTGGCCGCGAACATCATGCTGAACAAAGTCGGGGCGAGTACACATCCTTGTTTTACTCCGTTTGATACTAGAAACGTTTTAGAGATTGCACCGCTGTCCAGTACATGAGCACACATGCCTTCGTGTAGCTGTTTCACCATTGTTATGAACTTGTTGGGGCAGCCAAACTTAGACATTATCATCCACAGCCCTCCTCTGTTTACTGTATCAAATGCCTTTGTCAAATCAATAAATGTGGTGTACAAGGCCTGATTTTGTTCTCGACACTTCTCTTGTACTTGGCGAGCGGCAAAAATCATGTCCACTGTTCCTCTTCCGGCTCTGAATCCACATTGGCTTTCTGGGAGGTGGTGGCTTTGTTCAAGGTGTTTGTCGACAAACATATATAACTAACAACATAAACGAAAGTGAAGTGATAGGCTGACTGGAATTAGAACACGGGACCTCAAGATGACTGAAACGCCTTGCCACAAGAGAGAGAGAGAGAGAGAGAGAGAGAGAGAGAGAGAGAGAGAGAGAGAGAGAGACGAGTTAATCGGTACTAGACAAGCGGAACACTCTAAAAAGAAGTGTCAAACTGGCCCAGCCTCTCGTCATTCAACACTTGTGACTATTCAATTTAGACCGAGTTTGATCCAGCGAAACTTAAAACTGCCTCGACGTTCTCACATATTCACTTCCTTACTAGTACTACGGTACTTTACTTAAACTACCACTGTTCAAGTAATCAATTATCTATTTGTACATGTTGCTGGTTACAGTTATTTGCAGTAGTTTGAATTTAGTCCGCTCTTCCATATTCTATATTTTTAAAAAACATTTCTAGATCAATAGAGATTGTCCGTGTTTTCCTTTTTTTTTTTCCGTCATCTGTCTTCGCTTGATCTGTTTCTACGAAAGCGTCCTTGCTGTGAAAATGTAAGTTGCATTCCCATTGCAGAACGTCTTTTCTTACAACAGCCAACCTATTTGACTGTTTTAAGTTTCTTGGGATGTGTCCATTACGGTAGATTGAAATAAGATTGCCATTATCTTTTCGTACGCCGAGTAGCTGTCGTACAGAAAAAAATTGTGCCTGTCAAACTAGGCACATTGGGATTGTGAAACGGACGTATTTTTGTTTCATCCCCATGCCAGGTTATTCTAATGTTAACAATTCGTTCCACTACACAGCGGAGTAGACTAATAGGTATGTAGTTATGATGCAGACATCGATTTGGAATCGTGGTACATGGAATACAGTCAAAGGAGATACTGATTGCTGATAGGCCTATGACTTAGCGCTTGAGAAGACACACCATAAAATGCGATGCCGTAAACGATCCAGACTTTCCTTGCACACACTGTGGAAGACGCTTCTCTGCTCGGGTTGGTCTTACGTCACAGTCATGAACTGTAGTTACATGTTTTTTTCAGAGCACAATTACTATCGTCTGACAAGACGGAAAGAGCCAATGATGTTGTTTGTTGGGATTTTGTTTTGTGTAATTTTGAACTAGAATTTCTGCTTTTTTCCGATTAGTACATTTTCTTAATTTTCAATTGTCTTGTAACTGTTTTCGTCACTTAAGACCTTTGCTAGCTTCCAGTGCTCTCTCTATTACAGTTGGGCATTCCTGCATGCTTGGTTGATTTTCTTATATATCCTCGCAGATGCCTGAATTGAGTGCGATTTTCGCTCTTTCTTCTGCCTGTTACACTTACTTCCTGTGGCCAATACTGTTGGTAGTTTCTTCTAGCGCGTATTGGAATGTTTTTCCATTGCTGTAATTAGAAGGTACACGTTGCATTTTCCCCACCAACTTACCTCTTGGTACTTTCTTGTGGTAGGTATTGATGCAGTAGAGATCTGCACTTCTGCCAGTCTGCTTTTTTCTAATACCACCTAAGCAATGTTTTCCAAATTAATTGTGTGATGGGTCTGTGGTATTTTTTTTGTTTACAACTAGCGATCTCGAAGTATCCACATATTCCCTATGCACGTACATACACCAACCATCTTTTCTTTGCGTCACCACTTTACATGTTCTTGTTTGTCCACCCAGTTTGTTATGACATCCTACAACTTTTCTGTTTTCGATCTTTCCCCTTTTCACGAGGCTTTACAGGCCATTCTTCGTGAGCCTGAAATGAACCGTGCCTCTTACTTTTATATTTAAAAAAATGTTAGTTAACAGTACTTGTTCTTCGCTCGTTCTCAACCTTGCGCTACCAAGCCCTGAAATGGAATTTGCAAGTAGCAGCTCTAAGTTGGTGGTCACTGCAGCTCATCATCCTGATCCTTCAGACTTTTTAATATTATATTCCTGTAATATATTGTCAATAGTTCCAAGATATGCTGAGCTATCCCAAAAGATTTTGAAAAATTAGAGAAGACTCCACTTTGCAAAAAACATGTGTGAAATAAATTTGAAATGGTTACTTTTGTTCAAGAATGGTGGCATGTTAGCAAATGTGCGATGCGCCTCTATGATTGCGTCCAGCCTAACATTGTGTTAGGAATCAGGTGAATTGGTAGCTAGGAGACGGTCACAATGGTGCAATATATAGACAACAGACAAATCACTTGTTTGTCATCAGCACTCGATTGCAAGTATGGCATGAGCTGTAGCAATCAGACACTCAAAGCTGACTGCTAGCGCCAGGGCCAGCGACCCAAAGCTGACTGCTAGCGCCAGGGCCAGCGACCCAAAGCTGACTGCTAGCGCCAGGGCCAGCGACCCAGAGCTGACTGCTAGCGTCAGGGCCAGCGACCCAAAGCTGACTGCTAGCGCCAGGGCCAGCGACTCAAAGCTGACTGCTAGCGCCAGGGCCAGCGACCCAGAGCTGACTGCTAGCGCCAGGGCCAGCGACCCAAAGCTGACTGCTAGCGCCAGCGACCCAGAGCTGATTGCTAGCGACCCAAAGCTGACTGCTAGCGCCAGGGCCAGCGACCCAGAGCTGATTGCTAGCGCCAGGGCCAGCGACCCAGAGCTCCTAAGACTTTTCACCTCCACGTGGTGATTTTGAACAGGCTGCGACATGACAGACATTCTTAGGAAAAGGGATAGAAGAGGGAAGGCTAACCCAGTACCGTACCTACAAATGCCATGCTGATGTGCCAGACCGAAAGGTGCAAATATCACAGTCAAGCTGTAAACTACCACAGAACACACTGTTCTCCAGACAACCTCCTGCTACTTGGACATCTCTTTTCAGGACTTGGTAGCGAAAGGTTGAGAACGAAGAATGAAAAAAAAAAAAAAAAAGCCAATATTATTCTTAACCCATCAATACCTTTCAGCTGCACGTGGAGCACAGATCTTCATCAAATATACAAGTCTTCCTGTCCACGTATTGTTTACTTTGTCTTGAGCTCGCTTTTAAATATGTTTTCATCTGCCTCTATTGCTCTTACCATGGGGTTTCCAGAACAGAGATGGTCTTGTAATGATATCAGGCAGTTTCTTTAATAAGTATCCTATCAAATGATAGCATCTTCTGACATGTTCCCCTAATACCTGCCTGGTCCATGCACACAGTTCCACATTAGTGGTCTTATACCACTTTATCTATTCTGCCCAGTTGTCTATGTATGAAATAATGTACATTTTTCATTGCTGTCCATGTTTTAGGGCCATACAATAGAACTGACTACATTGGAATGGAAGATTTGTAATATTTGCGTTGGACTTAATTTCTTTGGATTTCCATAAATTCCCCAAAGCAATGAAATCATCTGTCAGTCTCGAGACAATTGACTTACTGCTAGAGAGGGGCATTAGTCAGTTGCTGCCCTTGCTTTCATAGTTCACATTTGCAGTCAGCATTTTGTCACATCATGACTTCCCCTTCCTGCAGGCCAAGACACACAGGTTACTTCCAGCCAGGTCTGTTTTGACAAGTTCATCCCAATTTGGAGTGTTCACGTCTATCGCTTTCAAACATCTATTTGTAGCAGAGGAAGGGTCTACCTTTTTTAACGGTTGCCTGAAGGCAACTCTCCGTATAGCCATCTTTTGGGATTCACCCTTCCCCCATTCTGCACATGTTACTTAACGTCTGTATACTTGTTTAGAACTCTTGTAGAGTCTGTATACAACCAGTTTATTTTACATTTCCTTGATATAAAAACTATGCACATTCAATCTATTCTTGAATGCATTAATTGTCCCTGCGTCAACTATATTTCCTATGTATTCCAAAAACTCTTGTCTCAAAATGTATTTTTTAAAACTTATTATAGTCTTCTTCTTCTGCGTTTATTCTCAATCTCCCGCTACCCAGCCCTGAATAGGGCTTTGCAAGCAGCAGTCCAGAGAACGGAATGCGGTGTGTCGTTAGTTTAGAGCTTGACCGCGATATTTGCATCTTTCGGTCCGACACATCCGTCTTCTGCTGGTGTTATAGTCTAATTTATCCTTTCCATTACTTATCTTATAAAACTGTATTAATTCACCTCGAATTCTTCTCTTTTCTAGACACTGGAGCCTGGTTATTCTTAAGTCCAACTAAAGCCTCATACAGTTTGACTATCACTTCTTTGCTCTTATGCTTAATATTTATTTGTACCATACTTAACATTGCAATTGTCTTTTTCACTGCTGCCTGGACTTGCTCACTCACTCACTTTACCTGTATGATCTATTATAACTCCTAGGTCCCTTTCATTTTCTATCATTCTAATATTGTTCACTCCCATTCTATAATTATGTGCCATATTGAATCTACCCATGTGGATGACTATACATTTATTTATATTAAACTCCATTTGCAAAGCCCCCAGACCATTTTCGAATTTTATCTAAATTCGAACTAAATTTTTCACAATTCTGCTTTAGACGAGACACTTCTGTATAGTTTTGTGTCCTTCTCAAATTTTGCAATCATGTATCCGATATCAATGTCTAAATCATTTATATACATCAACAACAAAATTGGTTCCAAAACCGAGCCCTGGTCCACTCCACGTCCCTCATTTATGAGCACTCTCTGCCTTCTTCCCGCTAACAAATTTTCAATCCATTTGGCAACTTTGCCACCTATTCAATGTGCATTTAACTTCCTAAATAATCTATGATGAGGTACTTCATGGCCTTTGCAAAATCTGGATAAATAGAAAGAGTGACCTAGTCAGTGCTGATAGGTCATCAAATACTAGGCAAAAACACACATACTTATGAAAGAGACAACAGTGAATGAAACTCACATCATTCTTGCAGAGTTTTCTACTCATCAATAGAGTCAACAACAAAATATTTCCACATAACTTTCTTCATTTCAGCAAATAAAACATTCAAACTTTTTGATTAGTTCTCGCAACATGATTCAAAGATTATCTCTCCCTCCCCCTATCAATTGTTGTACATAAGGTTATCAAAATGATGATGTTAGTCTGAAACACAACAATAACTAAACATTTTCTATCATAGACAATAACAGATGCCCTTGAAATTGTGTCGACACTACAAGCCTGGGAGCCTTCAAATTATGCACAACACCATCCCCTCACCACAATTGATTAATTCTACATAGCTGGAAGATTTTCACAGATGATTCCCAGCTAAGTATCTGTTTATCATTACTTCCATTAGTTAGTTGCTTTTAAGTGTATTGTCTTTAATCCCTGATAATCCTTTTGATCGCAACCTAGGTTTCATTATTATTAATCAGCAGTATCTGAACCATACTTATACATGATTTACTCTATTTTAATCCTCATTACCACAGCATCCTGGCTTATTATAATAATGTAAAAAACTCCAAGAGGGAGGCGCCCTTAATGTTGCATTTTATCTACCAGACCCATGATATTGAGCAATCCTTTAATCCTCAAAGTGGTGAGCCTACCAAGGAGCCCTGTATTGCACTACATCTAGAAGAATTCCTGTCCACCTTCTCTAGTATGCTTTGGGACATAAGAAAAGCCACCAGCTCCCTACCAAACTAATGTCAAGAATTAACTTAACACGACCAGCTTCAATTTACATTATACAAATACCATCTGACAGAAATAAATGTCTCTGTACACATGCTGCTGTTAATTAGAGCAATATTGAATATTAGCTTCGGAGTCTAACAGTATATTCAATAAAGTATTCATATTTGGCTGAATGCAGTATGAATAAATTGCGTTTAACAGAGATATAGCTATTGGCAGAGCATGTTCACTGGGTGAACATGGGCTAAACTGGATTAAATTATGGTATGGCCCCACCAACACAAAATTCCTATAAGAATATCTAGTAAGGGGAATAATGAATTTGAATTACATTTACAAACTATTAAGTTGATATTAAGTATAATTCCGATGAGGTGCCATCTACACATCGAAAGTGAGTAGAAATTGATATCCAACATCCCTTGTCTAATGCCATGATGGTACAATCTTTTCCCCCATCTATCTTTTAATGTTATCCTCCCACACAGTGTTGTTGACCTCTGGTACATTTGTCCTTCACATTTTCACCAAATCTCTATAACAAGATTTGCGACTAGATCAATCAGACTAAGTGGTGCTACTCTAGTTGATTCAATCAGACTGTCAGTGGTGCTACTCTAGTTGATTCAATCAGACTGTCAGTGGTGCTACTCTAGTTGATTCAATCAGACTGTCAGTGATGCTACTCTAGTTGATTCAATCAGACTGTCAGTGGTGCTACTCTAGTTGATTCAATCAGACTGTCAGTGGTGCTACTCTAGTTGATTCAATCAGACTGTCAGTGGTGCTACTCTAGTTGACTGCAATGGACAATTTGGACTGTAAAGGGTAAACAGCACCAAGATGCTTGCTGTATTTTCATAATACTGTAGCAATATGAACAGTGAGCAGACCTAATGGAACACAACTTATCAAACTATTGCTCTTATTTGATCCTCGGTCTATGATTAGCAAAGTGGTCAGTGACTATCATCATGATTGATGATGTTTGTAAGGGCAGCAAAAAAGTCCCTCCTAATAGATCATACAGGTAAAACGAGTGAGCAAGTCCAGGTAGCAGCGAAAAAGACAAATGCAATGTTAGGTATGATAAAGAGAAATACTAAACATACGAGCTAGAAAGTGATTGTCAAACTGTATAACGCATTAGTTAGACCTAGATTGGAGTAATGTGTACAGGTGTGGTGCCCTTATCGTATAGGAGATATAAACATGCTGGAAAGGACCCAAAAAAGAGTGACAAAACATAAAGACTATAAGTTAAGTTGATGGTGTCTGTAAGGGCAGCAACAAACAAACTCCCTCCGCTTCTGAGATCCTTGGTCAGTAACTGATAAAAAGTGCTCAGTCTTTATCACATCTGACTATCTTTAGGTGCAGCAACAAATTCCCCCCACCTCACCTTGCCTGCAGCCACCCTTTGTATGGTGCCCCAGCTCTGATTTATGATTCCCATTTCGGCTATAATGGTGCTTTGGCAAGTTGACCTCTGCTTCTCCTTCCGTATGGGGTTCATAGCATGGCGGTTCTAGTGTCAGGCTATCTTCATAGGACACGGCTGATCCAATTCCAGTGTAAACCGACTATGATAGTGTGCATACCTTTTTGGTAGCTCCTGGCAAGCAATTCTTGATTGATGATGGTGTTCCCTCAGAAAATTCTACAAATATTTCTCATTCGCTTTGTGGAAACACGATAGTTTGTACATTTATTTTGCAGTCACTCTCCAACACTGCACACCACACAGAAAGCATGCAACGCTTGTGTATTCTTAGTCTGGTGTTTGTGCACTGTTCACTCACTCTGCGAATAAGATACTAAAGCACTATTCGGTCAACAGCCAGCTTTGCCACTATCATGTTCAACTAGTTAGCTTGGACACATTCTATTAAGCTGCTGTAAGTAATAAAACAAATGGAAACTACTAGGCAAGTGAATTAACAAATTGGCCACACAAATATAAGACAATTCTAAGTTTTCCTGATGACATTGTCACCCTCAGTCAAAGAATCATATAGGCTGAACTATGCCTAAATAAGCTCAATGAAACAAGTGAGACAGTAAGCCTCCAAATTAATAGAAAGAAAACTAAACACACACTGAACACTTTCTTGGACACATTCTATTAAGCTGCTGTAAGTAATGAAACAAATGGAAACTACTAGGCAAGTGAATTAACAAATTGGCCACAACAATATAAAAGAAAATTCTAAGTTTTCCTGATGACATTGTCACCCTTAGGTGCATGAGCTGCAGCGTCACGGCCAACGAACCAGAGCTGCCAAGACCCTTGTACACCTCAATGCAGTGATCTTGAATAACAGACAGCAACAGAGCAGACTGACCAAGGAGCAGGGATCAAAGAAGGAAGGCTAGCCCGGTACTCAAAAATGCTTGCTGAAGTCTGATGTGTTGGACCAAAAGGTGCAAATAAGCCAAACTAACTACGCCACAACATATTCCATTCTCCAGACAATATTCTGCTACTTACAAAGCCCTTTTCATGGCTTGGTAGCGGGGGATGAGAGCGAATGAAGAAGACAAATGAGCAGGCATCTAGATTACTCGTGGATATTGAATACATGCACGATTCAGACTGAATGGGCCACATTAGAAACGTATGTGTAACGAAACAGACGTGGTTAGTAAAACATTTTGTTCCCTCTCCAATTTCCACATTTATGCCACATTTCACTTCATGCTATATATAATCTTTACTATGAATACTTCATATCAATGTGTCTAATAATATTTAGATAGTAATTTTAGCTCAATGTATACAACAGAATTTCAGCACTTGGCCTGGACAAAAAAAAAAGATACAAATCAGCAAAACTAACCTGGACTGGAAAGGGTAATAGTAGCCAAAAGTCTTGCAATCTACACTAAATGAACGAGAAGAATTGTATGCACAGCAGATGATTAACATCTTCACTGTCCGCTTGTGTTAATGCATGAAGGCAAACAGTACGACAAAGGTCGACAGTTATTTCCACCACCTTCACCATCCATATTTTGGTTATCCACGATTTAACAATTATTTCAGTATCCATTGTCTGAACTTGGAATATTTTTCCCTTTACATTTAATGTTTCATGTTTGCAAAGACGAATTGAGACGCAAGCGCTGTTTAGGTGGGCTATCTGCAATGGTGGCCTATGCTTAACGGAATAAAAAAAAAAAGCGAATAAAGATGATGATATGCAACAATAGAATATAATCCTGAATATAACAGGCAAAGCAGTGTTTCCAAAAACATCACAATATATTACCCATACAACAATTCCAACATATAACCTAAGGAAAACTATATATTTACAAAGTAAAAAAAAAAAACCCGTAAAATGACATATTCTGTCTGCACAAAATTATTACGATCTATTTTTTAAACCAACACCCCCCCCGCCCCACACACACAACAGGCTTACAACCCTTGATGAAAGCTACTATTAGCAATTTTTTTTATTCAACTGCCACACATCATGCATGCTAATAACAAATGTAGGCCGAGGCATGTTTCTTGAACATATACACTTCTCTAGCTCATATACAGGCAATCCCTGACTTACATTCAACTTATGTCCCACATTTCAAACACTATTTTTCTGCAATGACACCACTCCTTAGCCTGCAAGTCATTTGAAAGATAAATCACCTAAGCAACTAGTGACCTGACGACACAGCTTGCATCGTCATATACATATCAGCTGTCTGCTCGGTAACACGGTTCGCATGGCCTGATCTTACCCTTTCTGATGAAGTGAAAATTGTCAATGTTCAAATGTTTATACATTTTATTTGCTTAACAAAATAAGTCTTTTAAAATTAATAAGGCTATTAGAGTATTCTCATCAGCAGCTGGGTTTGATCTTGAACTTTACACTCTCATTCGGTCGGAATTGGCAGAGCACACAACAACATCAGTTACAGTCCAATTCAGCAAACATTTTTTATTTAACACAGGTGTTTCGCTGTGTCATTAAGATACAGCATCTAGTTTTGAAATAACTTTAAATATGACGGAATATCATGCGCTTCTGTTCAACCCGTAAATTCCACACCATAAAATGTCAATTTCTGCCCAATTCTAATACATGTGTTACGCTGTCATTTTGTTTGTGGGACTAAAGGTTATGAAGTAAACTACAAGATGGAATAACCTACAAGATAGTCGAGTATTGGCGCATAAGCAGCTGTTGTTTAATGTAGTTATTTCCAATAAGTAGACATGTAAGAACAAAGTGAAGTTTCAAAGTTGACACAATTACCACAAGGAATGTTGGACTTCAAGTACCAAGAAATGGTTTATTATTTATTAGACCAACGATCATGTATCTGGATTACTTGTGAATATTCAACACTCTATAGATTCAGACTTTGACTGGAATACAGAAGAAATGGTCTGCAGCAATTGGAATTAAGGGAATAATGCAAAAAACAAAAAAACACATGGTGAGTACAAAAATGTTCAAGTATAGTTCGTGACGTTCCATAGAATATACACTTGTTGAATGCGTTAAAGTTGCCCTTTCCATCAGATGAAATTTGTATGCCAAGACCCAAGATAACATGTGGATCACACATGGATATTCATCTTCAACGCACACCTGATCAGACTTTCATTAGAGTCCAGAAAAAAGGGCCTTTTTTTGGCACCTTATTTTTTGTTTGTTGCTCCATATTTACGTCATTTAACTAGATAATTAAGTTTTGTCTTAAGATCATAATTTTAACTCTCAATTTTGTTGAATAATATTTTGAAATTTTTTGACATACAGAGTTTTGAAACTTTTTTCGAGCAGTAAAACACATCTGCCAAATTAGGCCAGACTGTAAAAAGTTAATTTGTGATTAGCCTATGTCTTGTCAGTTACTGGGTTTACCATATTTAGCAAAATATAGCCATGTTTGATAATGTTATAAATGCTTTCTCTAAATCAGTTATTCACATATATGACAATTGCAGTACAGCACATGAATAGATACTCCAGAAAAAAGCTAGTGCTTCGAGTCACCTGTTGTGGAACTGAACATGTTGAAAATTTGAGTATCTGCTGTTTAGGATTTTGCTCTGTTCGTAATGACATTGACAAAAACATTTTTAATTTTCGAGTCTCAAACTACAAACTTAGTCAATGTAAATTACACTGCTCATGAACAAATTTGTATGATTGGTCAGAGTAGAGCAGAGGGAGAGAGAGAGAGACAGACATGCATTTGAAAACTATCAACTATAAGTTTCAGATGTGAATAGAAAGCATCGGTAACAGAAAGAAACAAGTCAATGCGAAGCTTCTTGCATTTCCATGATGGAAATCACATTTTCTTTTGTCGTAGGCATTGATTCTATGCCAACTTGGACTGTATTGTGCAGCAGGTAAATGTCCAACACCAAACACAAGGTACTCAGTCCTTGGCAGATTTGGTGGCAACAGCCAATTCCTTGCCCATTGCTTTCAATACAGTGATCTATGGGAAGATAAGCAATGTGTATGTTATAGTGAGCAGATAGACAATGTGTATGTTATAGTGAGCAGATAGACAATGTGTATGTTATAGTGAGCAGATAGACAATGTGTATGTTATAGTGAGCAGATAAACAATTTATCTAGAGTAATACTCTTAGTTCCTTTAGGTCTGTATGTTTCTGATTCCCCAGTGCCGCAACCATCGACAGTGCATATGTGAAGAGTACTACTTGTATCTGCTTTCATCTGTCATTAACATTTCTTCTGCAGTTTCCAAGGCCTCTGAAGTTACTTCAAAATTTGGCAGTCGACACTGATAGCCATCTCTGTGTACTGTTTTCAAGGCTTAGATAGATTCCTCCATCTCCAATCTCTATGTGTCGTATAGTTAGGGCTCCTCTTTGCATCTGGCTGCTTCTTTTACCAATGTCAAGAATGTTTTCTTTCAGCTCTGGAAATCGCTGTTTTCTCCAGATGGGAAGCATGTGTGTAGTGTGCATAGGTTTTATTTGTGGTGCGCCATTTTTCTTTCATTGATGTCACAATGTTGTTCCATTTGAGTTCTCACCTTTCAAGCTCATTTATTCTCTCGTACATTGAGTGGGCTATTCTCTCGTACATTGAGTGGGCTATCAGTTTTTTAATTTCTCACCTTGTTAGGCCCTACCGCCTCTTCTGTCCTGCAGGTTCATAATTTTATACAGTTCTCCATTTGGTGTGGTCCTCATGTCCCGTTATAATTCGGATTACTTTGATTTGAACTTTATTTATTTTGCCAAAATTTGATTTGACTGCAAGTTTCCCATGCTGCTATGCCATATTCTAGAATTGGTCTCACACATCCAGCGTAGATTTTTTTAATACACTTTCATCTGCATACGCACTCACCCTGACATCAGCACAGTGACATCAGTCTGGTAACTCCTAGGTAAGAAGAGACCGCGGAGAAGACCTCCAATGCTTTGGTCAGACTTCTGTGCTGTACACTGCTACATCTGAGATGCCTCTAGAGGAGTACTTACCTACTTGCCACGCACTTTGACTTCCACTACCCAAGATGGTCCACAGGAGACAAAGTTGGGACACGCAGCTGCGCTGAGTCATCAAGATCAGAGATGCTCAATAGGGTTGAGATCAGATGAGTAAGCTGGTCAGTAAATCTTGGTGATATATTTCTGCTAGATGAAGTTATTAATAAACACAAGCATCTCTGGGATGTCTTGGGACGATCAGCAAGAGCGAACCATCTACCTGAAGCAATTGTTTGAAAACCTTCTGCAGGAGATTGATTTTATCCATGCAGCATCGATGTATAAGTTATATCGATGCCTGTGGAGTTAACACATGCTACTGACCATTAACCAGCATGTCCTCTTTACTGAACAACAATTTGATTAAATATAATCGGCTTCCCATTTTAAGATTTCTTGTATGGTGAGATTTTGTAAGTGACTAACTTATTTTTTGTAGTATATATGTAGTTTTTTCCTGATTTATTTTCATCAGCCATGCCTTGGCCCAGTCATCCAACGATGCTGAATTTCTCCAGAGATCCAAAAATAGAGCTGAGTGCACTTTTTGGGAAGGTCTTCATTACATCTTTTATACATATGAGATATTATTGTACAAACCCATGCTGAAATTAAGAGAGCTGCAGAGGCTAGGGTCCAATGGAGAGATGTGCTCAGACCTCAGACAATCTTGCAACTTGTCTAAGGACTGATCAATCAGAGGATGATGAGAAACAATGTGGGTGACAGAACGCCCCCTTGGGGACCCCCTGCTCTAATGTCCTCTTTCCGCTAGTCTGTCCTTGGACTTTAACTCTAGCGGTTCTGTTTTCCAGAAAGCGATTGATCCATTTGTACATTTTCTTCTTCTTAAAAGGCATCTATTCAATTTTCTGGACAACGTAGGCAATCTGATATTAAGTTGATCCTTATTTTCTTAATCCAGCTTGCTGTGGAATTACAATGTTCTTCCAATGCCATATCAGTCTGGTATTTATAATGTGTTTCATCAGTTTTTCCACACAGTTAAGTAAAATGATCAGCCTGTAGCAATTTGCATTTGTTAAGTATTTATCTTTCTTCCAAATTGGTATCACGTTTTCTGTCATAACAAACCTGCCACTCCATGCAGAGCTTAGATCAACTAACGCACTCCAAACCCGTCCGTCCTTAGCAGCTCTCCACTTCAGCATATGTCCTGTCTCCATCATTGTACTCTTCGTACTGTCTCACGATTTCGTTCTTCACTTTACACATGCCAACTTCTATTTATCTCCTGATCTATCTCCGGCTGTCCAGTTCCATCCTAGCAACCATATCGTGCCATTTCAACTCAATATTCTGTATAAACATCTGCTCATGAATGGCTGCACCCTATATTTTATTGACCTCCAAGCTTCCAATTCAAACCAGTAGTACTCTCTTAACATTAGAGTTCATAATCTTGATCTTTGTGTTGGATTTGATCTGGAAGTTTATAAATTTGTCACTGCAGTGAAGACCCCTCTCACTTTCTGTATTCTCAGTCTAATGCCATGTTCTGTAACACACACATGCTCCCCAGATCATCAGACAATCAACAATATTCAATTAAAAGAGAGGAAGAGAAAGAAAGAGTAGATAGATATGGCTTGGCTTCGTTCGTTCGTTCTAAATCTCTCGCTACCAAACCCTGACACGGGCCTAAGTAGCAGAATGTAGTCCAGAGAACGAAATGCGTTGTGTTGTAGTTTACAGCTTCACTGTGATATTTGCACCTTTCGGTCCAACACATCCGACTTCAGTAAGAGATAGATATGAGAAAGAAAGAAATGGAAATATGAATAGAGAGAATACTGAGAAAGAGTGGAGATAAAGAGACAGAGCAGAGAGAAAAAGATAAAAAAAGAAAGCGAAAACGTACAGTAACAAATATACTACTCACACATAGGGATTCATCTTTATGGAAACGGTCTTTTATCTCCTTTCCTAATTCATTGTCTGGAAGCTTTATGTCCTCACGAGTCTCGCCGCAGTCATTCATAAGGTTGAGGAAATTTCCGTCAACATCTACACACTGAAATGATAGACCTTTTTGTTATAAATAATAGGCAGGCAGGAGCAGGGTAGCCAACTCCTAGAATGCGATGGATTGTAAAATTGGAATATCAATCTTCCTGCGTTTAGGAAGTTGATCGATAACATAGGACACCATCAAAAATGTATCAGAGACAAAAGTACAAGCTGATCATAAATATGAAATGAACTTTTCTAGTTTTTAAGATTCAGGCGGTGGCTGTGTATGTGCAAGATGCCGCATGAATGTGCAAACAGCGCAGATTTTTGCTCCAACTTCCCTATCAAAAAGACGATCAATTACACTGATGATAAAGATTATAGCTTTTATTCTGGTTGTGAGATCGGTGCTGGAATCGGTAATGGACCTCACACAAATGTTGTCAATCACGTGTAATGAATCTGTGCTGCTGGTTGAACCAGAAAGGACGATTGATGCGTTTTGCAGATCCAATGGGAGGGAATCAAAAAATAATCTTTAATTACTTTAACATGACTTCTCCGATTGGACATGGAATTTCTAAGACGAAAAAGTGGCATGTGACCTATCCTAATATTCCCTCTGCTATGCGGCAAGTGCCTCACGGGAAAGGACTTCCTCCTCAGCACCCACCAGAATCTTATACCTTGGATGATAAAGATAATATTGCCAATAGACTATCGCACCTGTGAAAGCATTTATATCAAGAGTTCCTGATTTCGTGCCAATTGAAGAGTCTGCCGAGCTATATAACATTACCAAGAGTGAAGAGATCTAATAAGAGATCTGGAATTGTCAAAAAATAAAGCAAGGAATGTTCTAGAAGAGCATGTTTCTGTGTTCCGTACTTGGCAAAAAGATCTGATTACATATTTCAAAATGACAGATAACCCCATTGATTGATTACGTTGATATAGTTATAACCTCATTGCTTGTGGCGATATAGTGAATCTGATAGCAGTACTACACATCAACTACACAGATAATGATTGATTCGTCCAAGTTAAGCTTAACAGCTGTGTTATTTCTAAAAATGGATTACATAGATGATCTAAGGCTGAGGTTCAAATTTGAATAACTACAAGATTAATTGGACCTCAATAAGTTAATATTTTGACTATACTTTTATGATGTGTTTTCATTAAACATTAATAATCATTTTTAATCTATACTAACTGCATGTTTGTTATTATTAACATACAAATTGTCAATGATATTTATCTGCCCTCTACGGATCATTTTGATATTTAATATGTGCACTTTGAAGTTAATAAATCACACATAATTTAGAATGAAAGTTTTGGCCCATTTTGCAAAATAATTCCAGAGTGACAGAGATAAGTGGCAGATTTGTAGTGACCTGAAGGCCATTACCACTTTGATCGAGATATAGCGGCCGTACACAAATTTATGCTGTTTCCTTCATCGGTTGGACTGTCATGCAATCATTTAACCTGGAAAAATAATGTACTTAACGAACCACGTGTAGAATTGCACACGATAGTGTTAATTCCTCGCCACATCAAACTTGGAACTAATCAAGAATATTGTAACGGCCATGGGTTGAAATAGGATTGTTATACCTTCGTGATAAATTTCCAAGACTTAGTGAAGCCGAAATCAAGGAAGGTGTATTTGTCAGTTTCACAGATACGTCTGCTCCGCTGAGATCAGCGATTCGATGATATCCTCACAAGTGATGAAAAGTTAGCTTGGAATGCTTTCCAGCAAGTGGCCACAAACTTTCTAGAAAACAATAAGGCTGACAATTACCAGGAGCTTCTAGAAACACTGTTGCAGAGCTATGAAAAGCTAGGGTGCAACATGTCCTTAACATTACACTTTTTACTCAAATGGATTTCTTCCCTAACTGATGTGCTGTCAGTGATGAGCATGGGGAACACTTTCATATTACTACCCTCAACAACAAAAAAAGATTACAAGGGAAATAGAATGCAGCAATGCTAGCAGACTATTGTTGGACCCTCATGAGAGATGCTCCAGAAATGCCTTACAAGCGACAGGCAACAAGGCGTCTCTGTGAATCATTTCCACTGTGAGCATTATCATATGTTATGTATTTGTAATCGTGCAAAATTTGAACAATTAAAGCTAATTTGGTGTTTTTAATGGCCATATTCATTTTCAGTAACCCAAACAACATAAAGTAACTCAATTTAATCTCAGATTCAAGCAAAAACTCAAAAATTTTATTTGTCCAACGACAGTGACCATTACGGTTTTTCAAGATAGCAATAAGCTGCGCCCTTCACTTCATCTGATTTGGTGTCATCCTTCATATGGTGCTGTAGCTCTGGTTTGTGAGTTTTAGTTCTTTGTTCTCAAACTCCCACTACCAATTTCCTGCAAGTAGCAGGATTTAGTCCGGAATGCATTGTATCGTAGTTTACAGCTTGACTGCGATATTTGCACATTTTAGTCCAAAACATCAGATTTCAGCATGGCATTTTTGGGTACCGGGTTAGCCTTCCCTCTTCGATCCTTTCTCCTTAGACATTCTACCCTGATACAGCCTGTTTTCCAGGATCACCATGTGGAGGTGAAGGGTTTTGGCAACTTTGGTCGCTGACTGTTACAGCTCATGTACTGCTCAGCATCTTGATCCAATTATTAGTTTAATATGTGCGTTTTATTGGAGTGAAATTCAATGCTCATGGCAGATGCCTATATCATTTGTGATTTGCCAGTGATGCAGCTATTCATGCAAACAAAATAAAACATCAGTTGCAGGCCACATGCACAAAAGAAAGAATTAGAAGTTAGAGCACATTGGCAGCAGTCTGGTATCACGAGGCAGAAGAAGACCAACACATTGGTAAGACTCCTTTGCATTCCACTATAACATCCACGATACATTAGAAGAAAAGTGTATAACTCACTGGACCTACATTGCCCAGGATAGAGATCATTGAGACAAAGCTGTGACCTGAATAGTCAGTCATTGAATTCATTACAAACATATGAAAGGAACATCAGCAGGCGTGGCAGAATTAGGAAAGCAATTGTTATGAAGCAAGCATCAACCGAGGTTCATTAAAAAAAAGTTACCATAGGCATTCAGACACACATCCCACTGCTTGGCAGACGAGAAAAATTACTTTGGTTGCTCATTGAACCATTTGGTCACTGATGCTATGATATCTGTATCGAAGTCGAATCGTCCTTTGTTTTTTTTTTTAATTTTACAATTTTTGTTATTTTGCTAATGTTTCATGCGCAATGTTTGTGCATGTGGACGAGTATTATTGTGCAACAGAATCACACCACGCAAAAGCATGCCAGGTCATATATTCTTGATGGTTATACGCAGGAAGCCTAGTATGTCTTTGTAGTGGATGGTTTAGATGCACCACTTGCCATGGACCGAAGAGTTAACAGATAAGTATCAGAAAAATACTAGATAACTCAACATACCTGATAGTCAATGCGTGTAACTACAGGAACATCCATGTTATGTGTGGATGGACATATATCTTCATACTTTTTATTGGTGAACAAATCAATTCCAACAAGATGAACCTGCAGATAAAAAAATAACATTTAGGCCAAGGTACTCCTACATGGCATAGATTGTGACACGCACTGGAAACACCAGTCTGTGCCATTGTAAGATGGCCTCTGTTCTGGGGTGCCTAGGGCAAGAGGGGTGGAGATGGCCCAGGACACAGCTCAGAACAAACAGTGGAAGTGGGGAGCATGTGGATCGATGGTCTGAGACAAAAAGATTTAGTGTATATTTATTAAAGCCATCTGCTCCATGTGGATCTGAAAGGCTTGATGACATCAACCAGGGGTGCAAAAGATAGAGCCAGTATAAGGTTGTGCATGGAGCTAGCAGTTTCATCACATTAAACTAATACTGCAGAAACCACCCCTGCAAGTGCTCAAATACAAGCTTTATGTAGGGTGGCCAGGCCAACACCAGTGGAGATTTTGTTACATATCGAGTGCAAATGTGAAATTAAATTTTAAATTTCTTTCTCATCTACGTTAATGTCCACATGTTATATTATATTAGCAGGTTGGTCGTCAGGATGAAGTCCAATATTTTCTGGGTTAATGCAGCTATTATGGAGAAATATTAAGGACCTAAAGAAAGTCTTTAGAAAACTAGAGAAGGAAGATAGGGGCATCAATATCAATGTAGAAATGCTCACCTCTCCTAAGATTTGCTGATAACATAGTCATCTTCAATCACAGCATCAGAGAGACTGTACAACGCCTAAATGAGCTTAATGAAGCAGGCGTGGTAGTTGGCATAAACATTAACAGAAAGACCCAGTACATACTGAGCACTGCAGCCCACAAGGAAAACTGCTGCTAGAAAATTGATAATGAATGTTTGTACAGTAGTGTTGATTATTTTACTTTGTAAAGCATCATTGTGCAGTTAATCAATGAAAATTGAAACATCAACTCAACTCCCTGCGGACATGTTTTGAACAAATAGTCTCTAGGTGTGTCTATTAGATGTCACGTGCTCCAACATTGTCCACAAACCGTTCCTTGCTGGAACTTCTTGAGATATTACCCGGATGGTAGTGTTTATTGTTGTGATTTCTGCTTGGTGGTTATTACAGTATTCTCCACATTGTTCATATAGTTCAAATGTGTCACCATTTGGGAACTTTATTAAAGCTCTAAGTCTGACATTTCTAGTAGCCTTCAAAGCAGAGCCATTTGTATATGCATGTATCACAGTGTTAGAGTTGATTATTGTATAAAACAAATTGCTTCAAAACCCCACCAGCACAAAAGCACTTTATGAGCAGGTTTCTGAAAGGAAGTCAATTATAGATACTGAGGTGAAAAATGGACAAAGATAAACAAGTAACTGTAATAAAAGCTAAATTTCGTTTCAATATGGTTGTCTCATGCCTAACTCACTGTATGAGGATGCCTGTAGATAAAACCTTAGCAGTTTTTCTTCAATAACACTGTTATAGTTTTAGTAACCAATTTCATTGTACTCCAGGCATACTCATAGGTGCTGTCTCTATGAGCAAATGGCGATGGGTGTGGATACTGATAATTGTACACTCTGCCCTGTCCTGTCTGCAATATGTGTATAACTGATTCATCTTTTATAGTGTCATCATTCATTCAAGAAGTGCTCATTTACAGACTTCAAAATGTCATCACCCATATCAATATCTAATTGTTGTCACCCATATCAATATCTAATTGTTGTCACCCATATCAATATCTAATTATCGTCACTCATATCAATATCTAACGTTCCCAAAATTGGTGCTTGAGAAATCAGGACTTCCACTATTCTGAACCCCAGAATGTTTGAGGCCTCTACAGCTGCTATCCACTCATGGCAAGCTTCTTCAGCAAGATCACCACTATGGAAATCACAGTGTTGTTGTTGATCTCATCGGCCAGAATTCTGGGACACGTCCTGTTTCCGGGAGCATGAACACAGATGTGGGGTGGGGATCTTGATCATGTTTCCCTTGATCCTAATTACTCCTCGTTCCTCACGGTTATGTGAGTAAAGCTAAGGAAGGTTGGGCATGGGGCCAGCTACCCCGTGATGTAGAAATTATAGCCATGATAAGAAGAGAAGAAATCTACACTCATGGTAGAAGGGAAGTAATTAAATTACGTCAGGCTGCTGAATGTTGGTCATGAAAACTACTTCTTTGTTCTTTCTCAATCTCCTGCTATCAAACCCCGAAAAAAGCTTTGCAAATAGCGGAATGTAGTCCAGAGAACGGAATGCGTTGTGTCGTGGTTAACAGCTTGACCGCGATATTTGCACCTTTTGGTCCAACACATCCAACTTCAGCAAACATTTTTTTAGTACCGGGTTAGCATTCCCTCTTCGATCCCTTCTCCTTAGCCAGTCTGCTCTGTTGCAGCTTGTTATCCAGGATCACCACGTGGAGGTGTAGAAGAGTCTTGGCATCTCTGGTTTGCTAGCCCTAACTCTAGCAGCCAGCTATGAGTAGCTGACTGCTGCAGTTTATGCGCCGCTCAGCGTCTTGATCTCTCAGTCATGAAAAGAAAATTTATAATCCTGAAGATCAGAAAAGTCATGGAACAGTTATCTTTAACTCTCTTTTGTTTATTTTAAAAGGTCAACTGTTAGAAAGCATAGTAATGGTAGATGTTGATCATGGCTGACCTTCTGTACCTTCCAAAGGAAGAATTAGTAGTCTGGCACGAAGACTGTGAATAAGGCGTCTCAGCCATCAAAGAGTTAATAGTCATTGCTTACATCGGGGTCGAAGATGAAGCAGTGAATGAGCTGGCAATAGCCAGCAACTCATAGATGGGCTGCTTGTACCAGGACCCTGGAAACAGACTGCGGCAATAAGCCTGTTTAAGATATTATGGGTCGAAGAGTGAAGGCAAGTCAAACCTGTCCCAAAAATGACGTGCTGTAATGGGATAGAATTAATGAGATATCACACTAGCAAAAAATTACAACACAACACCACAAATGTTCTTTCCGGGATGAATGCCAAAGAAGAAGAAGAATACTACTATCTTAATTCTCGCACTGCAGGTTAGTTAAATAATACTTCCACTTAGACAGCAGGTTTTTTTTTAAAGTGACACTATCATCATCATCGTCTTTTTGTGTTCTCATCTTTGATGAGTTCATGTGATGAACTTAGCCATTGTTTTGAGCTGAACTTGTTCTGTAGTTTCTAGTAACACTATTAAAAGTAACAAACTTGACCTCACATAACAACCCCCACTAACCTTAGCATGGCCATGTTTACCAGTCTTGGAGGTGGACATCTCTACAATCTTGCATGCACAACCCTTTAATACAACATAACCATTCTTTCTGAGGGCACTGCACTGCACTGGGTAGGTCTGAGAAGCTCCTGCATCCGCTCCTTCAAAGGTTTCCTCATGATCAACATCTGACATTGCTATGCTTTCTAACAGTTGACCTTTAAAAATACAAAAAAGGAAAAAGAGAGTTAAAGATCAATGTCACATGACTTTTCTTAACTTCGGGATTATAAATCTTGTTTCCACGACCAACATGCAGCAGCCTGACTTAACTTAATTACTTCCCTTCTACCATGGAGTGTAGATTTCTTCTCTTATCATGGCTATAATTTCTACAGGACAGGGTAGCTGGCCCCATGCCCAACCTTCCTTAGTTTTACTCACTTAGCCGTGGGGAACGAGGAGTAATTAGTGTCAGGTGAGACATTATCAAGATCCCCACCCCACATCCATGTTCATGCTCCCGGAAACAGGACATGTCCCAGAAATCTGGCCAACGAGATGATCATCAACACTGTAATTTCCATAGTGGTGAGCTTGCTGAGGAAGCTTGCATTGCACTACAGTCAGGAGAACTAAACTAAGTTCCACATCCTCAAGTATGCCTCAAGATGTTAGAAGACCACTGTAACCCGCCACAAAAGAAACACTGTCAATAGTCAACTCAACACGAGTAGCTTCGAAGAATAATAACTTAGTTGCTCCTCTTCTACTATTGAGTAGATTTCCATTTTTCTTGTGGCTTATAGTTTCTAGAATATAGGATAGCCCAACACTAAATACTTGCCTTCTACAACAAGCCTGGCACGTTACAGTGTTGCAAGCACTAGAAACATACCTACAAGCTAAAACTGGAAATATAACTACAAACTAACAACAAAGACGTTACAAAGCTGATAGAGACGATTGATTAGAAATGAACACACATCAAAGTCACCCTGTGTAGCAAAACTAGGAGCAAGCATGGTTTAAATAAACACACCAGCCAACATGCAGACAGCGAAACAAATATTTCAAAACAACTTTAAACAGGAATGGGTGAACAGATTGACAGAAGGGTCTATTGGGTGTGACATGTACATGGAAATGACACAACCAAACAAAAATGACAACAACAACAAACTGCAACACAGGGAGCAGAGCATTATCTTCTAACTTGAGACAGAACACTGCAGACTTAACAAATACTCAAACAAGTTAGAACATGTGCATGGGATCACGATGCAGAGCAGTGCATGAGCTGCAGAGGTCAGCGACATAAAGCTTACGCTAGCGTCAGGGCCAGCTTATCAGATGTGCCAAGACCCTTTCTACACCTCCACGTGGTGATCCTAAATAATAGGCTGCATCAGAGCTGACTGGCTAAAGAGAAGGGATGGAACAGGGAAGGCTAGCCCGGTACCCAAAAATGCCTGCTAAAGTCGAATGTGTCAGACCGAAAGGTGTAAATATTGCAGTCAAGCTGTGAAACTACAACGAACGACCAGGAGAAGAATCTGTACATGAACATAACTGCACGCATCCATATGAGGCAGTACATGTACTGCTTGCCAGCCCAGGACTCCCCACAGAGTAAAGTTATTGCCTGAAACCTGCAAATTGCATTGGCTGAGAAAGAGTAACAGCTTGGCAGACATAATTAACAAGAGTGTTACTCTGCTTCACGTTCGAAGCCATAAAACACACTTGACGATTCAACCAAGCTATGCAGTGGTAGTGGAATATTCATGTTAACTTTGTTTTCAGTTTTAAGGACGGCTCTATTTGTGACAAAGATGTGAGTTGGATCAATGTCACACTTCGACAGTGTGACCTAACAACCAAAAGTGTAAAAACCGTAGAGGTATATACCTCTTTAGTGTCCCTGGAAACGCCTACTCTATGATACTCGAGCAGAAACTGACGTCTGGCTGAGTCACACTCACAATGTGTTTTCAGAGCAAACAGAAGTATTCAAGACCTTATCTTCACACTGCAGACCTGTTAAATCATTGGTGAGACCTAAATTGGAGCAGACTACTTGGTGCTCGGTTCAGGTGTTGCCCTTGTGGGCTCAAGCCTTGCCTTATCAAGTTATCATATGATATATAATATAAGCATGCTATAAAAGTATAAAGGATACAAAGAAGAACCACAAAACTGATCATGGGATTTCAGAATTATTTATAGTAATGAGGAATGACTCAGAAAAACTGGTCTACAGTTACACTTACAACCTGAGTGTCTAGTCTAGACATTAGAACTTAGTAGAATAGAGAAGGATACAGGTGACAAAACAAGATTAGACAAGACACGTTTATAAATTAATAAATGGAAAGGATAAATTATACTACCGGTAGACTATACTACGTTTTTTTTTCAAAAGTACAACCTGCTGCAAGAAGAGGGCACCGCTTCCAATTGTGTAAAGACATGTCCAGATTAGGAAATGTTTGTTTAGTCAGAGTGGTGAATCATTATTAGTCTTAGATTTTAAAGCATGGCAGCATGCTTACTTAAGTCTGAAGTTAAGTAGAATTAGGAATCAGAACGCTTGCCTAGGGCTTACAGGATGAAAAGGAGCAAGGTCCGTTAATGCATTCAAAAATAAATTGGATGCTCACTGTTATATATAGTATTGGTGGAGTTTAAAAAACTGGTTGTATAAGACTCTATAGAGCATTCTAAACATTCTTGTAGGTGAAGAGTAGACAGTTCCAGATACCAGCACCAGGGAAGATGGCGTCTTGCGTTTTACTAAGCGGATTTGTAAGTCAACTGTGTCTGTATGGTTTGTGACTGCGAAAACTATCATAATCGCTGTAACATGTACACCAGAAACACAATAAAGCAAAACATGATTATTTTACAGTTTATGCAAGTTTTATAAATAACATAATAAAGTATTTTATCATCGAATGTTTCACTTACGTTTAGAAGTATTCTATAACAATGTGTGAAAGACGCGCATGCGCTGTACCGCACATGACAATCCGCGCTACCTGTTGAAATGGGTCGAGAGTTAAGGCCCTTCCATTGCACTTTGGTTGGGCTAGCTTCTGAGGGTGCATAAACTTAGCATAGGTACATACAGAAGCACACATGCATCCAAGAACTTGTTTATGCGTCCTGATATCACCCAATGGACTACGCTCTGGGGTGGAATGAGCGCGCTTCCGTCAGTAGAAACTAGTGAGGCAAACATCTAAACAACAACATCCCTGTTAGAAATCGTCATCACTGCACTCTGGAAAGACACATTTGTGGTCCATCCGGAACTTAGGAGAATAAACTAACGTCTAGTCAGGCAGAACCTACTGCTAAAACATGTTATAGTCAGGGTCAGGTAAAATATACTGATCAAGACCCCCCTCCCCCTCCCTCACTTTCAAGCAGTTCTCCCAGGAAACAGGCTGTTTCATAGCAAACTGGCTAAGGAGGTGGGGGATCAACGTGATCGCCGTAGTAGTGAGTGCCACGCTGATGAAGCAAAGCAAAGCACAGCCGGCTGAAGGACCACGGTCTACCTTCACTAGCACGCGTAGGAAGTGAGGAAAGCTACTTCAACCCGCCACTGAACGCCCTTTTTAGGGAGCATAAAAGAGTTACGTAACTCATTGCACGTATTCATTCAACAACAACAACCATCATAAACTGGAGAAGATAGTGGATACAGATTGTTCCTGTAGCCCACCTGTTGTACATATTTCTGCTCTGTCCATTTAAAGCAGCCCTTCCAACTGACAAAAGTCAGATGTATAAATAGGAAACTTACAATGCGAAAACGAAAACTTTAATAATAAGCAAAAGGGATCAAGATGCTGAGCAGCGCATGAGCTGCAGTGGTCAGCGACCCATGGCTGACTGCTAGCGTCAGGGTCAGCGAACCAGAGCTGCCAAGACCCTTCTACACCTCCACGCGGTGATCCTGGATAACAGGCTGCAGCAGGGCAGACTGGCTAAGGAGAAGGGATCGAAGATGGAATGCTAACCCGGTACTCAAAAAATTGTTTCTGAAGTCGGATATGTTGGGCCGAAAGGTGCAAATATCGCAGTCAATCTGTAAACTACGCCAAAACGCATTCCATTCTCTGGACTACATTCTGCTACTTAAGCCCTTTTAGAGTTTTGTAGGGGGAGATTAAGAACGAACGAAGCCAAGCCATAATAAGCAAAATTGACTCGAAATTTATTCAATGCTTGTAAATAGACAGCCAGATGTGGAAACGGGTCAAGAGCTTCTCCTAAGTTGGAAATATAATAACGGAAAATGGAAATCAGGAAGATTTAGTGAAGAGAAAATGTGTGACCAAATCTGTTTATTACCAACATGAGTCATAAATTGACATCCAAGCAAGTCACTCCCAAATTAAAAATAAGAATAATCGGGTGTTATGTATACTCGTCTTTACTGTACGGAGTAGAAACAAGGACAGTGAACAAACAATAGGAGAAGAGAATATATGTTTTGGAATTTGGATTTATAGAAAAATGAGGCGCATCTCCTGGGAGGGAAAGAAAACGAATAAGAAAGTTTTGGAGATTTTTTTGTTTTCATGTTCACCTTATTACTCCGTTCCACAAGGCGATGTACATTGCACTATGCTTTTATTTTGCGCTTGTAGACCCAGTACATCCGACTTCGGCATGCATTTTATGTAAAGGTCTGCTTCCTCCTGCATTTTCTAAGGGGTAACGGCCGGTGCTGTGATGGGGAGCGAACCCATTGCACTGAGAACGAACGCAGAAGAAGAAGCACTGGTTTCACAAAGCATCCAAGAATTTTCTTTCTCAATTGAAGAATCGCTGTGGAGACTGTGATTTTTGGGTAAAAATTCCTCTGATCTCTGGGTAGTGAGATCGGACTCCTGTGTACACTGTCGAGCACGTTAAAAATTCCTTGGCAGTTGGAAATCGAAAAGATCAGGCTTAACAGCTGCTGCCCAGACAAAATTCCAGTTAAAAATCTACTCAAGTTATTTGTACCTTTCCACATGTGGTTTGTTAAGAGCAGCTTTAGATAGCGCCTAACCAGCTGCGGGTCTACTTAGCTCTATTGTTTTAGTCTATTAAGATGGCCTCGCACATCGGTTAAAACTCAATTCCAAGAAACTGATTGTATACAGACGTTGTAGAGTCTTCAAAACCAGTAAAAAGACGTTAAGTTAAGTTAAGTTAAACCCATCACCTTTGGATTGTGAGCCGTGTCATTTAACCACTAGCCCACGCCGTCTCCTTGGAGAAATTAAAGGTGCAAATAGAAATCTTTTTCTTCTTTGTTCGTTCTCAATCTCCCGCTACCAAGCCCTGAAAAAAGCTTTGCAAGTAGCGGAATGTAGTCCAAAGAACGGAATGCATTATGTCGTGTTTTACAGCTTGACTAAATGGATAAAAGTATACTTACATAACAGAAGAGCCAGAGTCCAACTAGAGGGTCTCAAGAGTAAGAAAATCATGGTGTGCCTCAGGGAGGGGTTCTTTCCCCTACACTTTTCATAGTCTTCATCAATGACTTGATTGCTGAGCTACCACAAGGAACAAAAGTTGCAATGTCTGCAGATGACTTGGTAATATGGTGTACAAATGAGCAAGCAAAAGTGGCCACCAGAATGCTGCAAAGAGCTATTGATGCCTTGACCTCATGGACAAACAGATGGTGTGTAAACATTAACACCGAAAAATGTAGCACTACGCTTTTCACCCTCTCCCCAAAACAAAAAGCTGGAGTTATCAAGATAAATGGAGACCACCTCAAAGAAGATAAACAACCCACCTATCTTGGAGTTACATTTGATGATAGGTTGACATGGAGGGAACACGTCAACAAGGCAGCCAAAAATACCAGGAGGAAGTTAGCCATCTTGAGAAAATTAAGTGGAACCACGCGGGGAGATAGTGGAAAAATACTTAACAAAGTTTACCAACAAGGTATACGGCCACATCTGGAATATGGGTCAACAGCGTGGTGTCCTGCAGCAAACACTTCCCTAAAAGAGGTGGATAAGGAGGAAAATCAGGCACTTAAGGTCATTACATGAGCAATGAAATCAACACCTATAGTGGAGATCGAGAAAATGGGAAGGATCCAAGCACTAAGAGAGGGCAGAGACACAAAGGTATTAACACAGGCAGAAAAGTTCATTTGCATGCCGAGCCATCTAATGAAAGACAGATTTCAAAATTTAGCAATGGGAAGACTGAAGAGAAGTAGTTTTATGCATCAGACGAAACGACTTCGCAGGCAAATTATAGATCTACCTGAAGTTGACATCCCCCTAAAGTCTGTTTCAGAACAAACCCCTTGGAGAGAGGAGCATGGACTATCAGTAAGCATTCAAACAAAAGTGAAAGGAATATTAGACAAGGATGAACAGAACAGTGTGTAACGTAGGATAGTGATCCTCAATTTCCTGGATGAAGAATACCCACAAGACTTCTGGATCAGAGTATACACAGATGGATCAGCACAGAATGCAGTAAAGAATGGTGGAGCGGGAGTGTACATAGAATACTCAAACAACATTAGGGATACAGTCAGAGTACCAACTGGAAAATGCAGTGGATACCTTCTCATTGTGGAGTACCAGGAAACGAGAGAGCAGATCGACTGGCAAAGGAGGGTGCTGCAGACAAGCAACCAGATGTGCCAGTTACATACCAACAGAAGATAAGGATGATCAAATCAATCAGAAAGCCACCAACAGTAACACCAGACGATTACCATAACATGAACAGACAAGAGCAAACTGTTATGTTGCGCCTTAGAACAGGACACAACCGACTTCGCAGCCACATGTACACAAAAATTAAGATTGGCAACACAGCCATGTGTACATGCGGACAGGCGCCCCAGACAGCAGAGCACATACTACAAGACTGCCCCGAATATGATATACAGAGAAAATCTCACTGGCTCATAGAAACAAGACTGGAAGAGAAACTTTATGGACCTGTATGTGAACTACAAAAGACAGGGAAGTTAATACAAGAGACAACATTGCAGATATAGACAATATTTTAAAGCGAACGAAAGAAGAAGAAGAAACAGCTTGACTGCGATATTTGCACCTTTCGGTCCAACACATCCTACTTCAATAGGCATTTTTGAGTACCGGGTTGCCATTATTCTTCTATCCCTTCTACTTAGCCAGTCTGCCCTGTTGCAGCTTGTTACCCAGGATCACCGCGTGAAGGTGTAGAAGGGTCTTGGCAGCTCTGGTTCCCTGACACTGACGCTAGGAGTCAGCCATGCGCTGCTCAGCGTCTTGATCTCCAAAGGGAAATGATAACGAAAATCCGACAGTTAAAATATTTTGATCACATCAAAAGAGATAACAACTTACTGAAAACATTGCTGAAAGAAAAGGTTGAGGGCAAACGTAGCACAAGTAAACAAGGCTACCAGTATGAGGATAACAGCAATGTCTGTCACTCAGACACATCAAACGACAAAACGGACTGGAGAGAGTGGTTAGAGAGGGCATAGTCACTGGAAAGTGAGAAACGGGTCGACCGAGAAGACGATGGACTCAGGACATCAAGGAGACGCTAGATTTGACCTTGGAGCAGGCCGGAAGACAGAGTTTCCTTCAGACAGGCTGACATGAGAGCGACAATCTGCAAGGACATGCTACAAGATGATCATTTATGGGATATTGTTTCTAGAGATTTCTTTCATTTCTGTATCGCATATAGCGTTTAAAAAAAAAGACCTATTCCTGCATCGAATACGGGGTATCATTTCTAGTTATAATTCATTCCTGTAATATTATATTATATATTGTTTGAAGAGTTTCCTTTTACTCCTGTATAATTTATACAATAACATTTCTAGGCTCAGGTACCTGACACACTTTTCCACTGATTGAATACCATGATTATAGAGTGAGGTTTGAGCTATCGTCAACAGCACTCGCTCGTCCTGAGCCACCGACGCAAGACGTGTTAGTCGAGACGCCTGATGTAACACGGGAAGCAGCTTAATTAGTTTATTATTACCTGTTAGGCCTGTGCTAGTGACGCTTTGGTTAGGATTTAATTATCTTTATAAATTGTCCAGACACGTGCTAACAGTAGACTGCTCTCTTTGATGGAAACTGGCAGGTTTTTTTTAATCGCATACGGTACTTCCGAGTGTATCGTCCATTTCCGAAACGACTAGCTCTCAACTCTTGCTGAAAGAGGGAACGCTAGAACCCTTATACGGTACTGCATCTAACCGTTTCATGATAGGTGAGCACGTTAACTGTCATTTACAGCAACCTCCTGATAATAGCCTACAGTGCGAGGAAGCCATGGGTTACCTGACCGATTGTCCCATCTGCCTGTGACTGCAGTTATTGATTGTTACCTTGATGCATGCAGTGTTCAACAGTGGATGCCTTTTGTCTACCATGACTCTCGTGTGAGCGTTAAACCATTTCATATCTAGATGCTAAAGAAAGTGAGTCCAAGTATGTATCTCATCTTAATTAGAGCATCCATCTTCGCCGAAGACGGGTGTGTCGGACCGAAAAGTGCAAATATCGCAGCAAAGCCACAAACTAACGAGACAACGCTTGCCGTTCACCGGACTACTTCCTGCAAAGCCCTGTTCAGAGCTTGGTAGCGGCAGATTGAGAACGAACACAGAAGACGAAAATGGCACCCATTGTGAAACTTTCGACCAGATGTATTCCAGACTTTCACAATAACGGTGCCAGAGTGGGGATATACATACCATACGGCACCGTCTTTTTCTTCTTCTTCTTCGTACGCTGTCAGACGTCAACTTGTATTTGTTCGAAGAAAGCAGCTGTCATCCTGAGGCTTTCGACACTGTCATAGAGCTTGTCTAGTGTTGCCACTGGTGATGACCACATGTGCTTTCTATGGTCCTCGTATGTAGGGCAATTTTGCAACAGATGTTCAGCGGTCATTTTCCCTGTACCACAGGTGCATTCGTCAGTGCCACCTATCTTCAGTTTATTGAATAGGTGGTACATCAGTCTGTTGTGTACTGTGCGGAGTCTGGAGACCACGACCTGCTCTCTTCTGTTCACCTGGTAATAGGCATCAATTTTTGTGTAGCCAGTATGTTCTGTTTCCCATTTGGCCATGTATCTGGCACTAATAAACCTTTTGGACTCTTCGTAGGTCACACTAGAATCTGGTATTGGTAGTCTTGCACCTTCTTTTGCCAGTCTGTCTGCCTCCTCGTTGCCTTGGATGTTACAGTGGGATGAAACCCACTGTACCACTACTCTTTTTGGTGCGGACTGCTGGCATAGTTGACAGAGTACTGCTCTTAAATCATTCAGTTCAGTATTTTTCTGGCTTTTTAGTGCTGTAACCACAGCCCGGGCATCTGTAAACAGGTCTATCTGGCTTTCATTGCTTTCGCCTGTCAGCATTGCTTTTACTGCAGCCTTCAGTGCCTCTGCCCCCGCTCTGAAATTGCTTGAGTATTTTCCAGTTGCCACTGACAGTGTTATTTTTCTACCATTTGTTAGGCTCAGGAATACCCCTCCCCCTCCATTCTGTGTTGTATTTGTTACAGAACCGTCGGTGTATGCATGGGTCCAGTCCATGCTTGGGTAGTTTTCCGCTATGTATCTCAGGGTTATGTCTCTTCTTTCTTTTTCAGTCTGGCTATTCTTGTTTCCAATACCTGGTATATTTTCTAACCACCTCCGGAATGATATGCTGCTTCCATGTGGGTTTGCGTACAGTTAGGATGGGCTTTGGTGTCGTTACGGTGTTCATAGGGTCTTCGCTCATCTTTGCTTTGGCTATTTCTGCAAAGTTTTTCCGCTTTAGTTTCCCATTTCCAAATCTATTTAGTCTCTGATGCATTGGATGGTCTGTCAGTCTTCTTAGTTTCTCTGCTTGCTACTGGGCTCTGCAGTCTCTTCTGTCGGTCATGCCTCCTGTTATAACTCTCATGGCTTGGTTTTGAAGTTTGCTAATTTTATCAAAGTTCGCCTTTGCTGCTGTTTGTCCTGCCCCTCCGTTCTGTGTTGTGTTTGTTACAGAACCGTCAGTGTATGCATGGGTCCAGTCCATGCTTGGGTAGTTTTTCGATATAAAGCTTGGGGTAGTATCTCTCCTTTCTTTTTCAGTCTGGCAGTTTTTGTTTCCAATACCTGGTATATTTTCTAACCACCTCTGGAAATATATCCTGCCTCCAGGTAGGTTTTCGTACAGTAGTGATGGGCTTTGGTGTTGTTAGTGCGTTTATGGGATCTTCGTGCATCTTTGCTTTGGCTATTTCTGCAAAGTTTCTCCGCTTTAGTTTCCCATTTCCCAAATTGTTTAGTCTCTGGTGCATTGGATGGTCAGTCAGTCTTCGGAGTTTCTCTGACTGCAGCTGGGCTCTGCAGTCTCTTCTATCGGTCATGGATTGCAGTTTTGTAATCTTTTCAAGTTCTACAATTGGCTTTGACTTCATGCCTCCTGTTATAACTCTCATGGCTTGGTTTTGAAGTTTACTAATTTTATCAAAGTTCGCCTTTGCTGCTGTTGTCCATGCCGCAATGCCATACACGAGAACTGGCCTCACTCTTCCAGTGTACAGTTTCTTTAGTATTCTTTCGTCTGCTCCCCAGCTTGTGCCAGCAAGTTTCCTCATGATTGCTATTCTTTCTGTGGCTCTCATTCGGTTTCTCTCGATCTGACTTTTCCATGTCATACGCCGATCAAATGTGACCCCCAAGTAGTTTGGGTTGTCGTTTGGCCGCAGATATTTGCCGTTGAAACTTATTTTGGTGTTCTGTGGTTTATTTGAAAGCGAGAATATCGTACATGTTTTTTCCTCATTTATTTTGACCAGCCATGAGTTCGCCCACTCCTCGAACGATGTTAAGGCCTGCTGCATCCGATTGTTTGCTACAGTGATATTTTTTTCAGAGGTCCACATAGCCAGATCGTCTGCAAACATGGAGCTGTGGACTCTGCTTGGTATATTCTCTGTGATGTTGTTTATATACATCAGGAAAAGTGGGTGACAGTACTCCCCCTTGGGATACTCCTTGCTCCACTGTCACCTTTTTGCCCATCTGCCCTTGTACTTGAACTCTGGCTGTTCTGTTTTCGAGGTAGTGGCTGATCCATCTATACATTTTCCTAGATACTTCACTTCTTCGTAGCTTGACTTTAAGTCCCTCTTTCCACACCTTGTCAAATGCCTTCTCTAAATCCACCCAAACCTCTACTGTATGCTTTTTCTCTTGGTAAGCATCCTATATTTCCTGTGCAATGAGAGTGATCTGGTTCTCAGTGGATCTGTGTTGTCTAAATCCTGCTTGCTGTGGAATTAATATGTGTTTTTCTTCCAGGTGCCACATCAGTCTGGTGTTTATCTTCCGCTCCATCAGTTTACCTACACAGCTCAGTAGACTGATGGACCTGTATCCATTTGGATCTGTTCTATCTTTTTCTTTCTTTGGTACTGGTATAAGTACAGCATCTTTCCATGCCTGCGGTACAATTCCCCTTTTCCAGCTTTGGTTCAGGACTGATAGTAACTTCCTCTTTGCTGTTTGGCCCAACCCCATCAGCATTTCGTTTGTTATCCCATCTTTTCCGGGCGATTTCTTTTTCTTTAAAGTTCTCATGGCCTCATCCATTTCATTCATTGTTAGTTTTGCCATAATGTGCTCCTCTGGTGCCATCTTGATGTTGTCGTGGCTCTTTTGTTCTTCGCTAATGTCTGTATGCCTGTCTGTAGGGACATCAATGTGGTTTGCTCTGAAATAATGTTCTATAAAGGCGTTTGCTGCTTTTTTTCCGATAAGCATGTTGTCGCCCTGCTTGATGGTAATTTGTTTATTTGATGGTGTTTCGTCGTTCATGGCTCTGACTAAATTCCATAGTTTGTTCCCTTCTTTATCGAGATTGAGGCTTTCTGTTTTTTTATTCCAACTGTCTCTTGTTATTTGGTTCAGTGTTCTTTTGTATTTCGCAGAGATGGCCTTGGGGGCGATATATGCTTCCATAGATTGCTCGCTCTCTCTCTGCCATGTTCCTAGCATTTCAGACTTCATCCTCCGCTTTCTGCAGTTCATGATTCCAATATGGCTTGTAGTCTTTCCTTGCCCCTCTTGGAATGGTCTCAGCAGCTGCTTGCAGTATTGATTTGCTTAGGCTTTCCATCATATTGTTATTTCGTGTGTTGATAGTTTCACACAGTCCATCTTGTCAGCATTGCAAATCTGTCTCAGTCGGCTCGTCTATAGTTCCAACGCGGCAGCGGTTTTTTTCCTGGGGGCCTACTTCCATATAAATTTCTAGCCTAATTGGCCTGTGGTCGCTACCTGCCAATTGGTCGAGCACCTAACGATCTATTTTGTGGTGAATATTCCTCGTGGAGAAGGCCAAGTCTGGAGTGGAGGTGTTATGCCAAGTTCTAGAATAGAAGCTAGGGATGTCGTCCGGCCTATTGATAAGATAGAGATTTGTGTCTATCTCCCAGTCTTCCACTTCATCCCCTCTGCTGTCTGTATCTCTCCGAGTTACTGTTGAAGTCCTTGATTTCCATACTCGAGAGCGACAGGTCTTTGTTTGGTGGGCCATACAGGTTGAATATACGGGTTTTCGTTTACTGTGTCATTATGTCGACTCCTACAATTTGTGCTTGTCCGGTGTGATTTACAGATACTGCGCTACTTGGTATGCAGTTACGTGTCAGTATCAGAACTCCTCTTTTGTGACCTTCTCTATCAAGACTCTCGACCAGATGTATTCCAGACTTTCACACTAACGGTGTCAGAGTGGAGATGTACATACCATACGTGATAAGCAACGGCACCATCTTCTTCTTCTTCTTCTGCGTACGCAGTCAGACAGTTACCATTATTTTTTCGACAAAAGCGGCGGTCATCCTGAGGCTGTCGCCACTGCCATAGAGCTTGTCTTGCAGTTCCACTGGTAATGGCCACATCTGCTCTCTCTGATCCTCGTATGTCGGGCAGTTCTGCAGCAGATGTTCAGCGGTCATTTTACCAGTACCGCACGGGCATTCGTCGGTACACCCTATCTTCAATTTGTTGAATAGGTGGTACCTCAGTCTGTTGTGGCCAGTGCGAAGTCTGAAGACAACGACCTGCTCTCTTCGGTTCAACTGGTAATAGACATCGTTTTTGGTGTAACCAGTATGTTCGGTTTCCCATTTGGTCATGTATCTGGCTTTGATAAGCCGTTTTGACTCTTCGTACGTCATACTGGTATCTGTTTGTGGTAGACTTGCACCTTCTTTTGCCAGTCTGTCTGCCTCCTCGTTGCCTTGGATGTTGCAGTGTGATGGGACCCACTGTACCACTACCCTTTTTGGTGCGGACTGCTGGCACAGTTTGCTGCTCTTAAGTCATTAAGCTCAGTGTTTTTCTGGCTTTTCAGCGCTGTGACTACGGCGAGAGCATCTGTAAGCAGGACTATATGGCTTTCATTTTCATTGTGTGACACCATTTCTTCCACTGCCGCCCTCAGTGCCTCTGCCTCCGCTCTGAAATTGCTTGTGTACTTACCAGTAGCGAATGACAGTGTTATTTTTCTGCCATTTGGTAGGTTCAGGAATGCTCCTGCCCCTCCGTTCTGTGTAGTGTTTGTTACAGAACCGTCGGTGTATGCATGGGTCCAGTCCATGCTTGGGTAGCTTTTCGATATGAAGCTTAGGGTAGTATCTCTCCTTTCTTTTTCAGTCTGGCACTTTTTGTTTCCAAACGGCACCATCTGAAATAGGGACGTCCACATTTTTGTGTACACATCAGGAGGTAATTCGAAGAAAACGTCCAGGCCCGCTGACAAGAGGTGCTCCACCGTGACTAACTAGAGTGGCAACTTGTTGAGCATCCGTTCTGCAGCCAAACGTGATATCCACTTGTTTGATGCACTAAAAACTCACCTTGGCGGGAGACATTTTGCGAATGACGGATGTGAAGTGGAAGACACTTCTCCACCTAGCGATCATGGATAACAGGCTTCAACCCGACAGACTCGCTAAGAAGGGCGAGTAAGAACGTAAAGTACAAATCTGACCAAGACCTCATTTAGTAAGTACGAATCTGGCCAAGACCTCATTTGGCTATTTAAAAAAAAAAAATGGAAGAAATTGATGACCCATTTGCTGACTTACCCTTCTGTCTTTACAAACTGAAAAGAATTATGATGACGTAAGACCTTTATATTTTTGCCAACCCTTCAATGCAATAGCAGATAATGTTTCAATGACCATTTCAACTGTAGAAGTCTTCACCGTGACGATCACAGTGTTATACACTCTAAATAAGATCGCATGCATTATTATCCGTAATGTTACCCTTTAGTATCTCCCGTGGAAGAGTTTAGTGTCTCATATTAACTAAATTTTGGTCTTAAACAAATAATTGTCAATACTTGTCTTTGTACACCTATCTCAGTGAGGACATCATTAATTGGATCTTCGTTCTCAGTTTCCCACTACCAAACCCTGAAAGGGTTTAAGTAGCAGAATGTAGTCCAGAGAACGGAATGCGTTGTGTCGTGGTTTACAGCTTGGCTGCGATATTTTTGCACCTTTCGGTCCAACACATCCGATTCAGCAAGCATTTTTTGAGTACCGGGTTAGCATTCCCTCGTCGATCCCTTCTCCTTAGCCAGTTTGCCCTGCTGCAGCCTGTTATCCAGGATCACCGCGTGGAGGTGTAGAAGGGTCTTGGCAGCTCTGGTTCGCTGGCCCTGACGCTAGCGGTCAGTAATAGGTTGATGACCGCTGCAGCTCATGCGCTCCCCTCTCGCCCCACACCAAAGGCCATACGTAACCACTCTTTACTACGATTCCTCAATCCTGTGAAAATCACGTCGTCACGTAGGAGGATAAATTTCAGAGGACAGAGGTGGAGGAGGGAGGGAGGGGGAGAGACAGAGATGCGTAAACGTTGGATGACAGACACAGTGTCTTACTACCTGACACACATGAGACGGAGTACTCCCTCCTCGCTGCCCCCGTCCCTAGGCAGCGTAGTATCTCCAAGAATCACGATCGCACAGAATACAGCATCAAGATGCTGAACAGCGCATGAGCTACAGTGGTCATCGACCCATAGCTGACTGCTAGCATCAGGGCCAGCGAACAAGCGGTGCCAAGCCCCTTCTACACCTCCACGCGGTGATCCTGGATAACAAGCTGCAGCAGGGCAGACTGGCTAAGGAGATAGGATCGAAGAAAGAATGCTAACCCAGTACTCAAAAAAGGGTTTGGTAGCGGGAGATTGAGAGTGAACGAAGCCAAGCCATACAGAATACGGCAGAGCCCCCTCCGCGGGGGTTTCGAATCTCTATCGAAACGTGTCATCAACAGCAGCGCTCAGGGGCCCAATGAGGTCCGCAACATGGAATGTACTGACACTAAACGGGACTGTCTATGTTGCAGGTGCTGGATAGAACACTAGGTCGATTCAACAATGCAATCGCCGGTGTCATCGAAATAAGACTAAAGGGCCACGGCCAACAAGATGTCGAAGACGCTTGTCTGTTGCATTCTGGCGGGCTTCAACACAAAAATGGTGTGAGCTTATTCATAAGACCCCCACTAAGAGACAGTATTGTATCCTGTCACGCCATCTCGGACAGGTTCCTCGTGACATGGCTGATGCATAAACATCGTCATCTCACAAAAGTCGCCTACGCCCCCACAGACGAGGCTCAGCTCGATTTCTACCAGGATCTGGCCAATGCCTCAGTTCCTCCGCATGATGAATTCATCCCACAGGGTTTCCGGGTCCCATCGAAGTGGTTATAAATATGTCCAGGGCTCGTTCGGCAATGGAAATGATAACGCACACAGCTTTCTGTCATTTTGCGCCGCTTTCAGTCTGAAGATTACCGGCTTATGGTACCGCCGCCACACATGGATCTCTAGCGGCCGATGGAACTCCACCACATCCTTATGAGAAGTCTCGATTGGGTGACTTCCTATCGCGTCTTTCACGCTGCTGAGGCCCCTTCCAACACTGACCATGGCTTGCTGATAATCAGCCCATATGCCCTTTCAAAACATGTACCACATCTAGGTACAATATCCAGCTTCTCAAAGCTAACCTTGGTGTCGCCGATAGATACCGATGTCAGGGGAAACCTGGCTACATCGGGGTCCCTTCCAGATCAACCGGAGTTCCGAACTGTCTGCTAAATTCTAGTGGGTGGCACGTTCTCTGACAGATTCCCCACGACTTCGGGTGCCAGACAGGGATGTGTTCTAGCATCTGACCTATTCTGCCTTTTTTCCTACCTCAGCGTCCACCAGCAATGTATAGCTATTGATCAGTTTGTCTTCACTGATCTCAGTTACGCGGACGACATTGTCCTATTCGGCACAAACAGATCTGCACTTCAGCATTCTCTGGAAATGTTAGGGCAGTGAAACGCCCTACCTAGGCCTGTCTATATCCTGGGTCAAGACCAAAGTTCAGAATCTCAAGAGTATTGAAACGCAAGGTCACACTGCGGAGGGCACCAACGAATTCATTATCTCACCATCAACCGATGGGCGCAGCGGTCTCGATATGTCAAGGCAGATTGGACGAGCTGCATATGCATAGCACGACTTGTAGCACGTGTGTGGGGACAAAAACGCATCTACCAGTCCTGCTTTACGGCTTCGAAACCTGGACATTGCTGAAACATGACACGAGACTGGAAGCCTTTCATATGCGCAACCAGCGCCGTATCCTGGGCATAACTACATCCACAACGTGGAGGTCTCTACTGAAACAGGCCTCCAACCCATCTCAGAAACACTTGATAAGCAACGAGTTGCTTTGTTAGGTCATGTTGAAAAGTATGGCTCCAGCAAGTAGCAACTTCCACAGATGTGGGTCATGGAGGTAGCCGACCAACGCAACGGGCCTAAGACATCTAAGCGAACATTTTTCAACAATCCCATATACAACCCTCCTTTTACAACATGTCTGGCTGTTTACAATTTTCCAACTTATATAACACATGGGTCATATCTTTTTTTTATTCTTTGTAATAGCGGTAAATGGGTACGCGGCATATGATTATGGAAGTAAAAGGCAGTGAGGAAAGGAACTGGACACCCTTCCTTAATAGCCGTCCATCACAAGCGAATACGACAACAGTAGTCAGACGTGTTGCATCTCATTAGTGAGATATAGTCCAATTCTGGCACGGAAAATCCTTCCACATACGCAGCATTTGTGAATGTCGGTTGTTTGTCTTTTCGCAGTGTTTTTCTATCCTTCGGAGCCCCAGCAATATAGGTGCCTCTGTTTGTGGTTCTAAGCCAGGCCTTACGGTCTGGTACGAGCCATTCCCATCAATGCTGAAGCATGCCAGATACACTTTGACGGAGTCTTTGAAGCGCTTATTTTGGACACAGACTTCATACATTAGTTGTTTTGGTATGTGGTTATCTGGCACGCGCACAACGTGGCCTGCCCACCTGATTTGAGTCTTCTGCAACAGTGTGTGGATGCTCTGCATGCTGAAGAGTGTTGGAGCCAGTACACCGCCCTGCTTTATACTTTTATAATGTGGATATTTTTAAAAAGTTCTTGCTGAAAACAATACTGGGAGAAAAGGTGGTGGGCAAACATGCCAAAGATAAATAATACTAGTGATTTGGAGGATATCAAAAGCTGGATATCAATAGCAGCCAACCTTGGCTGAGAAGATAACTGAAATCCTGCTCATGAACTGTCATCAGTGATAAAGTTGAAACTAGCAACGAGGAACATTCCTCCCTAATCTTTACCACAGGCATTGCATAGTGACGGCAATTCTAATATATAATCAAATGGGTTATGCAGAAATCGTCTAAACATGCTGATCCCTTGATTGTATAGTTCGACTTCACTTGAATTTAAAGATTCATTCATTTATTGAGAATGGGGAAGTTTTGGAACTGATTTTTCTGAGGTAGATCTGTGGCCAACTATTTTACCTTGCCCCGAGGTGCAAATGTTTGTCATGCAAAACATGCAGATTACTTATTTACTTCTTAATTGTATGCATTTAACTTTCTGAGAACCTTTTAAACAACGAGAACATCAAAAATGAACGCAAAAACATTTAAAGAATTCCTATAAAAAACTTTAATTAGCTCACACATTTGGCTTAGAAAAAAAATGTCAAACACGAAAATGCTGGACATCCGTGACAACAAACTGTCGTAAACAAGTCAAGTCTGTCTTTCAACACACCAACTATCCAAATAAATCTTAACAATATCAATTAATGACGAAAGAAGTATGAAAGAAGAAAAAAAATGCAAAATAACAACTGCATAGGTTGACATGATACCTGTCCTGCTGTGTGAAGATAGAAACATGTACCGAAACAGAAAACATCTCACATAATAATTTATAAATCTGCAAAATATAAAAATGCTTCTCAGTAATAGAACCTATAAATAATTGAAGAAATTAAATATTTGATCAGCTGTCACTAATCATTACCAAAAATTGCCCTTTTTCTACACAATTGCTAACCGCGCAACTCTGGTTTGAGTTCCTGGTGTGTTTAACTTCCACAAATAATTCAGAATGTACACACAGCCAGTAACTAGGTTAGTTGCAGGATGTATCAGTGTTCCGCTAGTCTTCCTTGCTGTCAATGGTGATAAAAGTGTGTCGTTGCTATCGTCTGCCTTTGGTGTCCGATTGTCACCATTTTTTAACTGTCACAATAAAAATCTATATAGAAGCTGATACGGTTATCTGGTTGCAAATGAAGAGCAAACAATGTATGATACATACTAACTTATAAACAAAGACCAAACTAGCAATGAAAATGATTTTTAATTCAGTCTCAGGGCAATGACATTCTATTGGTTCCACACCTGTCCTTTCATAATTTCCCTGTATTTGTCATCAGAGTTCTTTATTTTCAGTCATTTCATGCTTGATGGTATCACTAAAATATTTGTGTATTATCTGTTCAGTTGAGCTGAGGTCTCGTGTGTTGGGATGGTTCTGATACATGATCTATTCACCTGTCTCTTGATAAGATAAAAATTGGCAGTGCATTATATGGAGATTCAGAACAGAAAATGCAATGAGAAATACGCCATGAATATCAGGACAAGACTTAAGACTTTAAAAAAACAACAACCCGTCAAATATTGTGGAAGAATATCAAATTGACATTCCAAACCAACATCAAACTACAATCTGATGTGTGCACACGCCACAACCCACAAACATATATGGCTAAGCGTACATGTCACGATAGAAAATGAAACGTTCATTGCACCCATGACAAGAGACAGGATTACAGCTATGATCACTCTAAACTCACTCCTCTGCTCTGGCGAAAGCCACCACGGCCACGCCCGCGGCGACGTGGTCCTCCTCTAGATGGCCCACCTTGGTATCCATAGTAGTCATCATAATAGCTCCTAGGTGGTGGTCCATAATAGCGACGGTAAAAGGGCCGACGACCCCCTCCACCACCACCCCCACGGTAACCTTGGTCGAGCTGTAGCTGGTACTCCCCTTGACCCTGGTGATACAGAGTGAAGAACATCAAATTAATAAATATTGATACCAATTAGAAATGCGCACTTAATTCTTTTCACAACATTTTTTACCATGTAGTGCATACATCTTGTGTCGAGTTAAACTGTTATTCTTACCTTGTTGCTCTATTTGCTGAAGCATAGGTTTTATAACAGTGAGGTTGGTAGCCCCGTGCACAACTGTCATTAGTTTGCCTCATATAACAATAATCCTGTTCTAAGGGCACCATGCTGGTGTTGAAACACAAAAATACATGCACACTAAAAGTCTAACACACCTCTAAGAACTGCCGGCCTCCACCCCGACGAGGTGGTCCAAAGTAACGCCTGTTCTGGAAGAAAGGTCTGCCTCTTGCACGACCTCTGGGAGATGGATAGTCAATGACAGGTCCCTCATCCTCCTCAAAACTCTGGATAAATGAAGAGGCAAAATGTATTTCATAATGGTTGCAATACAAACAGAACAATAATGAGACAAACATGCTTTTCAAGCTAAATTAGGTTTGTAGCAGAGATTCAGAGAAAGTGAACGAAGCTGTTATATACCATTCATAGAATAAGTCCCTATTGTATTGGACAGAAATTTTTTATCACAAGCATCTGATACACACATTATAAAAAAAAAAAAAAGGTCCACACCACAATCAATCCTCCCTTCCCCCACACCCATCACGGAATGACCCCTTCCTACTTGTGGGTGTCCCTCTACATAGTTCTGGCCAAACATAAATTTAAATATATACATGCAGCTTATCGCAGTTTAATACAATGCACCTAACTATCATAAGAAGCAGGTACCTGTCTCGGTCTACCTCCACGCCCGGTTCCACGGTACCGGGGGAACCAGCCACCTCTTCGGAACCTGCGTCTGTCAGCAGCATATTTGCTACCCTGGACGTATGAACCTTCTGGACCTGTTACATTGGCAGCTTCATTACCCTGGTTAAGAAATGAAACAAATTTGCAGCTGTCAGATCAACTTAATTTAAATAGGGATGTTGATGAACTTACAACGCTTGTGAAGTAGTCAGGCCCTGAAGTACCTTGAGTTGGGCTCAGAAATGATCAAATGGATGGATGGGAGAAAGAAGTCCCAGAACCATTGCATGGTCATTTAGGTCTTCAATCCGGAGGACATTTATGGTAACTGTAATGGTAACCTAACAACATACATTGCTGTTGGGGATGAAGTCAGAGATGTAATTGGACAAATTATATATATTTTTTTTTACATAAGGCCACATATTTTTATATCTTCTCCATTCATCCTGAAAAGGATGTCGTTTACATCAAGGTTGTAATATCTGTCCCGTTCGCCACGACACAGCTGGCTTTTTATTTGTTGAGCACAGGATTAGTCTTCCCACTGTAATCCCTATCCCCTAGACTACATTAGTGTTGTCTTGTGAAGGGCAGAGTAGGGTCTTGGTCAGTAATGGTTCACTGACTCTGATGCAAGCAGCCAGCTAAGAATCACTGGATGCTGTCAGTTCCTTCACTGCTGCAAACTTGACTTCAGCTTGTTATATGAGGTGAGATGGTCAGTTACCTTTCTACCAGTAAACCAGAGTGATAGTTGGGGGTGTGTTTAAACACGCCACCATATACACTGACATATGTGACAGAGGTAAAGAAATCAGTACCGAAATGTGTGATTAGAGAGACATTGGAATATATTATTAGCTGGGCCTATATTATAAACTTCTTGTATGAGAATGAATGCAGTGGCTTCAAGTCTGATGTGGCTATCTTCTTCCTGGTTACTCTTCAGACCACTTCAATGACTAACAAACGCAGCAGTCAATCTAGAACTCTGAGCACTTCCGTACAGCTTCTCATGGAAGGAAACTGGCAGTTGCCAAATGCTACTTCTTTTGTTGGTATACAGTGGGCAGAACTGCAAAATGTGGTGCGGTCATGGGCGTTGTGCCGCGTGCACAAAGGTCCGTAGTGCATGTGGCTAACTGGATCCTCATTCAAGGTAGCTTTTGTTTGATCTAAACTCTTTCTTGAGAAGACACATAATGGCAGACTATGAGTGGAGGCCAGACTGAGTGGAAAGCAAACATTAAGACCTCAAACCCTTACAGACAATAAAAAGAAATACCATTTTGGGTTTAACTAATGATTTCCTCTTGGATGACACTGCTACCAATCTGTCGTAGTGTAGTGATCTTGGGGATTATGAACAACTTTTCTGTAATGCAGACGTTTCACAGCAGAACTAACCTCTGGCTGAATGAAGTCGTAGTCTGCACTATATCGAGTCCCAGTTTGTATAGTTGGTGTGGTCAGATCCATTCCTCCCCAAATCATAAGTCAGGTACCCATTTACAGTCGGGTCAACTGGTAGCAGGGGTTGAATCAAGTACCTTTGCAGCAAAAAAGCGAGTTCTACCACTATGTTCAGACACTACTTTTCCAAAGCAGGGAAGATCAGGCCATCCCATAACCAATGAAGTAATTGGGGCACACATGAAGACATTTTCACGTCACCCTTCTCTGTCAGCGGCCACTGCCTGGGCCTCTTATGGTCGGAGATTGGTCCATGTTTTTATTTTGTCCTCCCACCTCTTTTTGGGACGACCTATTCGTCGTCTGCTTTGCACCTTTCCGTTCAGGATCGTATTTACAAGACCATTTGATCTCGATATGTGACAGTACCAAGCGAGTTTCCTTCTTTTGACATTTCCCAAGAGGTATACAAAAGGCCCTATTGCTGTTGTAATTCTATTTTGAGCGCATGAGCTGAAGTGGTTGAGCGACCCATAGCTGACTGCTAGCATCAGGGCCAGCGAACCAGAGCTGCCAAGACCCTTCTACACCTCCACGCGGTTATCCTGGATAACAGGCTGCAACAGGGCAGACTGGCTAAGGAGAAGGGTTCGAAGAGGGAATGCTAACCCGGTACTGCAAATATCGCAGTCAAGCTGTAAACTACGACAACGCATTCCGTTCTCTGGACTACATTCTGCTACTTAAGCCCTTTTAGGGTTTGGTAGCGGGAGATTGAGAACGAAGAAGTAGAAGTAATTCATTTTGTATTTCCTCATTGGTACCTTAATCTTCGGAAACATCTCATCTCCAAGGCATGTATCCTTCGCTGAAGGTCAGCTGTGACTGTGCACATTAATCTGGTTTTCGTGCATAGTACTAATCGTTTATCTTACCAGATTTTGTTCATGCAAGTGCCACTACTGTGCTATTCTGACTAACATCTAACATTTTGATCCTTCATCACTGACAATCAAACCCAGATATTTAAAACGGCCAACCACTTCAAGGTCCTGCCCATTAACTTTTATCCTACCGTTGAAGCCCTCTGCGTTGGTCAATTTTGTCATTCCAACGTTTATCTCCATACCATAGTCAAAAGCTGTTTCCTCGAGCCTTTTAGTTCATTCCTGGAATTCTGCTTCGGAACCCGCCAACGTCTGCAAAATGAAGGTTGGTAATCGTTCTGCCCCCTATCGCGACAGTACCAATGTGACCTCCAAGTGCCCTACTCATAATTCCCCAAGGAATATTTTGAAAAGAGTTGGAGAGAATGTACAACCCTGCCACAAAAAAACTGATGTGCGAAACCAGTCCCCGAACCTCCCATTCACAAGAACTCCTTGTCATTCAGGTGTTCAAAGACCTCTATAATATTTCTGTTGATTTTATTCATCTTCATGGCAGGGAAGATAAGACATGTAATTAACAGCATTAATAAATTCCAGCCAATACCTTCTCTCCTTCGACAACATCAAATTCAACTTTTTCACCATCTCCAACACTACGCAGATATTTTCTTGGGTTGTTTTTTACTATTGCCGTCTGATGAACAAATACATCTTCTTTCGTATCATCACTGAAAAAGATAAAACAAAATGATTTGTTATAGACACTATATTTATAGACTGAATTACCTAGGACCAGGTGTAGCAATGTTAAAGATTAAACAGCAAATATGATCAATGTTTGTTTTTGCCTCATGTTAAATAAAGATTTTACTACATCTCATTGCTATTGAAGATGTGAGACCCTGCTCCGTTGTTACTTACCTGTTGTAAGCAAGGTTTTGATGTGATTATTGATGAGCTACCTTGTTGCTACAATTTGTGAAATCTCTATTTTTCGGGAGATTGTAATTCATTAGCTTCTTAGTCGACCTGTACCTATAAAGTGGCAGATGCTCCTGTGCAGGTACCAGCTCTGGTATAAGCTGGATGTAGCCGGAAGGGTTTCCTACTTAGTGGGATAGGCCCGAGCAGCTTAATACTCCACTGCATTGGGACAATCGTTTACAGAGGGTGGTTAATCGACGTGCGAGTTTATCTTAATAGACTCAAAGCACTAGAGCAAAGTAGACCAGCAGCCTGTTAGATGCTCTTAACCACCTAACCATGGGTGGTGATATGCCATGTCATACAGTTAGTCACCTCTTATGACATGATCTCTGTGGGGCAGTGATGCTATTCTTGTCTGTCCCATACACACAAAGATCCAGACAGACCACACAGTTATTTCAAATTTGTTTTTTAAAATGGGATAATTAAATTAATTTCCTGGCTGCAGTTGCCCTTAAACATTTGGCTAACTGGCATCAAATTTAATGTCTGAACACCACGATTTACATATATGGGGAAAATTACAAATAAGCTGGGTAGATTTGTAACTATAATTTTTGCCTGGGCAGTGGCCGTTAAGCCTACTCTTTTCTATTTGTAACTGCCAATGTATTTTTAATGTGTCGGCACTGAACACAGTAGCCCAGTAATAAAAATCATGGTCTCCACTGTGATAGAATCCGCGACCTCCGGCACTTGAGATGGACCACCTTACCTCGAGACCTCCAATTTCACCAATATAAATGTGCAGATGAAGAGACGCATAACATTTTAAAAGAAATTTTAAACAAACCAACTACACAAGAGAACCCCATGCAGTGTTACGATGTGGTATAGATGCTGTATTGGAACAAAGCATGATTTTGTTCCAGTCTATGTGTACTTGCAGTATGTGAGCTGTACCATACCATGATAAAAATAATATTATAGAGGTCTAGACATACATGTTTTTTTTAAGGACTTGTTTCTATGGTCATTGTGGATTCTTCGCAAAAATGTGTGGTATTTTGATATTTTAAACTTCACATGCCTTACTAATCTTTCTTACTTACAAATTTACTTGTGCAAAATGTGTATATTGTGATTACTGCACCTAATTATGTAAAACTTGTATTTCCTATGTTGATTACCTTCATTGTCTTCAATGAAAGATTATTGTTCCAATGGGTAACTGGTGAAGCTGGAAAATGAATTGGTCAGTAGGAGGAAAAATACCAATTTAAAGAAAAAATATATCTTGGAAAACCTATCTATAGCACAAGCCATCATGGCTGCATACTTAGTATTACTTAGTGTACCAAATATAATAAATCCTCTCATGCAAATATTCATCATCCCACGTTTCCTCTACTCCATGACTGATCGTATTAGTGATGCTTTGCTTGAAATTCTACATAGGAAAAAGTCGTGTTGTGTTCAAATTATTTCAAGTGAATGAGTTTCTGATTCCCAGTGAAAGAACACTCATTTCCGACTTTCGTCATTTCTTTTAAATACTGTCTTAGGGACAACACACCTCTTCCTCCCCTCTCCCAGCGACATCAAATATAGCAAATCGCTGTTTAAAATATCTACCATCTGTAGACAAGCCACCGCCAGAAAAGCTGCAATGAACCGTATTCTGGTGGCCATGACCGGCGACTCCATGACCCAGTTGTTCAGCCGACATGACAGACATATTTTTGTCGCGCTACCCACGTGGGAAATGGTTCATTCATCTTAACAACCCCATGGCAAGAAATATCCCCAAATGGTATCCTTATTTCACAAATATATGTTACTCAGTCATATCTAAGATGAACAAAGAAACTGTTCAGCAAATTATGACTCACAACTTTCAATCTCAAAACCCGGCAACGTGCGTGAACATGGCAGACATGTACACCTCACAAACCGCCTCCCCTTTCGACTCAGCAACTTACCGATTGATAAATCCATATCCACTTTTCACGTTGAACCATTTTACTGTTCCTGTAACATGTGCCGCTGAAATGGTAAAACAAAAGCAGTTTCACGGACTTAACAAAGAAAATGTGATGAATTTTATGTTATGACAGTTGCCTTGCCGGAATCGATCTGCATGGTAATGGCCAGACGACAGTTGAAACTAAATATCCACATATTTCATTACACGTACCGATAACTTTCTTCTCGCGTTGTTCTTTTTGCTCAGACGCCGGCTTGCTGTCAACCTCAGACTGATTATCCGTGTCGGCCATGGCAGATGGTAAATGCCGTCTGTTGTTACACAAAAATGCCCGATATTTCCACCTCAGGGTCTTTGCCTGACCATGTCCTTTCTCACAATTAGCAAGGTCTCGGCTGGTTACCTCTCCTGTCGCTGCTCGCACGCCATTGGTCAGTTTCTGTGACGTCATGAAAACTGAGCGCTTTCATTGGATTAAGTGTGGGTATTTTAAAAGTTGTTACAACCCCCGCGACTACGCAGGGGCGAAACAAAATATTTGAAGTCTCTGATTCCAACATTCTTCCTTTCAAAATGAAGTTAACTTCATTATACTGGTTTAGAAGATTCTACAGATTCTTTAAACAGCCAGTTTATGTGTCATGATGAGTGAGTGATGCGGTATTCTAAGACCATGTAGGGATGTCTATTATTTTCCATATAGCTATGTACTGGATGAATGCAGAAGGTATCAAGATGCTGAGCAGTGCATGAGCTGTTGCACAGTTGTGGTAAGCGGCCCAAAAACTGACTACTAGCATCACGGCTGCCGAGACACTTCTCTACCCCCTACTGGTTGTTGTTGTTTCGAATGCCCATTATGAGTAGGTTTACTCTTTTATGCGCACTAAAAAGGACGTTAAGTGACGGTTTGCAGTAGTTTTCCTTACGTCCCGAGCGTGCTAATGAAGGTGGACTGGGGTCCTCAATGCGGTTGTGCTATGCTTGGCTTCATCTGCATGCAGCTCACTAATACGGGGATCACGTCTATACCTCACCTTGTTAGCCAGGCTGCTATGAAATTAGCCCGTGTCCAAGAAGGTTATGACTCTGACTAACATGGCTGATCAGTATATTTTGCCTAACCAGACGTTAGTCTTCCTTCCCACCTCCCCATGGTGATCCTGGATAACAGGGTAGACTGGCTAAGGAGAAGGGATTGAAAAGGGAAGGCTAACTTGGTACCCAAAAATGCCACGGTGAAGTCGAATAGGTCAAATCGAAATGTGCAAATATCGCAGACAAGCTGTAATCTACGACACATCGTTTTCCGTTCTCCAACATTCTGCTACTTGCAAAGTCCTTTCCATGAATTGGTAGTGGGAGTTTGAGAACGAAGAAGAAGAAGAATGCAGAATACTGGTGTCCAAATGAGACAATGATTGCGGAATACAAGACTCGTATGTCTCATAGCTTCACCTGTCCAAGTTTTCGTCACCTACACGTTGGTGGACCTTGTTAAACTCAGTAATCTTGCCAAAGGTTGGGTTTAACCTGAGCTGAAGGTAAGTTGAGACAGTAAACGAGGTTACGACAAAGTCAAGGCCACCAGCAAGAGTAAGAAGGTGAAGTACATTTCACTATAGAACAGGTGCTGAATACAGGGGTACCAGACCAGGAGGAGCACCAGTTACCATGATACCCTGCAACAGGTCAAGCTTTTTTCGGATGTTTGCACGGAAGCCCAAAAATAATGCTCGCAATGTGGTGTCCGTCCAGGCAGAAGCAGCACCGGGTTCTGAGCCTCGACAGAACCCCTTTTCAACTACTATCCTGCAAAACTATTTTATGCTCCCAAATTACGTACTGAGCACTAGCCCAAGGAGACCAACCTTAACAGAAAGCTGTTTGAAAACCTTGACGAATTCTGAACAACGTTAATCTTTATTAAAGGAACAAGACTTCACGTGTAGACGTAGTAAAAAAAAGAAACTTTGCGGTTGGGAAGAAGAATGCAAAATAATGTAGTCATTTATGGATGTGTACTATCTTCCACAATCATCCCCATGGTTATGAACTTGGTGATGGAACAATCGTGGTTTAGGCATGGATCTCTACAATCATCTTCATGGTTGGGGAACTGATACGCTAGCCCAGCCAGGCACAAAATACTGACCAGGACGTCGCGATAGGGTCAATACACTGACCAAGACCACATTCTCTCATTCATGTAGCGTTTGTTGGAAACAGACTGTCTTCAAGGCAGCCTGGCTGACGAGATGTGGATCGATGTGATCACCGTAGTAGTAAGCGACACGAAAATGAAGCCAAGCATAGCACAACCCCCTGGAGGACCGCAGTCTATCTTCATTAGCACGCTCGGGATGTGAGGAAAGCTATTACAGCCCGCCACTTAACCCCTTTTCAGGGCGCACATAAGGGTAAACTTACTCATTTTGGTCATTAAACAACAACAACAACATCCTCATGGCTATGAACTTAGTAAAGGAACAATCGTGGTTGAGGCATGGATGTCTACTATCTTCAACAATCATCCATATACTGTAGTTACGGACTAGGGTATGGATGTGACATATTAGGATCATACACTGGTCTTTACAGTAATCCTCTTCATAGACAGACAAGGATGTATATTATCTCAAACTACATTCCTCGTGGTAGTGCCATGGGACATGTAATTCCATCCTGTAGACACTTTGAGCCACACAAACTTCAATCGATACGAGCAGGTGAACTTTTGTTGATGATGTGTATTTGTTGAAGATGTGCTTTTGTTGAAGACTTATGATTCACATGGAGCTGAAAAGGTTTTGATTGAATGGACTAGACAATGTGACTTTACTTAACTTAACTTAACGTATTTATACTGGTTTAGAAGACCCTGCAAAGTCTGTATACAACCAGTCACACTTACATCACCTTGCTCTAAAAGCTATGCGCATCCAGTTTATTCTTAAATGCATTAACTGTCCCTGCCTCCACTACCTCCACTGGCAATGCATTCCAAGCAGACACCACTCTCTGACTAAAAAAATATTTCCTAATAACTAACCTGGACCTCTCTTTAGTCAGCTTGTAGCTATGCCCTCGTGTTATTGTAGGTGGCTGTATTTAAAAAAAAAACTTGTTATAGTCTAATTGATCGATTCCTCTGATCATCTTATAAACCTGTATTAAGTCACCACGAATTCTTCTCTCTTCGAGACACTGTAGGCCGGTTTTTCTGAGTCGTTCCTCATAACTGTAATTCTGGAATCTCACTATCATCTTTGTCGCTCTTTTTTGTATTCTTTCTAGCATATTTATGTCCGCTCTATGATAAGGACTCCACACCTGTACACAGTACTCCAATCTAGGTCTAACTATAGCTTTATACAGTTTGACGATCACTTCCTTGCTCCTATGTTTAATATTTCTTTTTATCATACCTAACATTGCATTTGCCTTTTTCACTGCTACATTAACTTGCTCACTCACCTTTCCTGTATGATCTATTATAACCCCTAGGTCCCTTTCGTTATCTATCTTTCTAATATTGTTTTCTCCCATTCTGTAATTATGTTCCATATTGGATCTACCCATGTGGATGACTGTACATTTATCTACATTAAACTCCATTTTCCAGCTTACAGACCATTCTCGAATTTTATCTAAATCCGACATCAATATATCCACTTCCGCTTTAGATGAGACACTACTGCATAGTTTTGTGTCATCAGCAAATTTTGCAATCATGGATCTCATATCAATGTCCAAATCATTTATATATATCAAGAACAAAATTGGTCCCAAAACCGAGCCCTGTGGCACACCACTTTTCACTTCACACCATTCAGAGTACTCCTTATTTATGCCCACCCTCTGCCTTCGTCCCGTTAACCAATTTTCAATCCATTTGGCAACTTCCCCACCTATTCCATGTGATTTTAACTTTCGAAATAATCTTTGATGAGGTACTCTATCAAGGGCCTTTGCAAAGTCTAGATAAATAACATCCACTGGCTCCCCTTATCTATGATTTTAGTAACCTCCTCCATGAATTCTAATAAATTTGTTAAGCATGATCTCCCTCTAGTAAACCCATGCTGACTATTTCTAATTAGATTAAATTTGTCTAAATGCATTACAATGTTTTCTTTGATTATTGACTAACAATTTACAGACTATGCTCGTTAAACTCACCGGTCTAGGTGACTGGCTAGGACATCTTATATATCCCCAAATCTTCCCTTTAGTAGTTATAAACTGGATGATATCCATTTTGCTTGGCTTGGCTTCATTTGTTCTCTATCTAACGCTACCAAACCCTGAAAGGTCTTAAGTAGTAGAATGTAGTCCAGAGAACAGAATGCGTTGTGTCGTAGTTTACAGCTTGACTGCGATATTTGCACCTTTCGGTCCAACACACCCGACTTCAGCAAGCATTTTTTAAGTACCGGGTTAGCATTCCTTCTTCGATCCCTTCTCCTTAGCCAGTCTGCCCTGCTGCAGCCTTATGCCCAGGATCCCCGCGTGGAGGTATAGAAGGGTTTTGGCAGCTCTGGTTCGCTGGCCCTGACGCTAGCAGTCAGCTATGGGTCGCTGACCCCTGCAGCTCATGCGCTGCTCAGCATATTGATCCCGGATTATATCCATTTGAAAAAGTCAAGGTCAGCAGAAAGGATTGCAGAACGTATATGGGCTTGGTGAAGTCGGATGTGTTGGACCGAAAGGTGCAAAATATCGCAGTCAAGCTGTAAACTACTACACAACGCATTCCGTTCTCTGGACTACATTCTGCTACTTAGGCCCGTGTCAGGGTTTGGTAGCGGGAGATTGAGAACGAACGAAGCCACGCCAAGCCATAAACAATTAGGAGGCAGCGCCGTCTAGGGGCGAAGATAGCTTGGTTTAACAATTCCAACGTACTAGGCACAAAACCAGACGCATCCAGTTTGGCAGATACATGATATTTTTCTTGGTATGATCGCTTGTCCACGTACTAAAAGTAATGGCAACCTACCGTACTACACACCTTCCAAGAAACTTACTTATCAGCCCAAAAGGTTCGCGGTTGTAAGAGCGATGTTCTGCAAAGGACACGGTACTTACTACATATTAACAAATAATCGCACAAAAGCTTACCATTAACGACGAATGGTCAAGATAATCAAGAAAGTTGTTAGTTAGAGAGATCTTTGACTTTGAATTGAATTGGCCATTAAAAAAATGTGTGATTGGTACCGGGTAGCAGCTGCGCTCATCACATTCTCTAAATGCTCGGTAGTAGAGTTTGGTTTTTGTTACTTGATGTTAGTCATGGCAGAGAATATAACTTCACAGACTTTAGTAGCTCCAATCCTGCCGAAGACTGATGTGTCGCAGTCAAGCTGTAAACTAGCGACTAAATACATTCCGTTCTCCGGACCATATCCTGCTACTTCCAAAGCCCTGTTCAGGGTTTGGTAGCAGGAGTTTGAGAACGAACGCAGAAGAAGAAGAAGAGTACCTTCAAACATTTTTAATAGTTATTTTTTTTACAACAGTAACTAAGATATGTACTAAAATTCAGAAGAATAAATGGATGTCCTTCAAAACTCAGTTGGCTGTATATCCTCCTTGTGTTTGTTTCAAAGAGCCGTGTTATGCTGCAATTAAATTATTCCAAGCTGCACTGTGCCTTCATCTCCACTCTTTCTCACACCCCTCCCCCTACCATCCCCAACAACGGCATCTCTGTGGCTTCAGTGCAAACACCACAGATGGATGGATTGTCAACAAAAAGCTTCAAAGGCGTCCAACTGCGAATGTAACGGACCTTGTCTGCATATTACTAGTCATCTGCTGCCACTTTTATTGATTCTAGTCAAATTTTGTCCAAAATGTTTACACAGCTGCTGTTTTAATGAGTTCTACTGGTATGTTCCGATCATACACAGTGCGACAATGAAACTGATAGAACTATGTGTTCAATTTCACTTTAAAAAAATGTATATAAACAGCATTGTGGTTCGAGTTTGGAATGCCAACATCGACCGAATGGAACACTGACTTTGTGTGTATTACACACACAAATTGGGCCACAAACGTATTCGACCTACGTGCCTAAGGTTTACAGCACTAGTGTAAGGTAACAAAATTAATAAATACAATAGGACAACGGGAATACAGAAGGAAAACATTTCAGGTATGCCATATATAGAATAGCCTTTGCTGGCATAAACAACGTTTCGAAATCTTCGCAGTACAACATAGACACCAAACTAAGACTATACTTCATCTTCTTATTCTCAGATCTCTTCTTGTGTTAGTTTGCAGCTTTGTAAGTTGTGCTCTAGGGTCATGGTATGTTCCATACATGGACACCTATCATCTGGCGCAATCTTCATTTTGTTGTAAAGATGACCCTTGAGTCTGTTATGTCCAGTTCTCAGTCTGAAGATGACCCTTGAGTCTGTTATGTCCAGTTCTCAGTCTTCTTCTTCTTCTTCTTCATCGTACGCAGTCAGACAGTAACCATTATTTTTTCGAAAAAAGCGGCGGTCATCCTGAGGCTGTCGACACTGCCATAGAGCTTGTCTTGTGGTTCCACTGGTGATGGCCACATCTGCTCTCTCTAATCCTCGTATGTCGGGCAGTTCTGCAGCAGATGCTCAGCGGTCATTTTCCCGGTACCACACGGGCATTCGTCGGTACCACCTATCTTCAATTTGTTGAATAGGTGGTACCTCAGTCTATTGTGGCCAGTGCGAAGTCTGAAGACAACGACCTGCTCTCTTCTGTTCAACTGGTAATAGGCATCGTTTTTGGTGTAGCCGGTATGTTCAGTTTCCCATTTGGTCATGTATCTGGTTTTAATAAGCCGTTTTGACTCTTCGTACGTCATACTAGTATCTGTTTGTGGTAGTCTTGCACCTTCTTTTGTCAGTCTGTCTGCCTCCTCGTTGCCTTGGATGTTGCAGTGTGATGGGACCCACTGTACCACTACTCTTTTTGGTGCGGACTGCTGGCATAGTTGACAGAGTACTGCTCTTAAGTCATTAAGCTCAGTGGTTTTCTGGCCTTTGAGCGCTGTGACTACAGCCAGAGCATCTGTAAGCAGGACTATATAGCTTTCATTTTCTTTATGTGTCACCATTTCTTCCATTGCCGCCCTCAGTGCCTCTGCCTCCGCTCTGAAATTGCTTGTGTACTTACCAGTAGCGAATGACAGTGTTATTTTTTTGCCATTTGGTAGGTTCAGGAATGCTCCTGCCCCTCCGTTCTACGTAGTGTTTGTTACAGAACCGTCGGTGTATGCATGGGTCCAGTCCATGCTTGGGTAGTTTTTCGATATAAAGCTTAGGGTAGTATCTCTCCTTTCTTTTTCAGTCTGGCAGTTTTTGTTTCCAATACCTGGTATATTTTCTACCACCTCTGGAAATATATCCTGCCTCCAGGTAGGTTTTCGTACAGTAGTGATGGGCTTTGGTGTTGTTAGTGCGTTTATGGGATCTTCGTGCATCTTTGCTTTGGCTATTTCTGCAAAGTTTCTCCGCTTTAGTTTCCCATTTCCCAAATTGTTTAGTCTCTGGTGCATTGGATGGTCAGTCAGTCTTCGGAGTTTCTCTGACTGCAGCTGGGCTCTGCAGTCTCTTCTATCGGTCATGGATTGCAGTTTTGTAATCTTTTCAAGTTCTACAATTGGCTTTGACTTCATGCCTCCTGTTATAACTCTCATGGCTTGGTTTTGAAGTTTGTTAACTTTATCGAAGTTCGCCTTTGCTGCTGTTGTCCATGCCGCAATGCCATACTCGAGAACTGGTCTCACTCTTCCAGTGTACAGTTTCTTTAGTATACTTTCGTCTGCTCCCCAGCTTGTGCCAGCAAGTTTCCTCATGATTGCCATTCTTTCTCTGGCTCTCATTCGGTTTTTCTCGATCTGACTTTTCCATGTCATGCGCCGATCAAATGTGACTCCCAGATAGTTTGGGTTGTCGTTTGGCTGCAGGAATTTGCCATTTAGACTTAATTTGGTGTTTTGGGGTTTGATTGAAAGCGAGAATATTGTACATGTGGTTTTCTCCTCGTTTATTTTGACCAGCCATGAGTTCGCCCACTCTTCCAGCAATGTTAGGGCCTGCTGCATCCGATTTCTTGCTATAGTTCTCAGTCTGAAGATGACCACTTGCTCGATAGAGAAGTGTCTTGACAGCTCTGGATCGCTGGCTCGTACGCTAGCAGTCAGCTTTGAGTAGCTGATCGCCACATCTCATACACTGCTCAGCATCGTGACCCCCTGAATGATTCAGGGATAATGGCGGACTAAAAGATGGAGGGAGGGGGCGGCGGTCCGTATTGGGTGCCAGGGTAGCTAGGAGGGCTATGGAAATATATTTTTAAATATCCAGTTTGGCAGCTCATGAGCTGCAGTGGTCAGCGACCCATAACTGACTGCTAGCGTCAGGGCCAGCGAACCAGAGATGTTTTGTTTTTTACTGCAGATTGTTTGCACAATATGGCAACGCAGCGATTCAAATTTTTGTATCTGTGTGTTCAATTTATGGTGAAAGTTAAACCCAAAAGTATCTGGAAGTGAAACTTTGGAGTGCCCCCTCTCATGCTTAGAATAATGGAAAACCTTGCAGGTGGAATTGAAACGCCAAAATACGATTGATTATAACCCCCATGTAGCAAGTGACGAAGAAAGAATGACGTGGTAGGAGATTTGAAAAAAAGTCTCTTAGACGTGATTTTATTTCTGGTCCACCAACGTCTTCCCTTTTGAGACCACAGATAGGACATGTCAGAAGATAACGGACACTTGTTGAGGATTGAGCCCTCAATCGGTAGTAGAAGTAGAGCTGATTCTTTTTTGTCTTAAGGCACTACGGGCATTTGGGCCTGTGGTCTAGAGCACCCCTGCCTCCCCCCCCCCCCCCCCCCCCCAAATGACGGCAGAACATATATTGCAGTCATGCACACTGTATACCGACAAAAGAAGTAGCATTTGGCATCAAACAGTGCCCTTCCACAAGAAGCTGTACGGAAGAGCACCGAGCCTTGAGTCGACTGCTGCCTTTGTTAAAGTAATTGAAGTCGAGGTCTGAAGACGAACGAGGAAGAAGATGTGTATAAAGACATTCAGAATGAGTTCATTAGCCTTTTAGGAAATTAAGCCAAAAAAGAGAACTATTAATGATATACACAAAACAAATCAGTTTGAAATTGTTTTTGATAGAACTCGGGACTTGCCGCACATCAATCAAGTAAGTCAAGTGATTAGATACGTTAATATTGAAGGAGGCAATGTTGAAGTGAAGGAGACATTTCTTGGGTTCTTCCCGATATCGTGTACGACAGCTGCTGAGTTTACTGAAAATATCTTGAGACCGTTTAATGAAGCTCTACTCGGCATACAACTTTGTCGTGATCAAAGAAATGGCTTGCTTGGTTTAGCTTCGTTCGTTCTCAATCTCCCGTTACCATACCATGAAAGGGCATAAGTAGCAGAATGTAGTCCAGAGAACGGAATGCGTTGTGTCGTAGTTTACAGCTTGACTGCGATATTGGCACCTTTCGGTCCAACACATCCAACTTCAGCAAGCATTTTTTGAGTACCGGGTTATCATTCCCTCTTCGATCCCTTCTCCTTAGCCAGTCTGCCCTGCTGCAGCCTGTTATTCCGGATCACCGCGTGGAGGCGTAGAAGGGTCTTGGCAGCTCTGGTTCGCTGGCCCTGACGCTAGCAGTCAGCTATGGGTCGCTGACCACTGCAGCTCATGCGCTGCTCAGCATCTTGACTTCGCTCAAAGAAATGATAAACTGTAACTATGATCGGAGTTCAAAAGAAGATTTAAAAATTTATTTAAAAAACATTGTTATGCGATGTTCCAACTATTTACTAAATCTTTGTTGAGTTCACTCTATCGGAATAGTTCATTCAAGAATGCATTTGTGAACTTTGGAGAGAGTATATGCTTTCTTTTCAGCATGGACACACCCATGGGATATGCTGATGGAAAATTTGTGGGCATTCATCTCGACGCTGTAAAATAGTGAAGGAAAACTGTGGGAAGTTTGTCGCTACATTGAATCTCTTGTACGATCCTAATAAAGAAAATATGGATGCAAAGGAAGCAACATCCCCACTCATAATTGCCGTGGGATCAAGATACTGAGCGGTGCATGAGCTGTACTTAGTGATGCAAACCTGACTGCTAGTGTCAGGGCCAACAACCCAGAGCTGCCAAGACCCTTCTCGACCTCCGCGTGGTGCTCCTGGATAACCGGCTATAATAGGGCAGACTGGCTAAGGGGAGGAACGAGGTAAGGCTAACCTAGTACCCAAAAATGATATGCTGCAGTCGGATGTGTCGGACCGAAAGGTGCAAATATCGGATCAAGTTATAAACTATGACAACGCATTCAGTTCTCCGGACGGGATCAAGATGCTGAGCGGCGAATGAGCTGCAGTAGTCAGCGACCCATAGCTGACTGCTAGCATCAGGGCAAGCGAGCCATAGCTGCCAAGACCCTTCTACACTTCCACGCGGTGATCCTGGATAACAGGCTGCAGCAGGGCAGACTGGCTAAGGAGAAGGGATCGAAGAGAGAATGCTAACCCGGTACTCAAAAAATGCTTGCTGAAGTGGGATGTGTTGGACCGAATGGTGCAAATATCGCAGCCAAGCTGTAAACTACGACACAACGTATTACGTTCTCTGGACTACATTCTGCTACTTAAGCCCTTTTAGGGTTTGGTAGCGGGAGATTGAGAACAAACGAAGAAGAAGAAGAAGTTCTCCGGACTACATCCTTCTTCTTGAAAAGCCCTTTTCACTGCTCGGTAGCGACAGTTTGAAAACGAATGAAGAAGAAGATACCTGCCAACGAGAACACACTTTGCTAAAATAAGCCCTGCCGAAGACGGATGTGTCGGACCGAAAGGTGTAAATATCGCAGCCAAGCTGTAAACTAGCAACACAACACATTACGTTCTCTGGATAACATCTTGTTACTTGCAAAGCCATGTTCAGGGTTTGGTAGCAGGAGATTGAGAACGAACGTAGAAGAAGAAGAAGGTAAAATAAGTAGTCTAGAGCCAAGCCACACGCATCATCACTGGGGCCATGAAATACTAGCATTTAGAGGTACTAGAAACAATGACGGGCCTCTAGTATATAGGGGATAGATCGTGCATACAAGTAATGCAGCATTCAGAGAAATACAAGAGACTCCTGTACCATCCGATGCACCAAAGAATGGACAAGCATGGAAAGGACAGCCTTAAGATATGTAGCTTCGCGTCGAACTCAAAAGAATTGACACTCAAGGATCCAATGCTATCACAAACAAAACCAAGGCCCATACAGTCGGATAGTACTATTCACCTCTGGGTATGCACACTCCCAGAACTAATAGAAAAGATATTTGGGGCGCAGACAGATCTGGAGAGAAGACGTATTACCGAAGAGTACATTGACGCCAAGTATCCATAGAGAAGTGGATACATGCTGATACAGATGGATCAGCTACAAGCTACAAGTGCAACCCAGAATGGAGGACAAGGAGTGGTAACCAGAACCAAACAAATAAATTGGGAAAAGGGGACCAAGTCTATAGCCACAGGCAAATTCTCAAGCATCTTCAGAGCAGAAATTGAAGTTCTTAAAACCGCATCAGAAATTACCCTTCAACACATACAACATATGCATGAGAGAATCGTGTTACTAACTGGTGCACAGTCAGCCACAATGAAACTCAAATCCCAAAATGAACGCTGAACTGAACGAATTGAAAGCATCCTTGATGAAAATGTCTCACGGATTCCAAAAAGCAGTGATACGGTGAATACCGTCACACTGTGACATCAAAATAAATGAGGAGGTCGACAGTCTTGCCAAAGAGGGAGCAAAACTATTACAGGAAGAATACCTGGTCAACTGTGAAGAAGACAAATGTATAATAAAGGGGCAATACAATGTAAGATGACAGGAAGAAAAACACAAACACCACATACGAGCAACTGTTAAAGAAAGACCATGTTATCAAACTACGTCTCCGAGCTGGCCACAACAGAATGTTGACCATCCGTACACCAAATTCAAAATAGGTATCACCAGCCTATGTTGCTGCGGCAAGCAAACACGACAGCAGCTCATGTACTACAGGACTGCCATCAGTACACAGATCTGAAGAGAAGGATGTGGTCCCCGCTGGCTCATCTCGAGAACAAATTGTATGAGGTACTGAGACCCCGAAAAAGACAAAATGACTTATTTAAGAATCCAGAGTACCGGTCTAGATGAGCAATGATTGCAGAAGAAGAATAAGATGACGTAAGGTAATAGCAAATACATATCTTCATTCTAGGAACCAGCATCATCACATAGTGGACATTCCCATAAGTGCTCCGTTCTCCGTCCAAGCAGTCAGCCAAGCGTATATATACTCAGAGCCCCAGTCAGGTGTTGATTTCGTGTTCTTTGGATCTTTCCAGACAGAACACACATTCTCCCTTAGTCCCTCCCAAATCTATCATCCTCTGCACATATACATTTTCGCGACCCTCTGTCTCTTCATCATTCTGTAGTGTCCATGGGTGCCCTTATCAACCCTGTCTTTCGCCATCACCGAGTCGCTCACCACAACGCGTCCCGCCACTGCATCAGCTCTTTCGTTGCCCCCAGACACCTGCGTGTTCCGGGCAGTAGATCCAGGTGACACCCTGTACACATTACAGAGCATGCTCTGCGAGCCTGACAGTACCACTGAGTGTGTCACCGGTTGCGTCACCAACCGAGTTAGGGCCGCTGTTACCGCCTCAATCTCCAATCTCCACCCTCATACACATATCCTTATCAAGCGCCGACTAACTCCATAGTCAAACTGAATAATAATAATGACTAATAATGATGGTGTCAAAGAAAGTGAAAATAGTGCACGAAGTAAACACAAAAAATGCGAATGCATTTTATATCGTCACCTGCCTCATACATTCCAAAACTCTAAAACCTTCTGTTTCTAAGAATCAGCGCCACTGCACTCCGGACATACCCATACGCGCTCAGTCTCTCTCACCAAATAGTACATGATCTGGATACTGATGGTCCTTGTAGCTCCCTGTTTATACACTCTTCTGATCTGTTCTCTCACACATCCTCCTCCGCTGGAACCTCATTTGATGTCGAAACTTTGCGATCTGTGGATTGCTGATTCGTCTATTTCGGTGTCCTCATCCAACAGTCGGTGGTTAGTTGATTTTAAAGTGTCCCCCCCCTATCCATCACTAACGTGCCCATGATGTGAGCTGGTGATGCCAAGATGTCAGCTCTTTCATCGCCCTGAACCTCAGCATGGCTAGGACAGTAGATCCATGTCAGCTCCTGGAGGTTTGAGGCCTCAACAGCTGATATCCACTCGTACCTCAGCCATTCCCTCTATACCTTCTGAAGTACCGCTTGCGCGACAGCCACGATGATTGCCCTTGTTAAAGGGGTCTTAGATAACCATCTTAACGCAGAGGTCACTGCTTCCATCTTCATTCTTAAACTGGAGGTCAAGTGGCACGGCTCACAACCCGAAGGTACTGGGTTCGATCCCCATCACAGCACTGGCCGTTACCCCGGGGAAGCAAACCCTTAGCAAATGCAGGAGGAAGCAGACCCTTACATAAAATGCATGCTGAAGTCGGATGCACTGGGCCGACAGGCGCAAAATAAAAACCACAGCACAACGCACACCCGCCTTGGGGAATAGAGAAATAAGGCGAACACAAAAAAAAAACCAACTGGAGGTTATTGACGTGTATGCCCTACTCCGCTCAGCATCGACCTGTCCTCTCACTCTGGCTGAGAAGCGCCAATCCGTTGGTGTACATAACGGCATCAGTATCCTGCGTGTTCTCAGTTGATTCACCTCAAGCTCTGCTCTCCCGTTGTCCCATTCTCTGCATTCCTTGCCTAAGGTTATGATGACACTGCCAGTTATTATATCACCAGTATGGACATATCCTTAGACCTCAACTGTGGTGATTTGTCCGATCGTTTTCTCTGCCTGTGCTAGCCATGATGTCCCTCTCGTGATCTATTGATTTCTGAGATCCTAATGTACAGAGGTTTACAACTTTTTACGGTCTAGTCAACATGACAATTCAATGAGATACTACGATCAAACGTCACTTCGAGCGTATGAGCTGCAGTGGTCAGTGACCCATATCTGACTGATAGCGTCAGGGCCAGCGAACCAGGTGGCGGGAATGCTAGGCGTGCCATCACTACAGATGAGCCGAGAAAATAAAGGGAGCAAAAAGATACCCCACTCACATGCATATGCTACGTTTCTGGCAGGGCGTGACGATCCTGAGACACAGTCACACTGGACTGCCTCTCTTCCGGGATAGTACAAACTAGTACATAGTCCATCATATCATATCATTGCCAAACCCTATAGACACGAGTGGGGAAGACTCGATAGTCCTGCAAGACAACTTCCCTAAAAGAGACAACTCTGACCAAAAACAACTGCTGCCTTGCAGATAGGCTGGGGACAGCCAAAGGCTAAGGAGGGCATCCCTACAGAAACGCCTGTTGAAATCGGAGGCACTGAGTCACAGGCTTAACAAAATAACATAGTGCAACGTATATCGCTGTAAACAGCGTACGATGAAGAAGAAGAATGATCAAAAGGTGCAAATATCGCAGTCAAACTGTAAACTACGACACACCGCATTCCGTTTTCTGGACTACATTCTGCTACTTAAGCCGTTACAGGGTTTGGTAGCGGGAGATTGAGAACAAACGAAGCCAAGCGAAGCGAAACGTCACTTCGAGGTATCTCAACCTTCATCCTTCTAGGCTTCACAACAGAAAATGTTTGGTTGCAACATGTATAACAATGGCTTTTTATATATTTAAAAAAAAAAACTAATAAATTTAGCAAAATATAATAAAACACTTTACTGGTATTCATTTAAAGTTTTGTTGTGAAAAGTCTTGAGACATCAAGACAGGTTTGAATTTTGTTTCGTATACTTTCAAGTTGGTTCTTTAGATAGGCCATGAAGAAAAACAAAATCATTTCCTGTTGACATTGACAACGCTGCTTATGTCCACTGAAAATGGTTGTTGTAACTCGCCCCAAGTATTTTACATCTAACGAGGTTTCTGCCCACAATACAACCGACGATCTGTGGGTGTCCTTCTTAGGAAAGGTTTATAATCTAACTCCGCTTTGCGAGAAATACAAAGGTGAGATCAACACAGTCAAACTTTGCATATGAACAGGTAGTCAGCCATACATCAGAAACTGTTGCAGAATAATTAATAATATAGACACATTCACATTGATAATATATGATATCAGAATATTCTTTCTATAGTTGAATCAATTTCGAGTATCAGGGAACCCCTGCATATATTTTATTTTATTTTTAGGGTAATGTACTCTTGCGTGATCAATAAGTTGTGAATATTATTTTCGTGAGATAAGGGATGTCCAAATCTGTTTTCACCAGTTTTAGTCATATATTGACATACCAACAAGTCGCTCAATAATAACAAAAATGAGAGTAATCATGTGTTCTTGTCTTTACTATATGACGTGGAAACATAGACATTGAACAAAGATTGTAGAAGAAAGCTGATGTCTTTGAAATGTGGATATATAGATAGAAGAACGGGGCATCTCATGGAGATAAAAACAAACAAACAAGGAAGTCTTGGAGGTATTAAGGGTGTACAGAGAATTGATGAACAAAACCAGAGTCAGCCAGTTCAGATATTTTGGTCATGTAAAAATATATAACACCTTGCTGGAAACAATAATGGAAGAAAACGTGGAGGGCAAACGATGCAGCTTCGTATTCTCACTGGAAGGGCTTCAGATGGAATTCAAATAACAGAGGCACGAGAAAGAACAGAAATTAATCAAAATCAATAAAGGAATATCACACCCAAGGCAGCTGCGACAACAAATAGGAAAACATTCAACCAAGCATGTAGGAAAAGCTCATACTGTAACATTCAACTTTGATAGGGAGAGCAAGAATCTCTGGAAGATATCAACGGCCATAAGTGACGACAACAGTCACAAGTCAACAATTGCGATTGAAAATGAAGGAAAGGTACTAACTAGAAAAAAAACAGCAGAAGTTTTAGTAAAAAGTGATGCATTAAAACGTTACAAACAAAATTCCCACAGATATCAAAGGGAATATTAAGAGAGAAATAAACCTAATGGAGCACTCAATACGAGTGCCAGAAGAACACCTGATGGCAAACATTACCAAGACAGCACTAGAAGCAGCCATTAGTGAACTCAAAAAGAAAACCCCCAGAAAGATGGAATTACTAATAAAATGCTCTCTAACATGGACAAAATAGCAAAGAACAAACTGCTACACATCTTTAACACAAGCTGAAAACAAGAAACTTAATAATCTTCCAGCAAGCAGGTATCAATAGAAATAGATCAGCCACAAATCAGGTGACATATATCTCACAGGAGTTTAAAGATACATATCAAGAAAAATAGAAAACATTAACAGTCTAGATAGATCTAGAAAAATTTGTGATAAATTATGACAAAGAGGACTAAAACTCAAACTACTGCAAAAGAGTTTAACCAACAACATATACAAATGACAATTACTTTGATAACACAATAGCAAGAGTGCAGCTTCAAGACACCTAAACAAAAAATTTAAATGGAGCAAGGAGTTCCGCAAGGTGGAAGACTCTCACTCATGTTGTTCCTCATATATATTAATGAGATAATCACAGAAATCCATAAAGTGTGCACAGTGCACTCACTATATGTAGATGACTTGGGAACTATGACCATCTGAAGAGTCTACACCTGTAGTTAGAAACTGATTGTAAGAGGCCCTAAATAAAATAAGACATGAACAAAGAAATTGAAAATAGATAGAAATCTAAAGAAAATAAATCATTATTAATGGATAGAAAACCAACTGCATAATCTTCTCCCTATCTCCCAAACTCTAGGAAGTTATCCTAAAAGTAAATGGCAAGACTATCTAGGAATTACAACGGACTCGAGGCTGACATGGTCAAATCTGATCCAAAATGCTTTCAACAAAGTTAAGAGCAGAATGGTCCTAATGAGAAAGATAGCGTGCTCAACATTGATAGCTAACACAGGTACCCTACCCTGCAGAAGACGGATGTGTCAGACCAAAAGAAGCAAATATTGCAGTCAAGCTGTAAACTAGCAACACAACGCAATTCCGTTCTTCAGACTACATCCTGCTACCTGTTCAGGGCTTCGTAATAAGAGATTGAGGACAAAGAAAAAGAAGAAGGTACCCATAAGAAATAAAACACAGAAAGTGTGAGACCAGTTATTTGTTTCAATTAGAGTCTCTTGCAGAACACATGGTGACCTGTTGTTGAACCCTAAAGTTATGCAAAACACTTGCTGAGAAACTATGTTTTAAAGACTTCATTGAACAGTCTCAGCTTCTACCTTGCTACCTTTTTTTTTAAACAGTATGTCAGGTGCCAATTTACGGCTGGGTAGACTGAAGCATGTTGAGATCGGTTATTGAATTTAGAATCTTTGTAACGAATCTGCTACTTGGATACCCTTTGCCCTATTTACCTGTCTTGTCCCTTTTTTCACTTCAGCTGAGTTTTAGACCACCCACTACAGTTGGCCTTCTTCAGGAACCTTGCACTAAAGCACTTCACTTGTTTCTGCAGTGGTGGTTTCTGTAGCAATTTGTTTTACATGATGAAGTTGCTAGCCCCATGGACAACTCTCGTTAGTTGCCTTCTATGATTTGCACGGAGATGCGGGGGGGGGGGGGGGGGGGGGGGTGTTGCTATAGCTCGTCTCTTAAGAAAAAAACTAAAGAAAATGTGAAATGTGGGTATTCAAATCCTGCAAGTTTCAAGCATCCTTTGGTCTCAATGGAGATCAAATCCGTTTTATCCTATCAGATAGGGACGATAAACTCTGAGGTCCCATCTACATGCTATGCATGTAAAAGGACACTTAGCAGTTCATAGTATAAAAGAGCAGGCTGTTAGCCGCTGTCCTGGTAAAAATTCTGAAGTTATTAAAATTCCTTCCAAATATTGGGCTGCATGAAGGCCTAAAGAAGGCATCCCCTCCATCATGCAAGGACACAACAAGTCAATTACCTGTTTGTCTGCACACCCGATTGCATTTATATATTAAAAAAAGGAAACTCTACATCCCTCAGCGATAGAAGAGGAGCGACTAGGGGAAGAGAGATGGAGATACAGTTGCCCTATTCTTTCCTCTACAGTAAGGGACCCCAGGATATAATTGTAAATAGTTACCCTATATCACAGGTAGTAGTTTTATATTTTATGTTTCCAGTGGATATACTGAAGCGACCCATAGTCAGATACATCAATGCGCAGACCCCAGAGTGTTTACATAAGCAGTTTTTACGGAAACAAGAAAACATGTTATCGCGCCCTGCACAGAGATTTGTTTACATTAGCGAATACCGCGAAATATAATGAATGCTATATTTCTGCCCACAATCAGATGAGTCAATTGCATAATCCAGAAATATTTCTTAAGTTAAAATTGTATTGAGTTATAATATACTGAAAAATCTATTTTCTATGTTTTCTTTGACCCTATTAAAAAGCCTTTTTTAAAAATTTAACGGGTTTGCGGGTCACTTGATTCTATAAAATGGGGTCGTGACTCGAAAAAAGGTTAGGTTACCTCTGCCCTTTATCAAACTTCACTTTCATTAAAAAAAGTAATTGTCATGCTATTGTTTCTGAACTTGAACATGAGTTCATATTTCACAATTGTTATGTTTCTTGCAGGTGATGTTTTGCTCAAACCTATTATCATATCTGCTGGCACTGACATCTCCCATTGGTTCAATGCTAAAACAAAAGATGTAAGTTGCTTTATTGATTTCACTAGTCAAAAACTCAAAATAAATATTGTAGATGAAGAATAAAACTCTGAATAAATCTTGTCCATGAAAGATATGGCTCTCAATAAATGTTGTTGATGAAAGATAAAATTTTAAAAACAAAATGTTGCAGATGAAAGATAAAACTCATAATAAATGTTGTTGAACCATAAAACTCGAAATAAATGTTGTTCTGAAGGCTGCCTGCGTGCTACTGGGGAGTGAATGGGGAGCAAAAAGCAGTCAGACTGTAAATTTCAAGGCATGTCATAAAAAGAGACTAAGGAGGGTTGGAAATGTGACTGGCTAACTAAACATGTGAAAACTGTAAGACACAAAGTCCAACGTGCTAGGACAGAACTTTAAATTCATATATGAGATCTTATCTTACAGAACAAGTTTGATACTGTCGTCATCTTTACTTGGGATGGACAACTATTGTCATAAACAACAAGTTTGGCTCAAGTGATCATCAGATCATCCGTTGGAATCTTATAGTGAGGAGAGATGTAAATATAAACTCGTGAGCATACAACTACTCTGAGACAGATGTACAGAAGACAAAAGAAACAGCCAGCCACATAATCTGGAAAGATATTGTCAGAGGTATAAATGTTGAACAAGAGTGGGAGAGTTTCAAAACAGTTTTAGAACTACTAAAAGTGGAGTGAGTTCCATGTAGGGAGGTAAACACGAAGAGTAAAAAATGAATAACTAGATTTGTAGTTAAATGTAGAAGAGCTAAAAATGAAGCATGGAAAAAATATATAAAAGCAGGTAAATCAAAAGAAACATATTTAAAATATTTGGACAAGCAAAACATAGCTCAGTAAATGAATAAAGCAGCAAAAATAGACTTCGAAAAAAAACTTGCTAATGGGATCAAGACTGATAGTGAAAGCTTCTTTTCTTATGTTAGAAATAAACAAAGAACGAAAGACAAGGTAGACCCTCTCATAGATAGCACAGATAAAATAATAATAGAAAATAGAGAGACAGCTAATCTACTAAATCAGTACTTTGGCACAGTCTACACAAAAGAAGACTGCTCCAAGATCCCAGAGCCTATAGATATTTTCAAACGTGAAATGGATATAGTGGGATTAAAATCATTCTGTATTATGGAGGAGATGGTTTTTAAAAAATTCGATAGGTTGAAAGTGGATAAATGTCCAGGTCAAGATGGTATCCATCAGAAAATGCTATTTGAAATTAGAGACCAACTAGCAAAACCATTGGCTATATTATGTTCTCAATCACTTGCAAATGGGATTGTTCCAAGAGATTGGAAAGATGCAGGAGTGTTTCCCTTATTCAAAAAGGGAAAGCAATCAGATCCAGCTAATTATAGACTGGTAAGTTTAATGAGAAGAGTCTGATAGTCTGTAAATTGTTAGAGTCAATAATCAAAGAAAACATTGTAATGCATCTAGAAAGGGTCAATCTAATCAGAAATAGCATGGTTTTACTAGAGGCAGATACTGTTTAACAAATCTATTGGAGTTCATGGAGGAGGTTACTAAAATGATAGATAAGGGAGAACCAGTGGAAGTTATTTATCTAGATTTCGCAAAGGCTTTTGGCTTGGCTTTGTTCATTCTCAATCTCCTGCTACCAAGCCCTAAAAGGGCTTAAGTAGCAAAATGTAGTCCAGAGAACAGAATGCATTGTGTCGTAGTTTACAGCTTGACTGCGATATTTGCACCTTTCGGTCCAACAGATCCGACTTCAGCAAGCATTTTTTGAGTACCGGGTTAGCATTCCCTCTTCGATCCTTTCTCCTTAGCCAGTCTGCCCTGCTGCAGCCTGTTATCCAGGATCACCGTGGGGAGGTATAGAAGGGTCTTGGCAGCTCTGTTTCACTGGTCCTGATGCTAGCAGTCAGCTATGAGTCGCTGACCACTGCAGCTCATGCGCTGCTAAGCATTTTGATCCCTCAAATATGATTATAATAGGATTACAGTTATGAGGAGACAGAAAAACCGCCCTACAGTGTATAGAAAAGACACAAATTCAAGGTGACTTAATACAGGTTTATAAGATAATCACAGGAAAGGTAAAATTAGACTATAACAAGTTTTTCTCAAAATACAACCACCAACAAGAACATGAGGGCACAGATACAAATTAACTAAAGAAAGGTCCAGATTGGATATTTTGAAATAATTTTTTAGTCAGAGAGTGATGAATGTTTGGAATGCATTACCCCAGGAGGTGGTGGAGGCACAGACAGTTAATGCATTTAAGAATAGATTGAATGGGCATAGCTTTTAAAGCAAGGTAATGCAAGTGTGACTGGTTGTCTACAGACTCTGATGAGTCTACTAAACCAGTATAAAAACATTACGTTAAGAACAAGACAAGAAGACCTTTACACCCAATGGTAGAAGACGAGCAATTAAGTTAGTAAGTCTAGGGAGGGCTGGCCATCTACTATATTCTGTAGAAATTATAAGAAACATATATAAAGAAAAGATCTGTACACTCCATGGTAGAAGATTCTACACTCCATGGTGATGAGTGGGAACAAAGTAAAGTCAAGAACGATACCATTTAAAAATATTGTTAAATTAATATTTTTAGGATTTATTTATACATTACATGATATTTGTTATTATTGGTATTGAATAATTTGTTTTATGTTACGAATTATGACTATTATGTAAATTCGGTGTTACCTGGAACAGTATGGATAAAGTCTTGTGTCGTCCAAAATAGGATGGACACAAATTCTTGTGTGGCCTGACACAGGATGGGTATGGAGCTAGCAACCTCATTGTGGAAAAATAATTCCAACAGAACCACAACTGCAAAAGTGTGCAAAGTATTTTGCTACATGTTTCCTAAAAGAGGCCGATTGTTGCAGTAGGCCCATACTTCAACTGGAGCGAAAGGGCACAAAGCCAAAAAACAGGATGGCTCAAGTATTTTGTGTGACCTGAAACAGGATGGACCAAGCATCTTCTGTGACGTGAAACATGATAGACCAAGTTTCTTGTGTGACCTAAAAGATGATGGACCATGTGTGAACTGAAACAAGATGAACCAAGTATCTTGTTGACCTAAAACAGGATGGACCAAGCATCTTGTGTGACCTGAAACAGGATGGACCAAGTATCTTCTATGACGTGAAACATGATAGACTTAGTTTCTTGTGTGACCTAAAAGATGATTGACCTTGTGTGAACTGAAACATGATGGACCAAGTATCTTGTGTGACCTGAAATAGGATGTACCAAGTATCTTGTTGTTTTTTTTTGCATTCACCTCAGTTCTCTATTCCCCACGGTGGTGTGCGCTGCACTATGGTTTTTATTTTGCGCCTGTTGGCTCAGTGCATCCGACTTCAACATGCATTTTATGTAAGGGTCTGCTTCTTCTTGCATTTTTTAAGAGTTTGCATCCTGGTGTAACGGCCGGTGCTGTGGTGTGATCAAACCCATCACTTCGGGTTGTAAGCAGTGTCACTTAACCACTAGACCACGCCGTCCCCGTATCTTGTTTGACCTGAAACATGATGGACCTTGTGTGACCTGAAACAGGATGGACCAAGTTTCTTGTGTGACCTGAAATATGCTGGACCAAGTTTCTTGTGTGACCTGAAACAAGATGGACCAAGTATATTGTGTGACCTGAAACAGGATAAGCCAAGTATCTTGTGTAACCGAAATAGTATAGACCAAGTTTCTTGTGTGACCTGAAACATGATGGACCAAATTTTGGACATCCAGCCCAGCAGCTTAAAGACAATATTTGGGAATAAATTCAAATGCTGGAGCCAGACGAGTTAAGTGGCGTTATGAGGGGAGGGGTGTTTAAACGTCTTTTTATACTTGCAATAGAGTGTGCAGACAAACAGGTGATTGGCCTGTTTTGTCTCTGTAAGATGGAGTGATCATCCCTTTTTTGCCCCATGCAGGCTATTATTGGGTAGAAATTTCATTAAAATAAGGCAAGACTTTCGTTAGCTTTATATTTCTTCTCTGGACATCAGCTAACAGCCAGCCCTTTTCAATTTTCAACTGACACAGGTTCTTTCACATGAACCTGTGTACACAGGACCTCCAAATTTATCGTCTGTCTCTGATAGGACCAAGCGCTGATCTCACCAGGAAACGCTTGAAACTTGCAGGATTTGAACCACCCATCGTTTCATTCATCCATTTCTTGAATGGTGAGCACATTACCTCTCAGATATGGAGATTCCCACAAAAAAATACATTACATTTTTACATGGCAAATGACTAACTTGTCACCCTGTGTATTGCTACTTTGAATATTAATACGTTCTGCCTGGACCACCAAGTGAGGAACATTAACATATCTTCATTGAGGACAGCGTGGGCTAGTGGTTAAGTGACACGGCTCACAATCCAAATGTGCTGGGTTCGATCCCCATCACAGCACCAGCCATTACCACGGGGAAGCAACCCTTATAAAATGCTGGAGGAAGCAGACCCTTACATAAAATGCATGCTGAAGTCGGATGCACTGGGCCGACAGGTGCAAAATAAAAACCACAGTGCAACGCACACCACCTTGGGGATTAGAGAAATAAGGCGAACGCGCACAAAAAAAAAATCTTTGTTGATCATATCTTCTTCTTCTTCGTCGTAAGCTATCAGACATCAACCTGTATTTTTTCGAAAAAAGCAGGGGTCATCCTGAGGCTGTCGACACTGCCATAGAGCTGGTCTAGTGTTGCCACTGGTGATGGCCACATCTGCTTTCTCTGGTCCTCGTATGTCGGGCAGTTTTGCAGCAAATGTTCAGCGGTCATTTTCCTGGTACCACACGGGCATTCGTCAGTGCCACCTATCTTCAATTTATTGAATAGGTGGTACCTCAGTCTATTGTGGCCAGTGTGAAGTCTGAAGACCACGACCTGTTGATCATATAAAAAGATCCCGTCACGCCGTGCTATGCATAGGAAATATGGTGTTAGGCCCATATTATTTTGTAACCAACGGCACATAGTGGATGATGTGGTCAGCATCATGCCGGCCCCCTTTACTTCCCAGATTTTCTGGTACCCAATTTCTGTGGCTGTGTTGACCACAGGGGCTGGTTTGATCATATTGAAATGGGGAAAATCTTGCATTGAATCCATCCGTAAGTTTAGTAATTATTAGTGACTATTTCTTAATATTCTGTGTTTCAGAATCTTGTAGTGTGTTTCTGCTTGAACAGGAGTTTTTAAAAAGAGACTCACAACTCGGGTTAAAAGCCACGGAGGGGCAGAATCAGGTCTGCGAGCCTTAGTGTTGAACACCTCTGAGACAGACCCTGGCTAGTAATATCACTCATTTCAGTATATGCTTCTTCTTATAAACCTACATTAACACTCCACAGATCCGAACCCATGTCGACCCACAGACAAATTGTATCATCCCGTACTGCCCTAATGGCCGATTCGTTCACATTCCACCACCCTATCCAGACTCTGGCTGGGCCAACGACTTTGGGCGGCCATGGTGGAAAGATGACGCTAATCTAGTGGGGATTTTATCTCAGAAAACACGGCTGGTTAAAATCATCAACACTTTGACATCTCAAGAACAAGTAATTGAGGTTAGTTTCAGGTATTTTTTCCTTTTTTCATCTTCTTCTTTGTCGTTCTCAAACTCCCACTACCAATCCCTGAAATGGGTTTTGCAAGTAGCAGGATGTTGTCCGGAGAACGAAAGGCATTGTATCATAGTTTACAACTTGCCTGCGATATTTGCACCTTTTGGTCCGACACATCCGACTTCAGCATGGCTTTTTTGGGTACTGGGTTAGCCTTCCCTCTTCGATCCCTTCTCCTTAGCCAGTTTGCTCTGTTGCAGTCTGTTATCCAAGGATCACTGCGTCAATGTGTAGAAGGGTCTTGGCAGCTCTGGTTTGCTTGCCCTGATGCTAGCAGTCAGCTTTGATTCGCTGACCGCTGCAGCTTGTGCACTCTCTAAACATGTAATAGATGACTAAGGAGAGCTGTACATGGGACTAGCAACCATAACAAGTAAGTTCATTATTATTGAAACCACCACTGCAAATGTTCAGATTCAGACTTTCTGTAAAGGGGGTTAGCCGTGATGGGTGCACCTGTACTTCACTTGGAGTGAAAAATAGAATCAGTCATGTCGGACGTGTGACTTATACCTCACTAAGGCTTTATACAATGAAGTGAATCAGTAATATCTGACGTGATTTACCTCAATCAAGTGAATCAATCATATTTGACATGTGAATTATCTTATACCTGAGGTTTTATACAATGAAGTGAATCAGTCATATATTAATTTATCTCACACTACATCGAGACTACAATGAAGTAAATCAGTGATATGTTAATTTATCTCATATTACACTGAGGCTTTATACAATAAAGTGAATCAGTCATATTTGATGTGTGAATTATCTCACACTTCACTGAGAATTTATACAATGAAAAGAATCAGATATATCTGGCATTTGAATTATTATATACCTCACTGGGACTTTATGCAATGAAACTACTAAACATTTTATTATTTATTACAATATGGGACAACTTCCTCTTTTACCCATATCAGATTAGGGCACGGCTCACAACCAGAAGGTGCTGGGTTCGATCCCCAACACAGTACCGGCCGTTACCCCGGGGAAGCAAACACTTAGAAAATGCAGGAGGAAGCAGACCCTTACATAAAAATGCAAGCTGAAGTCGGATGTACTGGGCCGACAGGCGCAAAATAAAAACCACAGTGCAACGCACACCGCCTTGGGGAATAGAGAAATAAGGCGAATGCACCAAAAAAAAAAGAAAAAAAAAAAAAAGATTAGGGCACATATGCCATGAACCAACCCAACCCTCTCCAGGCAGACCTGTCCTGTGCTATTTTCTACAGTTCTTGATAGCTTCACTCCGTATTTCTTATATCGGGCTCTATGTCTCTTCTCCATGTGTTCTTTGACCTTCCTTTCCCCTGTGGGTTCCATGACAGTGATTACCTGATGATGCTGGCATGGGGCTTTTGCAGTATGTGGCCAATCTAGCGTCATGTTCTTCCTAAGATTTTCTGTTCCACCTGTTCTTGTCCTTTTTTTCTCTCCCATAAGCTTTCGTTTGTAACCTTGTCGAACCACTACAGGCCCAGAATATTTCTCTGGGTTTTGTTGGTAAAGCTATTTGGCTTGGCTTGGCTTCATTCGTTCTCAATCTCCCACTACCAAACCCTGAAAGGGCTTACGTAGCAGAATGTAGTCCAGAGAACGGAATGCTTTGTGTCGTAGTTTACAGTTTGACTGCGATATTTGCACCTTTCGGTCCAACACATCCCACTTCAGCAAGCATTTTTTTAGTACCGGGTTAGCATTCCCTCTTCGACCCCTTCTCCTTAGCCAGTCTGCCCTGCTGCAGCCTGTTATCCAGGATCACCGCTTGGAGGTGTAGAAAGGTCTTGGCAGCTCTGGTTCGCTGGCCCTGACGCTAGTAGTCAGCTATGGGTCGCTGACCACTGCAGCTTATGCGCTGCTCAGCATCTTGATCCCAGTAAAGCCATTTAATCGCTTAATATTGTTTCATCTCCATATAAAAAGACTGACTTCACATTGTAGTTGAAGATTCTTTGTTTGGTATGCATTCTGATCATTTTCTCTCACGAGAGGTAAGACCAGAGTGCCTGCATCCCTAGTTACCTCCAGTCATCTTGACCAATAAATAGTCTTGCCACTGATCCAAGGTAACTCAGAACAAGAGTGAGATTGATGATGACCAGCGCATTCACTTCCTCACTATAATCCAAATACAGCGCACATCACATTATTAAGAGAAATCCGTCTGATGTTGTGGCCATCATCGCTTCGCGATGGGCAATAACTTTTATTCGGAACATTTTAGAACTCCATATGGCTTTCAACATAACACAGGCTACTTTGCCTTGTGTATCATGGCTATTACACGACCATCTGTCATGTTTGTGATGCTCTCTAGATACATGAAGCTGTCTACCATCTATTGTTTTCCTCTCAATTTGATAGGAGCTGAGTTAATGGCCACATTTCATTTTACAATTATCTTTTCTGCATGAATCTTTAGACCTATACTTGCTTGGATATTCTGTTTAGTGTGCATGTCTTATTCTGCATTTTGAGTTGGTTGGCTGCCGAAGACGGATGTGTCGGACCAAAAGGTACAAATATCGCAGTCAAGCTGTGAACTAGCGACACAACGCTTTCCATTCTTCGGACTACATCCTGCTACTTGTAAAGCCCTGTTCAGGGCTTCGTAGCAGAAGATTGCGAACGAACGCAGCAGAAGAAGAGTTGGTTGTGAGATAGGAGGGTTATGTGGTCTGCAAGGAAGAACCTACACCTTGTGCTAACTGTATAAATTATAACCGACTTATTTTCCTGCAGGTGTGCTCTGAAGAGACCATGAAAGAGATACAGGAGCGATACATGAAGTACAACGCCCATGCAGGAAGCTACACCTGGAAATATGATAATAGAAACCTGGAGATGACAAAAACCCTCCAGGAGAATGGAATTGATGATGAAGACAATGAGTTTTATGAGCTGAGCATGAATGACGATACATATCTCCATGCTATTCATCTGTACTTCAATGATGACCTCACAGAGGCGTAGATGGGAAGACCCTAGTTTTTGCAGAGTATGAGAATGCAAGTGTTATGTGTACTTGCTGTATGGTGTTAATCATGGACAGTGAACACGCAATTGGGGAAGGGAGTTGAGGCCTTTGATATACTGATGTCACTCCACTTCAACCATTTGGTCTAGTGGTGTTCTTTTTCTTGTGACTTATAACTTCGTCTGGATGGAGTAGCTGTTTCATGCCCAAACCTTCTTAATCTTACTTACTTACTTAGTCTTTTTCTTGTGACTTATAACTTCGTCTGGATGGAGTAGCTGTTTCATGCCCAAACCTTCTTAATCTTACTTACTTACTTAGTCTGTTTCTTGTGACTTATAACTTCGTCTGGATGGAGTAGCTGTTTCATGCCCAAACCTTCTTAATCTTACTTACTTACTTAGTCTGTTTCTTGTGACTTATAACTTCGTCTGGATGGAGTAGCTGTTTCATGCCCAAACCTTCTTAATCTTACTTACTTACTTAGTCTTTTTCTTGTGACTTATAACTTCGTCTGGATGGAGTAGCTGTTTCATGCCCAAACCTTCTTAATCTTACTTACTTACTTAGTCTTTTTCTTGTGACTTATAACTTCGTCTGGATGGAGTAGCTGTTTCATGCCCAAACCTTCTTAATCTTACTTACTTACTTAGTCTTTTTCTTGTGACTTATAACTTCGTCTGGATGGAGTAGCTGTTTCATGCCCAAACCTTTTTAATCTTACTTACTTACTTAGTCTTTTTCTTGTGATTGTATCTGTGATGTTGATTCTTGTGATGCACTCGATCGTTATTTGGAGTTCCTCTTTAGCTCCGTAGTTTTGAGTTTAGTGTTGAATTAATAGGTCAGAGTATCTTCCTTAACTGGCCATACAGGGGACAGTCCTGTAATACATGCTCAGCGATTTGTCTGTTTAGTTCACAAATATTCTCATGGCTGTCTCATCCATTGTTGTTTGATTTTTCATTGTATTTGCAACTCTGAAGCAGTGAGGAGGGGTAGTTGAGTGGTTAGGACTTTGGTCTTATGACTAGAGGGACATGGCTTCAAAACTTTGGTAAGGCATACTTTTTTTTCTCTGTTGAAGGTCGTATAAGCCAGTGGTACAGTTATTTCAACGCTTGATGATGTTTCTTTTAGTGGCAGGTTTCAGCAGCTCTTCTTAAAACCAGAGATATATTAGAGAAGTTGGACTGGGGTCCTCCTGGGTATAGTGCATTGTGAAGCTCCTCAGGTAAGCTCATCACTATGAGAATTACATTATCGATCCTCACCTCATTGGTCAGACTTCTGTGATGCAGCCCATTTCCAGGACATGAGTGGTGGTCTTGCTCAGTATGTTGGACCTTACCCTGATGGTATTCTTCACTCTCCTTGTATTGGAGGTAAAATAAAAACCTAACGTGTAGACTTTGTGGCAACTGCAGGGATAAGTAGCCTTTATTCCTCCACCTTCTAAATCTTTCTGGCGGACATGAGCAATTAGAACCAGCTCGGCAATGATAATTTTGTATGCGTTCTTTAAAAATACCCTCCAGACTATAAATAAAAACAGCAGTGCATGAGGAACAGCAAAAATAAAAAAAGGCACTGGTTGTTCCTGTATCACCATTCTGTCTGTTATCTGCTGATGTAGTATGTCGGACCGAAAGGTGCAAATATCGCAGTCAAGCTGTAAAATAGCGACACAAAGCAAATCCATTCTCCGGACTACATACTGCTACTTGCAAAGCCCTGTTCAAAGCTTGGTAGCTGGAGATTGACAACAAACGCAGAAGAAGAAGAACTGTTCTGTTAATAATCAACATCATTGCACTCAGGGCAGCCTCATACGTGCCCAGTCCCCTTCAGCAAAAATGCGAAAAGTGTAGTTTCTGATGGTTCATGTAGCTCGCTAATTGTACTCTTGCTCCATTTTCTCAGGTGTCACTCTCTGCTGAACCTGTGTATCTTCTTCTTCGTACGCTGTCATACGTCAACTTGAATTTGTTCGAAGAAAGCAGCTGTCATCCTGAGGCTGTCGACACTGCCATAGAGTTTGTCCAGTGTTGACACTGGTGATGGCCACATGTACTTTCTCTGGTCCTCGTATGTCGGGCAATTTTGCAGCAGATGTTCAGCGGTCATTTTCCCTGTACCACAGGTGTATTCGTCAGTGCCACCTTTATTGAATAGATGGTACCTCAGTCTGTTGTGGCCTGTGCGGAGTCTGAAGACCACAACCTGCTCTTTTCTGTTCAACTGGTAATAGGCATCATTTTTTGTGTAGCCAGTATGTCCTGTTTACCATTTGGCCATGTATCTGGCCCTAATAAACCTTTTGGACTCTTCGTAGGTCACACTAGAATCTGGTTGTGGTAGTCTTGCACCTTCTCTTGCCAGTCTGTCTGCCTCCTCGTTGCCTTGGATGTTACAGTGGGATGGAACCCACTGTACCACTACTCTTTTTGGTGCGGACTGCTGGCATAGTTGACAGAGTACTGCTCTTAAATCATTAAGTTCAGTATTTTTCTTGCTTTTTAGTGCTGTAACCACACGGCCAGGGCATCTGTAAACATGACTATCTGGCTTTCATTGCTTTCGCCTGTCAGCATTGCTTTTACTGCAGCCTTCAGTGCCTCTGCTCTGAAATTTCTTGAGAATTTTCCAGTTGCCACCGACAGTGTTATTTTTCTACCATTTGTTAGGCTCAGGAATACCCCTCCCCCTCCATTCTGTGTTTGTTACAGAACCGTTGGTGTATGCATGGGTCCAGTCCATGCTTGGGTAGTTTTCCGTTATGTACCTCAGGGTTATGTCTCTTCTTTCTATTTCCGTCTGGCTCTTCTTGTTTCCAATACCTGGTATATTTTCTACCACCTCCGGAATGATATGCTGCTTCCATGGGGGTTTGCGTACAGTAGGGATGGGCTTTGGTGTTGTTATGGTGTTCATAGGGTCTTTGCTTTGGCTATTTCTGCAAAGTTTCTCCGCTTTAATTTCCCTTTTCCAAATCTATTTAGTCTCTGATGCATTGGATGGTCTGTCAGTCTTCTTAGTTTCTCTGCTTGCTACTGGGCTCTGCAGTCTCTTCTGTCGGTCATGCCTCCTGTTATAACTCTCATGGCTTGGTTTTGAAGTTTGCTAATTTTATCAAAGTTCGCCTTTGCTGCTGTTGCCCATGCCGCAATGCCATACTCAGAACTGGTCTCACTCTTCCAGTGTACAGTTTCTTTAGTATTCTTTCGTCTGCTCCCCAGCTTGTGCCAGCAAGTTTCCTCATGATTGCCATTCTTTGTCTGGCTCTCATATGGTTTCTCTCGATCTGAGTTTTCCATGTCATGCGCCGATCAAATGTGACGCCCAAGTAGTTTGGGTTGTCGTTTGGCCGCAGATATTTGTCATTAAGACTTATTTTGGTGTTCTGTGGTTTATTTGAAAGCGAGAATATCGTACATGTTGTTTTTTCTTCATTTATTTTGACCAGCCATGATTTCGCCCACTCCTCCAATGATGTTAGGGCCTGCTGCATCCGATTGTTTGCTACGGTGAGGTCCACATAGCCAGATCGTCTGCAAACATGGAGCTGTAAACTCTTCTTGGTATATTTTCTATGATGTTGTTTATATACACCAGGAAAAGTATGGGTGACAGTACTCCCCCTTGCGGTACTCCTTGCTCTAGTGTCACCTTTTTGCTCATCTGCCCTTGTACTTGAACTCTGGCTGTTTTGTTTTCGAGGTAGTGGCTGATCCATCTGTACATTTTCCCAGATACTTCACTTCTTCGTAGCTTGACTTTAAGTCCCTCTTTCCACACCTTGTCAAATGCCTTCTCTAGATCCACCCAAACCGCTACTGTATGCTTTTTCTCTTGGTAAGCATCCTCTATTTCCTGTGCTATGAGAGTGATCTGGTCCTCAGTGGATCTGTGTTGTCTAAATCCTGCTTGCTGTGGAATTTATATGTGTTTTTCTTCCAGGTGCCACATAAGTCTGGTGTTTATCATACGCTCTATCAGTTTACCTACACAGCTCAGTAGACTGATAGGCCTGTATACATTTGGATCTGTTCTATCTTTTTCTTTCTTTGGTACGGGTATAAGTACAGTATCTTTCCATGCCTGCGGTACAATTCCCCTTTTCCAGCTTTGGTTCAGGACTGACAGTAACTTCCTCTTTGCTGTTTGGCCCAACCCCATCAGCATTTCATTTGTTACCCCATCTTTCCCGGGTGATTTCTTTTTCTTTAAAGTTCTCATTCATTTCATTCATCGTTAGTTTTGCCATCATGTGCTCCTCTGGTGCAATCTTGATGTTGTCGTGGCTCTTTTGTTCTTCACTAATGTCTGTCCGTAGGGACATCAATGTGGTTTGCACTGGCATAATGTTCTATAAAGACGTTTGCTGCTTTTTTTCCGGTAAGCATGCTTGATGGTAATTTGTTTATTTGATGGTGTTTAGTCATTCATGGCTCTGACTAAATTCCATAGTTTGTTCCCTTCTTTATTGAGATTGAGGCTTTCTGTTTTTTTTTTCCAACTGTCTCTTGTTATTTGGTTGTTCTTTTGTATTTCGCAGTGATGGCCTTGAGGGCGATATTTGCTTCTGTAGATTGCTCTCTCTCTGCCATGTTCCTAGCATTTGAGACTTCATCCTCAGCTTTCTGCAGTTCATGATTCCAATATGGCTTGTAGTTTTTCCTTGCCCCTCTTGGGATGATCTCGGTGGCTGCTTGCAGTATTGCTTTGCTTAGGCTTTCCACCATAGGTTTCATATTGTTATTTAGTGTGTTGATAGTTTCACACAGTCCATCTGTCAGCATTGCAAATCTGTCCCAGTCGGCTCGTCTGTAGTTCCAACGTGGCAGCGGTTTTATTTGCTGGGGACCTACTTCCATATCAATGTCTAGCCTAATTGGCCTGTGGTCGCTACCTGCCAATTGGTCAAGCACCTGACGATCTATTTTGTGGTGAACATCCCCTGCGGAGAAGGCCAAGTCTGGAGTGGAGGTGGTATACCATGTTCTGGAATAGAAGCTAGGGCTGTCATCCGGCCTATTGATTAGATAGAGATTTATGTCTATCTCCCAGTTTTCCACTTCATCCCCTCTGTGTCTGAATATCCCCTTCTCTCCGAGTGACTGTAAAAGTCTCCAACCACTAGGCAGCTGGAGTCCTTGATTTCCATACTCGAGAGCGACAGGACCTGTGTATGATTTCAGAGTTTTGCAATCTGCGTATTTCCTGTTCATCGATTGCAGTGACTTCACCCAAGCGGTGGATCAATTTCAAAATTTCATCTCTTTCCATCGCCAATGTCTTCATTACAGGTGCCCCTGAGGTCAGGATGTCAGTTCTTTCATTCCCAGCTTAGCCAGGATAGTAGATCCAAAATGTTCAAGGCCTCTATGCCCACTTTACGCTCCTGTCATCGTCAGCCCCTCTGTGATTTTTGAAGCAAAGATTGAGAGTCAGAGGTGATTATGGAACTCACTAATAAGGTCTCAGCAGGTCACCTAGGAGTCCAAGTCACTGTCCACTAATAATGTCTTAGATAGCCACCTTATAGTCCAAGTCACTGTCCACTAATAATGTCTCAGATAGCCACCTTAGTCTTAGATAGCCACCTTAGAGTCCGTCACTGCCCACTAATAAAGTCTCAGATAGCCACCTTAAAGTCAAAGTCACTGCCTTGATGTCCATTCATATTGGAAGTTGTTGTCATGTATCACCAAATTTACACTTCTTCTTTTGCGTTCAGGCTTTTTTGTTCAAGCTAGATCTGTAGTCCCATCGCTAGGACAAACTTCACAGTCCTCTCCAGATCCGGGTGGCAGTACCACAGCTTCAGCGTCACCTCGGCTCCCTCTGGACAGGTTTGGCATCGTAGATCTCTCTCTGGGTAGTGCTGTAGGATGTGTTCAGGGATCTGGACTCCGGTTCCAAATGGGCAGTCACTTACCACATTTACAGAATGATGATGACTTTCCAAGTGAAGCATAGGTCCTCCACTCTCCCTTTAGAAGAAGCCTGTATACAAGCATTTGTAGAGGCCGTTTCGATAGCACACAACAAGCCAATTACTTGTATGACTGCAAACATCAATTGCAAGTATATATATTGAGGACCTCTCACCCAGGGTAGAAGAGGAGCAACTAAAAAGAAGAATGTTTAATTATCAACATTTTCTTTTCTCCTTTGTATTCAGGATCTTTGGTCATGCTATATCTTTGGCTAGTCGCCATGATGAAGTCTGTAGTCTTCACCAGGTCGAAGCGGCTGCCCAACAGCTTTTGTCTCAGCTCCGCACCCTCTGTCCAGGTCTGGTATCTCATTTCCCTATAGAGTAGGCATTCCTGTAGAATGTGCTCAGGATTCTGACCTCCTGTTCCACATGGACATTATTCATTAGTGTGTGAGATCTTCAGTCGGTATTGATGTTCTAGTAGTGTGCCAGTTCTCAGGCGAAATGAGGTAGTTTATTGGTTTCTTTTGAGTTGGTGGATTGGATCTGGTGTACTGCTTATGTTTCTGTCTTCTCTCCATTGGTGTATATGCTGATTTTTGATGATGTTCTTGATCTCTCTGTATGGTACTCGATGATTAAATTATGCCTTTTTGTTGCCATCTTTTACTGGGGCGTCAGCTCTCTCATTTACTGTGATTCCGATGTGGAAGGGTAGCTTTTGAAGTGCTATTGTTGAGGATATCTGGAGTTTTCCTAGTTCTGCTCTGATAACAGCAGTTTATTGTTTTCTGTATTGCCTGTATTAGATAACAGCAGCTTGTGAAGACACCTATTTTTGTTGGTTCAATGGTTTCATTTGATAAGATTATTAGTTCTATGCACAACTCTCTTCAGCCACTTTTGATGACATGTTTGGAATGTTATAGCAGCCCTGTTCTTTCAAACCTGCACATTACTTGTGACATTTACATAATTATGTGAATAAAAACTATCATTATTGAGTTTATAGCCATTGCTGATGTCTGACGGGATCACTTTCAGGTGTTCTACTTGTGATCGTATCTTTGATGTTTACACCATCAGACACGTTTCCACGATGAACTCAACTGTTGTTTCAAGCTTTTCTTTAGCTACATACAGTTTTGAGTTTAGTGTTGAATCATTGGGCCAATGTTCCTTCCTTAACTGATCATACAGAATGCATCTTTGATGCTTACACCATCAGACAAGTTCCCATTATTTTTAGCTCCTCTTCTTTGACCAACTGATGCTATGCTTCTAGCCCGGTGAGGTTCACGAAGGAGACTGTGTGTTTCAGGTCCCCCACAGCTTTTCGAGAATGGTTGCTCCCCTGTGTCAGACTGCCTCTCTTTGGTCTGCATAAGTGGGGCACTCCTGCATGATATGTTCTGGTGTTTGCTTGCGTGCGCTGCATTTGCACGTGGTGGTGTTTCTAAGACCCATTTCTTGGAAGTGGGCTTTGAGTCTGCAATGTCAATTCTGTCTGAAGATCTTTGTCTTCCCATCTCTGCCAAGTTTGTCTATACTGTCACTTAATGGCTTGTATCCTTTGTGCTGGTCTCTCCATTCCATCTTCATGGATTGTTTGATGAGTGCCTTTGTTTTCCTTTTATGAGCTCCTCTTTATTTATGTACAGCTTTGAGTTTAGTGTTGAATCATTGGGCCAGTGTATATTCCTTTAACTGACCATATAGGAAACAGTACATGCTCAGCAGTTTACTTGTTTAGTCCATATGTACACAGTGGTGAAGCAGACAGTCGAAGCTTGCACATGTGTTTGGTCAGTCTGATGTGTCCTGTCCTGAGGCGAAGAATAGTGATCTGTCTCTGCCAGTCAAGGGTGTGCTGGTCATCATTGGGTTGATTCTCTTCTCTTCTGACAGCCTAGATTTCTCAAAGTATGTGATTTCACTGTCTTCTTGTTCACAATCTCCTCCCCTTTACATAAGTCTGCCTTCTCATTTCCCAGTATGCCATAGTGGGTTGGCAACTACATAAGTATGGTTCACTTTCTGATGACCACCTCGCTTAGTTCAGACCTCAGGTTTGGGAGTTTGACCCTCTGAAAGCTTGCAATACAGATTATGCATCTGTGAAGATGGCTACCTGGTGTTAGAATTTTTATGATTTATAGGGCTTGGAGAATAAAAGCGGCTTGCTCCTGCAGTCGCCACCCAATGTAGAGACTAGATTTATTACTTCACCTCTGATCAAAATACAAACTTTGTACTACTGAAGTTTTGAAATCATGTCCTTGTGGTCAGAATAATGACTTCCAAACAACTCAGCCAGCATAGCCTTAATAATGTACATAATTACTGTCCTAACGTATCAAAAGTAAGTATGTGTCTATGTGCCAAAGTTCTTCAAAGACAAATCTGTAAAATAAAACTTAATTATAGAAACAGCTTTAAATTTAGTAGTTGTTATAGAGGGGAGAATAAATCTAGGCTGCAGTGGTACGAAAGGTCAAAAGTCAATAATAATATAAAAAAGAATGGCAGTGTTATGGCAGGATGGGCAGAAACCACATGACACCCATGTTACAGCCACAAGGTGGTCTCCAGGGGCAAAGAACAACACAAATGAAAACACATCATGAATTAGAGCAACATTAAGCATGTTCTCGATGATTGCCATTAAATTAGTATTGTATTCTGTGTCAATCCATGCTAATTGTGGGATTGGAACACCTCCCTGCTTTGTCCTTTCATTCGTTTTCTTGAGGGGACGGCGTGGCCTAGTGGTTAAGTGGCACGTCTCACAATCCGAAGGTGCTGGGTTCGATCCCCATCACAGCACCGGCTGTTACCCCGGGAAAGCAAACCCTTATAAAATGGAGGAGGAAGCAGACCCATACATAAAATGCATGCTGAAGACGGATGCATTGGGCCGACAGGCGCAAAATAAAAACCACAGTGCAACGCACACCGACTTGGGGATTAGATTAATAAGGCGAACGGAAAAAAATTCGTTTCTTGAAATGTGAGCACCCCTATCCCACACCACCACACACACATTTTATATGTATGAAAATGTATGTACAGAAGGATGTTGGACATATCAGAAATCTTATTTTTAGCGTGTTATTATTACATTAAAATTGGAGCAAATTATATGTGTGTTCTGTTTACATGTAGGCCTGTGCATTATCATCAAATTCCGCACATATTCGAAATGCTGTCATAGCTAGTAGCGGAGTGAAGGATAAACTCTTCAACTCTAATCAAGTGCTCCATGGTCGTGCGTCCCATATAACCTCAGACACCAATGTCTAACTCCTGGCAGACATATTTTAAACTAACAGGAGAAAGGAGTCTGATGCCCTAAAACCATCTGGCTTAGAAAATTGAGACTTGTCAGCTAGGAAGGCAGCACATTTAGGAGAAGGAAAACTGATTTGAAACTACCTGCTGTTTGGTTGTTGCTGTTGTGGAAGCCACTCAAACTTAGTTAACTCAACTCTTAACTTAACTGAACATCTTTATACTGGTTTAGAAGACACTAAGGAGTCTGTATACAGCCATTTTTTAGGTTTTTTTTACCGATGTGCGAATCCATCGACTCAAACACTAGAGCTAAGTAGACCCACAGCCAGTTAGGCGCCATCTAAAGCTGCTCTTAACAAACCACCTGGGCAAAGGTACAAATAACATAGGTAGGTTTTAAATTTAAATTTTGTCTGGGCAGTGGCCGTTAAACCCACTCTTTTAGATCTGCAACTGCCAATGAATTTTTAACGTGCTCAACACTGAACATAGACGTCCGATCTCACTACCCAGAGATCAGAGGAATTTTTACCAGAAGATCCATTAAAAAAAATATTGATCTCCACCGTGATTCGACCTACGGCACCCAAGGCGGACACCTTGCCTCGAGACCGCTGAGTCCCCCTTGATGATATTTATTTGGTAGTGGATTACAGTTGTTCTTCTTACATCCTAAGGTGGACCTGGGTCCTCCTGGCGGTAATGCAATTTGAGACTCCTCTCTATATAGACTCACTAATATGAGGATTACAGTCTCACCACACCTTTATGACCAGGATGCTATGACAGCCTGTTTCTGGGAGTTTCACCTGACCATGTGTTACTCTTTGCTCCACACCTGCATGAGATAGACCACCAAGTTTATGATGGTGTAGTTAACAGGTGTGGTTACTTGAAGGATAATCTTGATATTCAATCAGGCATAGCATGTCTTATTTTTTTTGTGTGCGTTCGCCTTATTTATCTATTCCCCAAGGCGGTGTGAGTTGCACTGTGGTTTTTATTTTGTGCCTGTCGGCCCAGTGCATCCGACTTCAGCATGCATTTTATGTAAGGGTCTGCTTCCTCCTGCATTTTATAAAGGTTTGCTTCCTTGGGGTAACGGCTGGTGCTGTGATGGGGATCGAACCCAGCATCTTTGGTTGTGAGCAGTGTCACTTAACCACTAGCCCATGCCGTCCCCTAGCATATGTCTGATGTTATTTAAACTCATATCATTCTTGCCTTGGAGTACCATGTTGGACCAAGGGCGTTACTCAGGCCATCTCTCCCTCTCATTGGTGGATGTCTGAGTGGACGCTTAAAGTTGTATGGTCACCAGGATGCCATTTTTCGTGCCCTTCTGTTGTCAGCCATGTGCACCACATGTTCGGCTCATCTGCATTTTCTTAATGCAGTATCTACAATGTCTTTGAAGGAGGTTTGGCACCTGTTTGCAGTGTTGTGAATTCAGTCCTGTACAGAGACTGTCAATGTGGCTGTAAGGTGATGAGAGAAGCCTGAGGCAGAACATCAAGTTTATGAGGGGAATAGATGTGGTTACTTGAGAGATAAACTGTATGGTGACGAGCGAAGTCTGATTTGTGAAGACAGATCTGTCGAACTGAAAGATGCAGATATCGCAGACAAGATATAAACTAGCGACACAATGCATTCCGTTCTGTGGACTACATCCTGCTACTTGCAAAGCCCTGTTCAGGATTTTGTAGCGGGAGATTGAGAACAAACTCAGATGAAGAAGAAGTCTGAGACAGACCATCATATTTTTGAGGAAAATAGATGTGGTTATTTGAGAGATAAACTGTATGGTGACGAGAGAAGCATGAGACAGACCATCAAGTTTATAATAAAAGAGCTAATATTCTGTCCTTAGTAGTCCCCTCAGAGGGGACACTGGCAATGGATAGAGGTGACATTTTGAAGTTGACCAATGACTGCCTCTTGAATGAAGACAATACAATAGATGAACTGGCACAGATTGTCAAGTTTTGAAATCATATGCAGGTCCAACGTGGATGGGCACCTGAGAGCAGGAGTGTATACAACAAGCGAGTTATGGGAACAATCAGTACCTACACTGTTCACAATTTACTGAGAGAGAGACTGAGCACCTATGGGTCTTCTTGGAATGTAATAACATCAATTTGTAACAGAACAGAACACCCTCCACTTCTGAGATCCTTGGTCAGAGACTGGTAGAGAGGCCATTGCCCATCATGGCTAGTGGTATCTTAAAAGGCAGCAACAAACTCCCTCCACTTCTTAGAACCGTGGCCAGGCATTAACCGCAGTGGTCAGCGACATATACCTGAGTGCTAGCGCCAGCGAACAAGAGCGGCCAAGACCCTTCTACACCTCTATGCGGTGATCCTGGATAACAAGCTACAACAGAGTAGACTGGCTAAGGAGAAGCGATCAAAGAGGAAAGGCTAACTTGGTACCAAAAAATGCACGCTGAAGTTGGATGTTTCGGACCTAAAGGTGCAAATATTGCAGTCAAGCTGTAAACTATGACGCATTCCGTTTTCCAAACAACATCCTGTTACTTGCAAAGCCATTTCCCGCTTGGTAGCGGGAGATTCAGAACAAACAAAGAAGAAGATCCTTGGTCAGAGACTGACAAAGTGGCCATTTACCATCATGACTGGTGGCATCTTTAATGACAGCAACAAACTCCCTCCACGTCTTAAATCCTTGGTCAGAGACTGGCAAAGTGGCTATTGATCATTGTGACTGGTGGCATCTTTAATGACAGCAACAAACTCCCTCCAATTCTTAAATCCTTGGTCAGAGACTGGCAAAGTGGCCATTTACCATCATGACGTGGCATCTTTAATGACAGCAACAAACTCCCTCCACTTCTTAAATCCTTGGTCAGCGACTGGCAAAGTGGCTACTGACCACAGCGACTGGTGGCATCTTTAAGAACCAGAACAATATATTTGAGCACTTACAGTCAAGTAATGGGACCTTGTGATTATATGCTGAGACAGGATCTTATGTCTGAGAGGCAGGATACAACTTCAACTCCAACTCAACAAACTGATGAAGAACAGGAAATCTACAATTAAAACCTTGATTAAGGAGGGGGTGTGTGCCTGCAGCGCAAAGTGGTCAGTGACACTGCCCACAACCCAAACTGCAAGGTAGTGCCCCTTTAGGAAGTAAATGTAAGTAAGTAGCATGTCCTTTGCAGAATCTCATGTAATACAACTGCCAACCTATTTGGCTGTTATAAGTTTCTTAGAAAGTGTGCAGTATGGTAGGTAGGTCGCCATTACTTTCCGCACACGCATGAGTGATCGCACAGAGAAGTCTGCCAAACTGGACACGATTGGATTCGAACCCAGTGCGTCAGAATTGTGAAACATACACTTCACCCCTAGGTCACACTGTCTCAATAGGATGTAACACCATTTAAAAAAATGCATGCTGAAATCTGATGCAATGGACTAAAGTGCACCAAAAAAAATAAAATAAAATAAAATAATAAAAGAAAGAAAATAACGCACAGTGCAATACACTTCACCTTAGAAAATGAGGTAACCAGGTAAACATGTTTTTGAAAATAAAAAATAAAAAGGAAAACAAAATTGATGCTAAAAAGTGAACACTTGAGCAGGTCTTTCTCATCAAGAACCAAAAAAACAAAATAAAGAAACAATATATTTTTATCTAGTCAAATAATTTTGACAAATGTGAGCAATCAAGTATTTGTAGGTAAATTCTTCTTCAATATAATAAACAAATTAAAAACAATAACTATCAAGTCTTTGACATATTCTGCGAAGCATTCAACAAAATTAAAGTTCAGATGTAATATATATATTCTTCACAGCTGTATAGTCAAGAAACATGGACAATTAACAGGTGAAAGACAGTACTTGGATTCTTGATACATGGACATCACCTATGTATTACCAGGAAGATAAGAATAGTAGCACTGTAACCTGTAGAAACTATAAAAACTGCGGGGGATGAAGACGTGGGCTAGTGCTTAAGTGACACGACTCACAAACCGAATGTGCTGGGTTCATTCTCCAAATCACAGCACCAGCCGTTATCCCGGGGAAGCAAACCCTTAGAAAATGCAGGAGGAAGCAGACCCGTACATTAAATGCATATCGAAGTTGGATGCACTGTGCTGACAGGTGCAAAATAAAAACATAGTGCAGTGCACACCCCCTAGAGGAATAAAGAAAACAAAACGAACGCAAAAAAAAAAAAAGAAAGAAAAGAAACTACAGTGAGAAGTCAGAAGCAAAGAGTAATCAAGGACAAGTAAAACATACTGATCAAGGCCCCCATCTCTCTCCTAGTTCGTGCTACTCAAAACAGGTGGCTGGTAAATTCTGTCTTAATCTATACAGTTGAGGTTGAAGTGATTGAGAATAGGCTGCTGATATGATTTATAACAACAATGCTGACTACCACCAGATAGTCATCTTCCTAGGTGGCAAACACCTGAACCTGAGGAATGAACTAAGTAATGTAGCTGCCAGAAAGTGAACCATAATTCAATGGCTACCGGTCCATTGTAGCATACCTGAGAATGAAAATGTTGATAGACTTGCAAAAAACGGAGATTGTGAGCAAGACTACATTGAAAGCACATACTTTGAGAAAAAGAGAGCCACTCAGGCTTTCAGAAGGGAACAGAAATAACCAAATACCAAATGGCGACTATTGCACCATGACTGGCAGGGAAAGATCACCATTTTTCACCACAGGACAGGGCATAACAGACTGAACAGACATGTACTATCTTCGACTGTCTGCTTCACCACTGTGTACATGTGGACTAAACGAACAAACTGCTAAGTATATATTACAGGACTGTCCCCTGTACAACCAGTTAAGGAAGATACACTGGCTCAACGATTGAACACTAAACTCAAAACTGTACAGAGCTAAAGAGAAGCTCCAAACAATGGGCGAGTTCATCATGGGAAGTTGTCTGATGATGTAAACACCAAAGAAGTGAACAGAAGAAGAAGCAGTTTGACCAACGAGGAGGGATCAAGACGCTGAGCAGCACTTGAGCTGCAGCGGTCAGCAACCCATAGCTGACTGCTAGCGTCAGGGCCAGCGAACCAGAGCTGCCAAGACACTTCTACATCTCCACGTGGTGATCCTTACAGGCTGCAACAGAGCAGCCTGGCTAAGTAGAAGGGATCGAAGAGGGAAGGCAACCTGATACTCAAAAATGTCTGCTGAAGTCAGGTGTGTTGGACCGTAAGGTGCAAATAGCGCAGTCAAGCTGTGAACTACGACACAACACATTCCGTTCTCTGGACTACATTCTGCTACTTGCAAAGCCCTTTTCAGGGCTTGGTAGCGGAGGATTGAAAACGAAGAAGAAGAAGACCAAGGAGGTAGAGATTGATACTGTATTCCTAACAGTGGAGAGTTACTGGGGAGCCTCACATTGCACTACAGCTAGGGGGATCCAGATCAACATTCTCAAGTATGAAGAAGCTTCATCAAGAGTTAACTCAGCTCAGTACAAACAGCTTCGGGCAACAAGGGTGACTAAGGAGAGTTGTGCATGGGGATGGCTATCCCATGCTGTAGAAACTACAAGCCACAAGGCAAAGAAGTGAAGACTCTTCACCCTATAGTAGAAGAGGAGTGGCTAAGTCAAATCAGACAGGGTTGGGCACGGGCTGGCTACCCTATCCTGTAGAAACTATAAGAAAGTGACAGGGTATTAAATCCCCACCCCTTTACAGTTCCCTGTGGAGCATAGGTCTTCTGCTTAATTGTTCATCTCCAAAAAACCGCATCTATTTCGCTCATAAACTCGGCAGCCTGTCTCAGACTTGTCTCATTATGATACAGTTTAGGTTGGAGAGGGTCATTTTGTCACTCTGCTTCAGTTGTCATGCTGGGATTTACAGCAATGATCTAAAGTCCTGACCTCGAGACATCATAGTGGGGATATTGGATATGGATAAGGTTGACATTCTGAAGTGGATTAACAACCATCTCTTGAATGATCACCCTACACTAGATTCACCAGTAACCCACAGAATTTGGATGATAAAGACCTGATGTAGGTCTAGAAGGGAACAATGTCTGAGAGGACAGAGCAGGAGTATGTACAACCAGTGAGCTATGGGAACAATCAGGGAAAATGAAAGCTCCATGTTGCTATAGAATCAGTGGAGAATGACCATTACAGTCCAATGTCCTTTTGGAAGTGATAGAGAAAAGTAAGGTTAAACATAAAATAGAACTTAGCAAATAATATTTAAATTCCATTTCTTCTGCCAAAATATTGTGCCAACTATCATTTAATTTCTTCAGCCAAAATATTGTGACGATTATAAATGTCATCAGGGATGAATACTAATGCCTGGTCAAGCAAAATATACTGGCCAAGACCCTCACCTCGATTTCTTTGTAGCCCTCCTTGGAAACAGGCTGTTTTCATGGCAGGGTGGATAACAAGGTGAGGTGTCGACATGATCCCCATAGTAGTAAGTGACACCCAGATGAAGCCAAGCATAGCACATCCATCAGAAAGACTCCGGTCCACCTTCATCAGCACGCTCGGGATGTGAGGAAATCTACTTCAAACCGCCACTTAACGTCCTTTTCAGGGTGCAAAAAAAAAATTAACCTACTCATTGTGGGCATTTGCAAACAACAACAACACGAATGTCATCATCTCTTAAATCAAAATACTGTGATAGTTACGAATGTCATCTCTTCAGCAAAAATATTATGACAATTATAATTCCATTTTTTCAACCAAAATATTGTGACATTCATAATTTAATTTCTTTAAAAGGAGTCTAACATACTGTCATAGCTGGGAGTGGATAAGCTTTCCAACTCCAATCAAATGCTCTACCATACGGTGTAGCGGTCTTTTTTCTTTTGGCCTATAGTTTCTATAGGATGGGGTTACCAGTTCCATGCATAGCTCTCTTTAGTCACCATATCTGGCTGACTACAGTGCTATTATTTTCTGCTTCCCTTTCAGGCTCCGATAACACAGAGGCGCAATACACTATAAGGAAATAACATAAAAATGTGTCCACATCGAGAAATGAGAAGAATTCGAGGTAAATTAATACAGGTTTATAAAATAATAAAAGGAACCAATAAATTAGCCTATAACAAGTTTTCAAAATATAACCACTTACAAGAACAACAGGGCATAGCTACAAATTAACTAACAAAAAGGTCCAGATTAGATATCAAGAAATATTTTTTAGCCAGAGAGTGGTGAAGGGTTGGAATGCATTGTCACAGGAAGTAGTGGAGGCGGGTACCATTAATGCATTTAAGAATAGATTGGATGCGCACAGCGTTTAGAGCAAGGAAATGTAAATGAAACTGGTTGTATACAGACTCTGCAGTCTTCTAAATCAGTATAAAGAAGTTAAATTGAGTTAATGTGGACACATACAACATTCACCGGTAGATTACATAAATCACTTTGTTAATCACTCCTCTTCTACCCCCTGTGAAGGTGTTACAGTCTTTTTATACTTTTATTTTATTATATGTTGAAGAGTAAATAAACTTTTGACCAATCTATGTAACATTCTTTATGTAAATAGCCAATGTACAGTAAAATAAAACACAGCATATTCAGAAAAATTTCATATTAGGACCGATGTACAGCAAGGTTGTGTACTATCTCCTTTACTGTTTATCACATATTTAGACGCAATATGTAGAAAAGCCAACATTAGTGAGAGAAACAATTCTCAGTGATCACTTAAATGAACTTCTCTTTGCTGATGACCAAGCACTAATATCAACCTCTGAAAAACAACTGCAGAAACATATCAACAATTTTAATGAAGCATGTATGGATTACGGTATGAAAATCAACATAGAGAAAATCAAAGTTATGACAATTGCTAGAAAAGAAACAAAAACAAATATATTTATTCAAAATCAACAAGTAAAACAGGTAAAAAATTTCACATAACTGGGTAACATAATCTCAGCAGATGGCAAAGGAGACACTAAAATCCAAAACCGATGTAATAAAGCAAGTAAAATCATTGGACAAATGTCCCTGGTATTACAATGTAAACACGTGGCAATTGATACAAACAGAACGCTACACAACACTATATTCCTACCCACATTGTGCAATCAGTGACAAAATTGGACATTGACAAGCAAAGATAAACATTGTAACAACAGAGATGAAATGCCTATGCAGAATGCTTGGAGTAACAATAATGGATAGAAACAGAATCGAAGATATTCGGAGACAAGTAGGTACAACACCAGTGCTAGACCTCATCAAGAGACAGCAAACCAAAAGGTTCAGCCAAGTGATGCGACAAACACCAGATAGTAGCCCTCAGAAAGCAATGCTACACAGATACAATGGATACAAAGCCAAGGGCCGACCAGGCAAAAGATGGATAGCAGGAATAACAGAAGTAGTGAAGTTCCCCGTGTACGAAGCACAAACTAGCAGCCGGTCAATAAACCTCTTCATAACCTGACACCGAAAGGCACAAGTAGGACACAAGTAAAAAGAAGAAGAAGAAGGTAATGGTAATCTCACAGCAGATATTGTTGTTGGGAAGCGTTTATTGAAAAAGACCTCAATTGAGTGGTCAGTGTCCTTCTTTGGAGTCTTGGAAAAATAATAATAGTTGTTCATCGCAAACAAAATGGTGACTGCATCAGACTTGTGATGTGTGTCTGAGGCTGTGACTTGCGCTGTACTTAGATTAAAGTGAGAAAGTGTTGCAGTGGTAGTCAACCTCACTATCTCATCCTGAGCTATCTTAGTTCAGCGGCAAGACAGCTGGAGATATGGCAGGATTCAGTGGATAGCATGGTGTCCTAGTATCACGCCATTTTATTTACATTATACACCATGTTGCTGGGAAGGAAGACTAACATCTGGTCAAGCACAACATACTGATCAGACATGTTAGTCAGGGTCAGGCAAAATATACTGGCCAAAACCCTCACCTTGAGTTCCTCTTAGTTCTCCCTGGAAATTGACTGTTTTCATGGCAGCCTGGCTAACGGGGCCAGAGATCAACATGATCTTCATAATAGTGAGCGATACACAGTTGAAGCCAAGCATAGCACAACCGCCTGGATTACGATCCACCTTCATCAGCACGCTCGGGATGTGAGGAAAGCAACTGCAACCCACCACTTAACATCATTTTCAGGGCGCACAAAAGCGTAAACCTACTCATTGTCGACATTCGAAACAACAACAAAACCATGTTGCTGGAAGTCGCCATCCTATCCGTTGAATCATCTAATGCAGGGGGCCTCAGTCATTAAGGAAAGCGTCTCCCTCAATCCAACAAAATAATAATTTAGGGTATCAAGGGGGATGGCACCGGCACACATTAAGGAAATAGCAGTTTATAGCATAACAGGACCGTTTCTTCTCGGGAATCCCCAAAGCGAGATAAGTATTGGCAGACTAACACAAATATCAAGCAGTGAGCTTAAGCACAAACATAAAGAAATCAAGAACGACTTAGACAAAGTTGGAACAGATAGCCCACAACAGAAGAACTTGGTGTGTTGAAAATCTGTGCTTCACAAGGAGCTGACACATTTTGACTGATGATTGAAAGTTAGTCCCATAGCAGATACTGTAGTTGGAGATGAAGTGTTAGAGACTTGAATGTAACAGGTCTCAATTTTTGTGAAGCGGATGGGATGGCCAGTTCCCTTCCTCGTAACCTTCTTCTTTATTTGTTCCCTAAAAACTATAAGGCTCCTACTGTATATGCCTCCTTTGAGTAAGACTAAATCAAAGCACTTTGTGTGCTCTTGCAGCAAATTGATTTACATGATGAGGTTGCAAGACCATGCACAACTCTCTTTAGTTACCTTTTATGACATGCATGAAAGTGCAGTGGTCCTTTCCCTTCTTTCCACTAAGGGGCCCTTAAATCCACATAATGATGTCCTTTATAAGGTAGAAAATGTCCTACAGCAGATAATACTGTCGGGGATGAAGTGTGTAAAATTCAGCTGTGTCAGGTGGGCTGGCTCAGTTCCTGTCTTGAAATTGGCATTATGCAAGTGATCCATGGGTTGGAAACAAAAATAATCAATCAAAATCTTTTCTACTCCCTGTGGAGCACAGATCTCCAACTAATACACACCGATTCCTCCTGACCTGAGCAATCAGTTCCAGCTCTGACCATGTGTTCCCCCGTTTCCTTTATGTTTGTCTCAAGCTTTCTTCTCCATTTGTGTTTTGGTCTGCCTCTATTTTTCTTGTCCTGAGGATTTCAGAACAGAGACTGTCTTGTGATGCCATCAGCTGGTTTATTTAATGTGTGCTTTATCCATGGCAGCTCCTCCTCCTCATGTCATGTTTCACTGATATTTGCCCAGCTCTTTCCAACAGCTTCACATTAGTGATCTTTTAACATTTCAATTCTCTATTCTGCACAGGCATCCGTTTATGAAAGTCTGTACCTTTTTGGTTCTTGCCTTTGTTCTCCATGTTTCAGAGCCATACAAAATAAATGGCCTTTACATTGGAGTTCAAGATTTGTATTTTTGTGTGTGACTCAATATCTTTTGATTTCCATATGTTCCCCAATACAGTTGAAGCTCCTCACCTTTTGTAATATGATTTTGAAAAAAATAAAACCACTGTAACCTTCTAAGCATATCATAAAAAGTCACTAAAGTGTGTTATGCATGGGTCTAGCAACCTCATTAAAAACCATTACCGATACTATTGAAAATCATTACAAATACTCAGATGCAGGCTTTCTCTGAGGGACCAACAGAAGCTTTACTTGGAGCAAAAAAGAAAATCAACAAATCAATCAAACGTAGTTACAAATCAGATACTGCTGTTGAGGATAAAGTGTTAATGACTTATAAAGTAAAACACATAGACCACAATATCTACTTACGAAGCCATTAAAAAAATACTATTAAATTATTTTTAGGGAAATAGGACAGTAGATAGCGAAACCAAAACAATGGCCTGTCATAAGGAAGTGCTCTAGCAACCCATGCTATATGCCATATATACTAATGACCAACCCATGCTATATACCATATATACTAATGACCAACCCATGCTATATACCATATATACTAATGACCAACCCATGCTATATACCATATATACTAATGACCAACCCATGCTATAAACCATATATACTAATGACCAACCCATGCTATATACCATATATACTAATGACCAACCCATGCTATATACCATATATACTAATGACCAACCCATGCTATATACAATATATACTAATGACCAACCCATGGACACAAACACAAAGAAATTCATCTACGCTAACGACACATCAGTTGCTGCTCCGGGAAAAGGGTTTGAGGAGGTTGAAAACAAACTGTCAAGTTCTCCTAATGCCCTTGCAGAATACTACCATGAGAATCATTTTAAACCAAATCCCAGTAAAAGCCAGGTATGTGTCTACCATCTCAGAAACATAGAGGCAAAAAGAAAACTTCAGATTGTGTGGCAAGGTCAGGAGCTTGGACACTGCACGGCTCCCAAATATCTAGGCGCAAAGTTAAACCGCATGTTGTTCTAAATGACGAACTGTCAGGAAACAAAGCGTAAGTTACATATATAACATCACCCGAAAACTGACCGGCACAACATGGAGGCCCCCCCCTCCCCCCCATCAGTCTTTTAGATATCAGCACTTGCCCTGTTTTTCCGTAGCTGAATATGCTGCACCAGTCTGGAAAAACTGCCCATACAAAACTAGCTGGCACAGCAATAAATGAGTTGGATAGAACAGTATCAGGGTACCAAAAACTCACCTCAAGACCACCCGAGATCCAAAAAAGTGTTGTAGCAGAAACCAAACGAGCAAAACAGAGCACGACCCAAGACACCCAATTTTTGGACATGAAGGTACAGAGCACAAGACTCAAATCCAGACATAGCTTCCTATAATCAACAAAGCCACAGTATTGAGAGATGGCATGAATTGATGCAGGCCCCAGAGATGTAACTTCGGGATGATCATGCCCCCGGACATCATCTATACATCTATGCACAACATGGAAGTCGCTGAACAGACTCCGAACTGGTGTATCACGATTAAAGAGTTATATGAAACGATGGGGATACACAGGTGTTGGCACATGTGACTGTGGTGCAATACAGGACCCAGACCACACGATGACCTGCCCCAACCTCCAAGACACATGCATTAGGTGCAACATGCTGGAGGCAAATGACAAGGCAATCCATGTTGCTAAATACTGGATGCATGCCGCATGATGTGGTGCTTGGACACGGAAAGTAAGTGAGTAGATCACTATGATGTTCATTTCCATTGCCGAGGTCCACTGAGAGGATTTATAGGGATGAGGAATAAAGGCTGCTTGCCCCAGCAGTCAGAGTCAGCACTGAACAGACTAGGTTTTTATTCTATCTCCAAAAAAAACAAACCAAAAACGTATGCAGTACCCAGGATCTGAATGCATGTCTATGCCTGACTGAAGATTTGAACGAATGTCTTTGAAGTCAAAGATCAAAACACCAACATTCAAACCATATGACTGGCTGCTCCTCATATTAAAAAATTTTCTTGCTTCTCTGACAATCGTCATCAATTCGCCCTTGAGAATAGACTTATCTCTAGCATGGGTTGTCTCCAACCGCATGGCATTAATATCTTCCATACTTTTTATTAAAACCTCACACTGGCCCCCATCTATTTGTCTTCCTTTGCCCCCCCCCCCCTCCCTCTATCAGTTCTCTCCCCCCCCCCATATCACCTTCTCTTTGTTCTCCCATATGGGCCACTATTTGGCTGTTTCCATATTTGGCCACCATTGGCATATCCGGCGCATTCCCCCACATTTCTTACGCTCTCCTGGCCACCTTGTGTTTGACCGCTACGATTCATTTTCAGTCAGCATCTGGCCCAACCGGTCACTTAGACAGACTGTGTCTACTATCAGAAACAGATGAGTTGACAATTTATTCTTATATGTTGATTTGTTAGTTCAGTATTGTTGTCCCTGATGAAGGCCTATTGGTCGTAACGTAGGTTTTGTTTGTGTTCTCGTCTCGGTGCGGTACCTGACTATACCCATTTTTAAATTTTGATTTAACTGAACCTTAATCAACTTTTATAAGTTTTTTAAAAATGTTTTTTTCCCATTGTAGTAATTAAAAATTTGTGCTTAATGTAAAACTGTCACTTTCTTAGTGACTGATGAAGACATTTTGGCTGTAATGTAGCTTGTCAATAATCATAATTCTCATCTGTTGTACATTTGTGCCAAATTTACACTCTTAACATATAAGTACAGCAAATCTAGAAACATTTGTACGAACCTAGATAGCTCAGTTGGTAGAGCAAAGGACTTTAGTGGAAAATTTAGAAATCTTTAGGTCACTGTTTGACTTCTATGAATTTTTTTCCTATCAAAGTTTCATGATAATAACCTTTCCAATATAAAAATTGTATGTGGATTGACATCTAAAATGTAATTTAATATTCAATAAAGTGAATTTTCTTTCTTTATTTCAGAATTGAATTTATATACGCTTAATATTTTACACAGTTCATGCGTTTGGTCATCAAAGTGCTGCAGTGGATTTCCATTGTGCAGAAATTGGCAGTGATAAGGGAGAGCGGCTATTAATTCTTTGCATTGACTTGGAACAAGAGCAATTTGCCATTTAGGATGCCTTAATTCCCAGTGATTTTAGCATTTGTAATGACAGCCAATAAGACGCAAGGACAATTCTTTGATCACTTAGGAGTTTTCCTTTCGGAACCTATTTTTGGGCACAGCCATATCTATGTCACCCTCAACCAAGAAACAAATCATGAAAACTTAAAAGTATTGATTAAAAACACTTTATATCAGAGATCTCATTTGAAAAAAATCCATGCACTTTCATAAAAAATATTGTATATTTGTCCCCATATAAACTGTCACATTCTTAGCCATCGATGAAGATATTTTGATTGTAATGTAGCTTGTAGTATTTATATTTGTCCCCTCATAAACTGTCACATTCTTAGTCATTGATGAAGATATTTTGGTTGTAATGTAGCATTTATATTTGTCCCAACATTCTTATTTCTATTAACTGCTTTTATACTTCCTTCTAATGTAGTCTCTGTTCTTTTTATATACATTATCTTGACAATATGGTTACAATGTCAGTATTTTTTACATTAACTTGACAAACCTAGTCATAATATAAGATTTTTACATTATTTAATGGATAGCGGAGAGTAACATGATACTGATCAAGATCCCACTATACGTCCATATCAGGTTCCACGGAACCAGACTATGTAACAGCAGTTTGACCAGACAGGTAGGAATCAACACTATAATCTCCATAGAGGTGAACTTATGAGAATTGCACTACAGTCAATGGAAACCCAGTCCACCTTCTCAAGTGTGCCTTGGGAAGTAAGAAGTACCACTATAACCCACCACTAAAGAAATGTCAAAAGTGAACGAGTAGCTTTGAGCAACAATGTAAATTTAACAAATCTGACTACAAAGCCAAATATTTTTTACAATAACTTGACAAATCTGCATGTAACGCCATTAAAAAAATGAACTCTACAAACTTGGTCATAATACCTAGTTTTTTTTACATCAAGTTGACAAATCTAGTCACAATGTCAGTTTTTTTACATTAATTTGACAAATCTGTATGTAATGCCATTTTTTGTACATTTGACAAACTTGGTCACAATGTCACTATTTTATATTCACCTGACAAATTTGGTCACAATGCCATTGTTTTACATTTACTTGACACATTTGGTCACAATACATATTTTACATTAACTTGTACAATTTAGTCACAATGTATTTTTTACACAAACTTGACAACCTCAATCACATTACATTTTATTTACATTAACTCGACAAACCTGGTCACAACATAGGATATACTGAGATCAATCAATGACAACTTGTTTAATGATGAAAGCTGTTAAGATGATACTGTTAGATGACACGACAGTTGATGAATCAACGATCCCCAGACTGAACCAGTTTCTATTCAAATGAGGTGAATGAAGAGTAAAAACATACTGATCAAGACCCCTCCCTCAGGTCATCATTCTTGCTTCTGGAAACAAGACATGTTGCAGCAGCTTGACCAATGAGGTGAGGAATCAACACTGTAATCCACAAAGTGGTTGTTGTTTGCGAATGCGCACAATGAGGTGGTTACTCTTTTGTGGGCCCAGAAAAGGATGTTAAGTGACGGGTTGCAGTAGCTTTCCTCACATCCCGAGTGTGCTGATGAAGGTGGACCGGGGTCCTCCAGGCAGTTGTACTATGCTTGGCTTTATCTGCCCGTCGCTCACTACCAAGAGGGATCACGTTGATCCCCTACCTCGTTAGCCAGGCTGCCATGAAAACAGCCCGTTTCCAGGAAGGACTACGAGGAAGCCGAGGTGAGGGTCTTGGCCCGTATATTTTGCCTGACCCTGATTAACATGTCTAATCAGTATATTTTGCCTGACCAGACGTTAGTCTTCCTCCACCCCACAAAGTGGTAAACTTATTGAAGTGCCTCGCATTGCACTACAGTCAAGTACACCTTGGGATGTATTAAGGGCCACTGTAACCCGCTACTGAAGCAACATCATCAAGAGATAACTTAACTTAGCACGAGTAGTTTGGAACAACAATAATCAAATGTGGACTAGGCAGGGAGGGGGAGTAGGTCCCCAGAGAAGATGGGTCAGTGAGCTAGAAAAACCTTCAGTAACAGTACCCTTCATTGAAAGGCACTAGATGTTGAGCAGTGCATGAGCTGTAGTGGTCAGCGACCCAATGCTGACTGGTAGCGTCAGGGCCAGCAACCCAGGGTTGCCAAGACCCTTCTCTATCTCCACATTGTGATCATGGATAACAGACTGCAACAGGGCAGACTGGCTAAGGAGAAGGGATCAAACAGGAAAGGCTAACCTGGTACACAAAGATGTCATGCTGAAGTCAGATGTGTTGGACCAAAAAGTACAAATATCGCAGGCAAGCTGTAAAATACAACAACAGCACATTCCGTTCTCCAGATTTCATTCTGCTACTTGCAAAGAAGCCCTTTTCAGGGATTGGTAGATAGAGTTAGAAAACGAACGATGAAGAAAAAGACACCGAGCACCAGAGTATAGTGTTTTCGGTACCATTAAACGTAACATATAAACTGAGATTACATAAAAATGTAAAATGTCAAGGTAAAAGTATGTATCAGGGGTTGAGAGCATCCCCCCTCCCCCCATTTCTCTATTCTCCTAGGCTCTGTGCATGGCACTATGTTTTTATTTTGCACCTGTCTCTCCAGTGCATCCGACCTCTGCATGTATTTTATTTAAGGGTTTGATTCCTCTTGCATTTTCTAATGGCCGGTCCTGTGATGAGGAGCGAATCCAACACCTTCGGATAGTGAGCAGTGTCACTTTACCACTAACCCACGCCATCCCCTGAGAGCATTCTAATGCTCAAGGATAACTCTAGCCATATCCGGTATGGGTAAAATGTACTACATTGGATATACTCTTCAGTCATAGAGAATTCAACTGGTCCTGAATATACTGCAGCTGGTGTTTGCAGATGACTGCTCTGATCACCAAATCAGAGGCACATCTCCAGACCAAGCTATCAGTCTGGAAGGAAGAGTTGGAGAAGAAAGAGGTTGACCGCCAGCAGCTTCTACTGAGGAGCCTCAAACTGCACTACAGCTAGGATGACCGTGGTTCACCTTCTTAAGTATGCTTCTGGATGTCAGAGAAATTGCGGTAACACGTTATCCAAGAAATGTCCTCAAGAGTTGAATTGAACACCGTATGAGTGGCTTCCACCACTACAACAACAACAGCTCCACTTATGCTTCTGTCTTAACTTAAGGATGTAAGTCATGGACAATGATTACAACCTATAAAAGTCAGCTCCAAATCTCACAAAGGATGTAATTAAGAAGATTTGTTCAAGTAACAGGAAGGATCAAGGTCCTCATTCATGCCCCCGTTTGATTTCTCAACACACAGCATAGATTCATAGGTATATGAGGTCTGTTTAAAAAGTTGGAAGAACTTTTTTGTATAGCCTTTCCAGGCTTACCTGGAACCAAGTCAGTCCTGCCTCCTTCGAAATACTCCCCTTCTCTATTAATACATTGTTCCTAAAATTGAGGTAGTGCAGTGGTTAGTGCATTGGCTTCCCAGCTGAGTGATAGGGGTTTGGTTCCCAGTTAGTGTGGGATTTTTCCAATCGCAAAACGGCTCCTGGAGTCAATCCAACCTAAAAAATTGGGTACCAGAATAATCTGGGAAAGTAAAAACAGCTGGCGTGATGTTGACCACATCACCCCTTGTGTGCCGTTAGTCAATAAAAATATGGACCTAACACCATATTCTAAAATGTATAACACCCTGGCGTGTTAAAGGGATCTTAACCTTTTTTGTTGTTTACATCATTTTAATTTACGCAGCAGTTCAGGTAAATATATTTGGGATATGTTAATAGGATTGTTTACGAATTGGCCTTAATTTCAAGTAGGATTTCAGCTTCGAAAATTTAAAAAAGTATGTCGGGAACAGGTCATGTGAGTAGACATTGGTGAAGCAGATCTGTTTTAGGTTTTGCTAAAAAGTTCTAGAATGAGTAGTGATGTAAGGGTTGGCTCATAGTTTATGGTTGGTGAATCAGCAACTTGGGCCTGTTTCTGTCAGAATGTCATGCCACGATGCTAATAAGATGTTGCATTCTTCTGCTATTTCCAGAACTGTCAGACAATGACTGGAACGCACCATCTCACGAACCTTGACAACACCAGCATTACCATATGATGTTGGGGGTCGTCCCAACTGCAATCATCATCTGCTGACTGCCGATCATTTTTAAATCGCTTTAACGATTCATAACAGCGGGGATCAAGATGCTGAGCAGCGCATGAGTTGCAGTGGTCAGCGACCCATAGCTGACTGCTAGTACCAGGGCCTGCGAACCAGAGCTGCCAAGACACTTATACACCTCCATGTGGTGATCCTGGATAACAGGCTGCAACAGAGCAGACTGGCTAAGGAGAAAGGATCGAAGAGGGAATGCTAACTCGGTACTAAAAAAATGCTTGCTGAAGTCGGATTTGTTGGACCGAAAAGTGCAAATATCGCAGTCAAGCTGTAAACTACGACACAATGCATTCTGTTCTCTGGATTACATTCTGCTACTTAAGCCCTTTCAGGGTTTGGTAGTGGGAGATTGAGAATGAACGAAGCTAAGCCAAGCCATAACAGCACATACGGCTCATGCACAGATCCCCATTAACTTGTATCAACATAGCATGAATCTCCATGAATGTCTTCCTGAGCTTGAAGCAAAGCTTGATGATTGCTGCTCATGAAATTCAAACAATCTGCATGCTTGTAGACAATCAGCTACAAGAGATTAAACAGCACACAACAGATAAATGCTGGAAACGGTAGGTTACTTAAGAAAGTCATCACATTTGACTGGAAGTTGTGACGACATCGTACTTGCGTTCAATTTCAAAGTTCTGATACTCTTTTTGAACAAACTTAGTACATGACAGCATCATCAGCTTAGTTGCAGCATATAAATTAACCACCTTGCATTCCATTGCCCACTATGGTTGTTCCACAGTAAGTTTGAAGTCTTTCAGGTCCACAGACTTGACAGAGTTCTGTTTTGTGTGTCTGTTACATCAATACAAACAAGATGGACCGTAAAACGGTGCGAGCTTGGCAACACTGTCGGCTGTGAATGTGTCAGCTCTGTGACATTCACAGAGATGAAATGGTCACTGGAGAACACATCTGATCTAGTCGCCAGCATTGTCCTATTAAATCTTTGTCCTTTTTGCTTCTTCCTCTTTTTACATAGTTGGAGTGGGGTGTTGGTTTGAATCTCTGTCATACTGTGGACATAAAATAAAAATATTACAATGATGAAAAAATAACTTTTACAATGGGTGTTGTTATAGCTGAGAGGTAAGGTAAGGTGCTAGTCTGCCAAATGAATGAACAAAAGCGAGAATTGGTGGGTGGTTCAAGTCCTGGAAGTTTGAACTGCCCCTTGGTCTCAAGAGAGATTAGATTAATGTCTAGTTCTATCGGAGATGGATGATAAACTCAGAAACCCCTATGTACACGCTGTGCCCATAAAAGAACTCTAGGCAGTTGAAAATAAAAAACAGTAGGCATTAGCAAAAATACTAAAGGAAAAAAATGTCTACCAAATAATGGTCTACCTGACAGTAGCCACTCCATCATGTAAAGACCCATTTTTTGTCTGCACACCTGATTGTAAGCATAAATAAAAAACTTCTACATCCGCCGGGGTAGAAGAGGAGTGATTAAGAGGTGAAGATAATAAGGTTATCATCCTTTTTAGTTTAGTTCCACCTGCAGCATGGTACCACCACTGCAGCAAGCTACTTTGAAGGAAGCTTGTGAAAAGTGTGCATGTGTTCAGACAGTGGAGGCTGCTGTAGCATTGATTTACATGATGTTGTCAGTTCTATTTAAATCCCTCCACTGTCAATCCTTCTGTCGTTTTAGTTCATTAGAGTATAGGCAGGAAGGTAAGTAAAGGCAACGATTGCCCGTCGAATCACAGTCCAGGAACACAATTAATGGCTGAGACATAAGCCTACACTACAACTGGCCCCTTGACAGGACACCTGTATAATACCACTTGAAGTGGTGGTTTCAATTGCAATGATTTTATATGATGAGGTGGGAGAGAAGACATATGAGGGTCAGATGAAGCACACTGACCAGGACCCAAACTTGTGTCTGGTGAACCATAATGACCTAGACTCCCACCTCCCATCAGGAGAAACATACTGACTGAGACCCCACTTCATGCCAGGAGAAACATAGTGATCTAGACCCCAACTCATGTCAGGAGAAACATACTGACCTAGACCCCACTTCACGCCAGGAGAAACATAATGACCTAGACCCCCAACTCATGTCAGGAGAAAAACCCCCCTCATGTCAGGAGAAACATACTGACCAAAACCTCATTTCATGTAAGGGTCAGGTGAAACATACTGACCTAGACCCCACCTCATGTCAGGAGAAACATACTGACCTAGACCCCACCTCATGTCAGGCTCAGGTGAAACATACTGACCAAGACCTCATTTCATGTAAGGGTCAGGAGAAACATACTGACCTAGACCCCACCTCATGTCAGGAGAAACATACTGACCTAGACCCCATCTCATGTCAGGCTCAGGTGAAACATACTGACCAAGACCTCATTTCATGTAAGGGTCAGGAGAAACATACTGACCTAGACCCCACCTCATGTCAGGAGAAACATACTGACCTAGACCCCACCTCATGTCAGGCTCAGGTGAAACATACTGACCAAGACCTCATTTCATGTAAGGGTCAGGAGAAACATACTGACCTAGACCCCACCTCATGTCAGGCTCAGGAGAAACATACTGACCTAGACCCCACCTCATGTCAGGCTCAGGAGAAACATACTGACCTAGACCCCACCTCATGTCAGGAGAAACATACTGACCTAGACCCCACCTCATGTCAGGAGAAACACACTGACCTAGACCTCACCTCATGTCAGGAGAAACATACTGACCTAGACCTCACCTCATGTCAGGAGAAACACACTGACCTAGACCTCACCTCATGTCAGGAGAAACATACTGACCTAGACCTCACCTCATGTCAGAAGAAGCATACTGACCTAAACCCCACCTCATGTCAGGCTCAGGTGAAACATACTGACCAAGACCTCACTTCACCTTAGGGTTAGGAGAAACATACTGGCCAAGAACCACCAGACATCTTTGTCATGCTCCTGGAAACAGTCTGTGTTACAGCAGCCTGGTCAATGAGGTGGGGATTGATGCTATGATGTGCAGGACAGAAGGACTTGGTGTGTATTTGTTGAAGACCTGTGCTTCCCACAGAATTGAAAGACTTCAATTAATGATGAATCTGTAGCTCGTTGAGGCAGAGGATTGAACCTAGAACCTTTACAATGAGAAGCCAGATCTTTAACCATTATGACACTCAGACCTACTGGCTACATTTGAATGAAGCATTCTGGTTATAACGAGCAAGAGACTTGCCCCTTGTCTCTTCACCTGTTTGAATAAACTTACTGCCATGCAGGCAGACTGGGGTCAACCAAAGGGATATAATTTCAGTTCAAGTACCATCTCCACAATGAAAGTCAGCTGCAATTTATCTCCAACATGCATTGTCTCTTGATGATAGTGCAATCTGCCAGACTGTCTTCTGTCCATCTTTTGATGTTATCCTCCCACTTACCTCTAACATGTTTGTCCTCCATCTTCCTTTCCAGTATTGTTTTCAGCATTGTCATTAGATGTGACCAAAATATCTTAATTTTCAGATCCTTTCATTCAGTCCTCTTTACACCCCTAATTTCTCAAAGATTTCCTTATTTTATATATTTTTGTTTCCACGAGATGTGTCAAACTCTTCTATGTATTCAAATTTCAAAGGCATCACTTCTCTTCAACCAACTTTTGTTCATTGCCTCCATTTCTACACTAATCAGTAAAGACGGGTATACATAACATTTGATCACTCATTTTTAACTTGCATTCATTTTTAATTTGTGAGTTATTTGTTCAAATGTTAATATATGACTCATGTTGGTGAAAACAGATTTAGTTATTTCTACTCTCTTCTTGATATCAATTTTGCATTTATTGTATTCCCAAGATAGGAGAAATTTATCTGTCCCAATAACAATAGAAGAGTAAACACTGAAACAAGGAAAGAGAGAGATAACTTAACAAACAAAAGTTTTTCCAAATGTGGATGGAGAGTTACAAATATCGCAGCCCAACTAGAAAATACTGCAGCACAGAGTAACGATGCTCAGATAGAATGAAGAACAATTAAAAGTAAACCAGTTCTGTTCCCAAACCAATTCTGTTCCCAAGTGTTACCAGGGCCTGAAAGGGAAGGAAGCAGTGTACAGCATCACACTGTAGCCTGTCAAAAGGATGGGGTGTGTGTGTGTCTGTGAAAGTGCAGGTTAGTGACATGATTCTCAATTCAAACGTTCATATGTAGGATTCAGGGGAAGTAGCCCATTAATCCTGGGGATGTAGCCCATTAATCCTGGGGATGTAGCCCATTAATCCAGGGGATACAGCCCATTAATCCAGGGGACATAGCCCATTAATCCAGGGGAAGTACCCCACTAAAACAAAAGTGTGCTGAAGTTGGATGTACTGAGCCATAAGATACAAAAACACAACAACACACTTCGTAACAGGAAACAAGGCCAGAAATAAAATAAAAGTATGTCGTGAGAGACTATTAAGGAAAGTTGGACATCGGGCTGGTGTTTCTGCCACTGAGAGCTGAAAAGGTCTTGATTGACTGATTGAAAACAGTTATGACCAATGCCCTCTGTCATTTCCTCCTCAGAAATATAGAGTGTTAGAACAGTATTGTGGTAGAGCACTTGCCTTTTATGGCAATGGTATGGGAATTCAACTCCTGTGACAGGCACACTTCAGTCAACCCAGCTGTAAATTGGTGCCTGGCTTGTTGTTAGTGAATGAAAGCCAGAGAGTAAGGGAACTGGAACTCATAAACAAGCTGTGGCCTTGTACAATAACGTCTTTAACACTTCATATTCGACAGCAGTGTCTGCTATGAGATTACCTTAACCAAAACAAGGTACAGTCACAACTCATACCTCATCACCACTTTCATCACTACTTGAGTCCAGCATGGCAGTGGTACTGATGTTGGCAGTGACAGCATGGGCACTTGATTGTTGTTGTGCCAAGGCCACAATATCTAATGCTTCCACAGGTAGCTGGTTCACAGAATTGTCACTAGCAGGCATAGCTATTAAGAAAAAAAAACAAGCAGCAACCAATTACCGGTGCAACAGATTTCCATACACAAGATAGTCTGATCCGCATAGCACCCATCAGTTTCAGAACCATGGACAAGTAGGTGGCCGCTATAACAGTTTTACATCCCTTATAGATTTTCACTTAATTCAAGGTTGTTCCTTGTTAAAAGATCCGACAGTTAAAAATATGCTAATGAGGTCCAGGGCCAGATAAATGATGCAATAAAGGTCATCGAGGAGAAAGGACAAAACCTTGAACAAAACTCAAGCAGAAAAAAACCAGACAGATGGCATAATAAGCATCTTTGGCTTACGTGGGAGTGTCACTAACTGAGGCTACGATTAGACAAGGGAAAAATGATTGAATCTATGAGTTACTGGGAGGCGAGCAATTCGGCAGGACACAGTAATAAAAAATAGGCTCTGAGGCAGAAAGAAAACCCAGGTAAAGAGTTCTTCGTTGAAATTTAATTACGAATCAAGCATCTATAAATAATCTAAGTGAGAAGAAAATTCATCCCACTTTTGAACCAAAGTCAATTAAATAATTTCTATATTAGATGAGTGGACAAGGAAACACCTGTCCATATCAAGTATCTAGAAGTAGTCTCAACAGAAAGGAGAAATCTGATTCATCCTACTTTTGAATTCAATTTTAACTAGGTTATCGCAGAATATAGGCAGTGTATGGTGACAAAAGTGTGTTGAAGACAACAGTGAAGAACTGGTCAAGGCTGTTTAAAAAAGGACGCGAGTTAACGAAAGATCTTCTGAGACCAGGCCAGGCGCATATTTTTGCGTCAGAAGATGCCATCGCCAAAATTGATGTAGCAATTCGGGTGTGCTGTTGCCGGAGCTTACATTTGCCACACTTTTGTCATCATATCCTGCTTGCATTCTGCGATGAATGTTAACTGGTTGATTCCGTATCAAACCCACCATGTTTTCAACGGTCTGCTGAGGAAACTATGAGTAGGAGGATAATGAAATGTTGCAAACTTGACGGTTGGTGTGTGCTGTTTACACCAGAAGTGACATCATGCGCATCGATTGTGTCCACTTGTTGCAGTTTGGCCCGGTTTAATTTGAACATGCTTCTATAAATGAGTTGTGTATACGGTAGTAGAGATTGTAGTGTCAATTAAAAGTATTGTTCGCAGTGTTCCTGTTATGAAGTGTTATTGTCAGTGTGTTGTACAAAATATAAAAGGTTGTCTAAACGAAGATGTGTGTCAGGGTAATTTAAGAGAAGTGTAGGGAAGAGACATGGGACTGTTAGAAGAAATAATTAATGGTGATAGTGACCAAAATAGTAGTGTGTTATGTAAAGGTGTTAAGGAGGTAACAGCAGGTCTGACACATAATAATTAATGATGCAGTAACCCAGAATTTACCGGGTGAGATAGGTGGAGATCGACTAGCCATATGTTCCAAAGGGAACTAAAAGATTACGATTAAGTCATGGAACAATAATAATGATGATAATAATATGTAATAATGAGGATGATGATTATAACAATGTAACTTGAAAATCAATTGAGGTTCAAGTGGAGTTGGCGCATGAGAAGATGGAGCTGGAGTGTGTAAAAGCAGCTAGCAACAAGACCCATCAGCATCTACACCCTTTGTAGAGAAATACTTAGCACCTATGGGTTGGAATGCAGTGAAGTCAATGCTTAGGAACATAACAGATGTGGCTGTTATATAGCAGAGAGGTAAGTACTCACCTCTCAAGAAGCGACTGAAAGCATGAAATTGTGGGTGTTCGAATCCCAAATGTTTCAAGTATCTTGTGGTCTCAAGGTAGGTGAGCTAATGCTTAGCTCTATTGAAAACGAACGATAAACTTTGAGGTCTCATGTACGCGTAAAAGATGCCTTGGCAGTTAAAAATCAAGAAGAGCAGGATGTTAGCCACTGTCTGGGCAAACATCCTTAAGGTAATGAAATTCCTACCCAATAGTGTCTTGCATGACGACTAAAAGGAGGTGGCCCCTTCAACAAGCAAAGACAATAGGTTAATCACTTGTTTGTCTGTACACTTGATTAAGAATATATACAAAATGCTGCACCTCCAAGGGCAGAAGTGGGGTGACTAAGAAGATGAATAATCATGATGAAGATAATGATATTGAGGATGGTAATACCGATAATGATGATGAGAATATTAATGAAGTTGATGACAATGATGAGAAGGAAGACTAACATCTGGTCAGGTACAACATACTGATCAGACATGTTAGTCAGGATCAGGCTAAAAATACTGGCCAAGACCTTCACCCAGGCTTCCATGTTGTACTCCCTGGAAATGGACTGTTTCACGACAGTCGGGCTCACAAAGTGAGGGATCGATGTGATCCCTGTTGTAGTGAACAACATGCAGATGGCGCCAAGCATAGCAAAGTCGCCTGGAGGACCGCAGCCCATCTTCATCAGCACGCTCGGGATGTGAGAAAAGCCACGACAACCAGTCACTTAACGTCCTTTTTGAGTGCGCAAAAGCGTAACCCTTCTCATTGTGGGCATTCAACAACAATGATGATGAGAATGTTCATGAAGTTGATAATAACGATGATGAGAATGTTCATGAAGTTGATAATAACGATGATGAGAATGTTCATGAAGTTGATTATAACGATGATAATGTTCATAAAGTTGATAATAACGATGATGAGAATGTTCATGAAGTTGATAATAACGATGATGAGAATGTTCATGAAGTTGATAATAACGATGATGAGAATGTTCATGAAGTTGATTATAACGATGATAATGTTCATAAAGTTGATAATAACGATGATGAGAATGTTCATGAAGTTGATAATAACGATGATGAGAATGTTCATGAAGTTGATAATAACGATGATGAGAATGTTCATGAAGTTAATAATAACGATGATGAGAATGTTCATGAAGTTGATAATAACGATGATGAGAATGTTCATGAAGTTAATAATAACGTTGATGAGAATGTTCATGAAGTTGATAATAACGTTGATGAGAATGTTCATGAAGTTGATAATAACGATGATGAGAATGTTCATAAAGTTGATAATTACAATGATGAGAATGTTCATGAAGTTGATAATAACGTTGATGAGAATGTTCATGAAGTCTCTCCAAATGTAGGCCTACCTTGACGGGGTTGGAGAGCTTGCGTGTCCCAGTGATCCAGGGGGCTATGCCGGCGGGAGTTTTACTCCTGTTAGGGTCACCCAAACCGGACAGGTCCTTGGAGAGGGGCCAGACTAAGAGGCCGAGGAGCAGGTGGAGCCCTTTAGGTGGAGCTGCAGAACCCACCGGCGAGTGGTACACGCTCTGGGCTAAACCAATCCACCCCCACTTCATGGGTTAAATGCATTCTTGCCTCGTTCTTTACTTTTGTCTTCTATCAGTCATCCCAATGGACGCAGAAGAGATGCAGGCCAGAGAACATTGCACCTCTGCCCCTTTGTGACAACCTCCCAGGTGGCGGGGAATGCCAGGCGTACCATCACTGCAGAGGAGCCAAGAATACTAAAGGGGAGTAAGGAGATACCCCACTCACATGTATATGCTACGTTTCTGGCAGGACGTGACGATCCTGGGACACAGACACACTGGACTGCCTCTCTTCAGGGATACTTGAAAAATAGGTCCATAAGTTCATATCATCATCATCACACATCCTTTCGAGCAAGACCACAGTCTGCCCATGCAACGTTAAGGTGCTGAAGACGGAGGCAACCAGCCAAAAGGCGCACCACAGAAATCAGGATGCCACGCAAATACGCAACATGAGAGTATGCCTATATCTGCAAAACGTTATGGCGCTCGGCCTATGGTGGACAACCAGGCAGATACAGTGCCGGGTCCCCCGTCTCGAAAGGGCCCAAACTTTATTACTGGAGGTCCTTCTCGGATGCCTAGTGGAGTCAGGAGGCACGAGAATAGAGCTACTGGCCAAACAAAACCCAAAACAAATAAAAGAACACTTAAAATAATGCACTGGAATGCTGAAAGCGTCAACAGCAAAAGAGATGGTTATAATAAAAAATTAGAGCTTGAGAATATTCTATATGAAGAGCAAGTAAATGTATGCTGCTTACAAGAAACGCATCTCAATAAAGATATAGCCTTCAAAATTAGAGGATACCAGTGCTATAGGTCTGACCGACAAGACAGGCAGAAGGGTGGAATTCTGACACTTGTGAGAAATAGCATCAATGCTTATCAGCAGGAAGTATATATGGAGGGGGCAGAATACCAGATGATGCATCTCAAGACAGAAAGTACAGAGTTCCACCTTCTAAATTATTACTGTCTGAGTGATCGTCCACTGGCACTGAATACGATTGCAACAAAGGAAAGACTGATTGTGTGTGGAGACTTCAATAGCCACTCACAGAGCTGGGGCTATGATCAAATGGATAGGAGGGGTGAGGAGCTAGAAAACTGGCAGGATGACAATGGACATCCTGATTAACCAGCCAACAGACCCACCGACCTTCTACTCGAGATCATGGCACACCACTTCTACACCAGATTTGGCATTCCACTCACCATGCATGGAATGGAACATTACACGCATTGTAGGGAAACAACTTGGAGGTAGTGACCACAGACCAGTATTTCTAACTATTGAAAATGAATATGTCAAGGAAAGTAGTACCCTGCCTCGGTGGAATTACAGGAAGGCAGACTGGTCAATGTGCCAGCATCGGTCTAGTGTGCTGACTAGAAATCTAACAATAGATGAAGACATAAATAAGGTAGTCGATAATTTCAGCAGATGCATACTACAGGCTGCCCATGAAACAATATCTAGAGGGGCCCGCAAACAATATAGGCCATACTGGAATAGGGAATTAGAACAACTGCAAAATGAGGTAGAAACATCTAGAAAGCAAGCAGAGATTAGTCCATGTCAAGAACACCACAAAAAATATCAACATGCTAAGGCCAAATTTCAAAGGGAAAAGTTGCAGGCTAGAAGAAGAAGTAGGAGGGAGAAAACAGAGTCTCTGAACTTTAAAAAGGATACTAGGAAACTGTGGAAGTTGGTAAAACAGCTTAATGATGAGGGTGCACAGAGAAACACAAAAATTACATTAAACAAAGATGGAAACATCCTCACAGGCAAACAAGCCGCTGATTACTTTGCGAACTCTTTTGCAAAAGATAGCAACATTGAAGTAGACAGAGAGAAACAACAAAGTGTTCGTGAGGAACGACAAAATACAGAGCGAGATGGTGCCATGCCCGAAGTTATGGAGACACCAATCACATACAAAGAACTGGAGTTTGCAATATCCAAACTGAAAATGAGAAAGTCGCCAGGAACAGACGGAGTGTCCAATGAGATGATCAAGAACTTGGGAACAGCAGCAAAAACAAAGCTGCTTCAGATCTTCAACATTTGTTGGACATCAGGTACAGTCCCACAGACCTGGAGAGAAGCAATCATGATACCACTCTCAAAACCAGGCAAAGACAGTTCCATGGCATCCAGTTATAGACCAATCAGCCTCACAAGCTGCACATGTAAAACAATGGAACGTATCATCAACCTAAGGCTCCAGTGGTATCTTGAGAGCCAAAACCTTCTTGTGCCACAACAGGCAGGATTTAGGAAATGCAACTCCACTGAAGACCAGGCAGAGATCGAGGACGCATTCCAGGACAAGAAATTAGTATTAGCAGCATGGATAGACTTAAGGAAAGCTTTTGATAAGGTTTGGAAAGAAGGACTTTTAAAGAAACTGAGAAATAATGGAGTGATGGGTAGGATGTACAAATGGATAAAAGCATACTTACATAACAGAAGAGCCAGAGTCCAACTAGAGGGTCTCAAGAGTAAGAAAATTCTACTGCGTCATGGTGTGCCTCAGGGAGGAGTTCTTTCCCCTACACTTTTCATAGTCTTCATCAATGACTTGATTGCTGAGCTACCACGAGGAACAAAAGTTGCAATGTATGCAGATGACTTGGTAATATGGTGTGTAAATGAGCAAGCAACAGTGGCCACCAGAATGCTGCAAAGAGCTATTGATGCCTTGACCTCATGGACAAACAGATGGTGTGTAAACATTAACACAGAAAAATGTAGCACTACGCTTTTCACCCTCTCCCCAAAATAAAAAAGCTGGAGTTATCAAGATAAATGGAGAACACCTCAAAGAAGATAAACAACCCACCTATCTTGGAGTTACATTTGATGATAGGTTGACATGGAGGGAACACGTCAACAAGGCAGCCAAAAAGCCAGGAGGAAGTTAGCCATCCTGAGAAAATTAAGTGGAACCACATGGGGTGCTAGTGGAGAAATACTTAACAAAGTTTACCAACAAGGTATACGGCCACATCTGGAATATGGGTCAGCAGCGTGGTGCCCCGCAGCAAACACTACCCTAAAAGAGGTGGATAAGGTGCAAAATCAGGCACTTAGGGTCATTACAGGAGCAATGAAATCAACACCTATTGTGGAGATGGAGAAAATGGGAAGGATACAAGCACTAAGAGAGCGCAGAGACATAAAGGTATTAACACAGGCAGAAAAGTTCCACTGCATGCCGAGCCATCCAATGAAAGACAGATTTCAAAATTTAGCAATGGGAAGACTGAAAAGAAGTAGTTTTATGCATCAGGCGAAACGACTTCGCAGGCAAATTATGGATCTACCTCAAGTTGACATCTCCCTAAAGTCTGTGCCAGAACAAACCCCTTGGAGAGAGGAGCACGGACTATCAGTATGCATTCAAACAAAAGTGAAAGGAATATTAGACAAGGATGAACAGAACAGTGTGCAAAGTAGGATAGTGATCCTCAATTTCCTGGATGAAGAATACCCACAAGACCTCTGGATCAGAGTATACACAGATGTCTCAGCACAGAATGCAGTAAAGAATGGTGGAGCGGGAGTGTACATAGAATACCCAAACAACATTAGGGATACAGTCAAAGTACCAACTGGGAAATTCTGTCATATATATGATGCAGAAATAGAGGCAATCAAGGTGGCAACTGAGAAACTGTTGAACACCAATGTCGGTCCACAACCTGTAGTATTTCTTACAGATGCCCAATCAGCACTCCAAGCACTTAAATTTGAGAAACCGCCAGATCTACAGGCTCTACTGTCTGAACTGAGCAACCAGCGCAAGATTGTCATGCAGTGGATACCTTCTCATTGTGGAATACCAGGAAACGAGAGAGCAGATCGACTGGCAAAGGAGGGTGCTGCAGACGAGCAACCAGATGTGCCAGTTACATACCAACAGAAGATAAGGATGATCAAATCAATCAGAAAGCCACCAACAGTAACACCAGATGATTACCATAACATGAACAGACAAGAGCAAACTGTTGTGTTGCACCTTAGAACAGGACACAACCGACTTCGCAGCCACATGTACACAAAAATGAAGATTGGCAACTCAGCCATGTGTACATGCGGACAGGCGCCCCAGACAGCAGAGCACATACTGCAAAACTGCCCCGAATATGATACTCAGAGAAAATCTCACTGGCCCATAGAAACAACACTGGAAGAGAAACTTTATGGACCTGTGAGTGAACTACAAAAGACAGTGAAGTTTATACAAGAGACAACATTGCAGATATAGACAATATTTTAAAGCGAACGAAAGAAGAAGAAGAAGAAGTTCATGAAGTTGATAATAACGATGATGAGAATGTTCATGAAGTTGATGGCAATGATGACAATGTTCATGAAGTTGATGGCAATGATGACAATGTTCATTAAGTTGATGGCAATGATGACAATGTTCATGAAGTTGATGGCAATGATGACAATGTTCATTAAGTTGATGGCAATGATGACAATGTTCATGAAGTTGGTGGCAATGATGACAATGTTCATTAAGTTGATGGCAATGATGACAATGTTCATGAAGTTGATGGCAATGATGACAATGTTCATTAAGTTGATGGCAATGATGACAATGTTCATGAAGTTGATGGCAATGATGACAATATCCATGAAGTTGATGGCAATGATCATGAAGTTGATGGCAATGATGACAATATCCATGAAGTTGATGGCAATGATGATAAGAATGATGATGGCAATGATGATAAGAATGATGATGGCAATGATGACAATATCCATGAAGTTGATGGCAATGATGATAAGATTGATGATGGCAATGATGATAAGAATGATGTTGGCAATGATGATAATATCCATGAAGTTGATGGCAATGATGATAATATCCATGAAGTTGATGGCAATGATGATAAGAATGATGATGGCAATGATGATAAGAATGATGATGTCAATGATGACAATGTCCATGAAGTTGATGGCAATGATGATGGCAATGATGATAAGAATGATGATGTCAATGATGACATTGTCCATGAAGTTGATGGCAATGATGACAATATCCATGAAGTTGATGGCAATGATGATGAGAATGATGATGGCAATGATGACAATGTTCATAAAGTTTATGGCAATGTTCATGAAGTTGATGGCAATGATGACAATATCCATGAAGTTGATGGCAATGATGATAAGAATGATGTTGGCAATGATGACAATATCCATGAAGTTGATGGCAATGATGATAAGAATGATGTTGGCAATGATGACAATATCCATGAAGTTGATGTCAATGATGATGAGAATGTTCATGAGTTGATGAGAATGTTGATAAGTTGACGACAATAACAATGATGATAAACTAAATAAAACTAACGTTTGACTTTGGCTACAGGTCGGTCCATCTTTTGGGACTTCTCTTCAGACATAGACCTTGGTGGAGGCTTATGAGATGACTCTGAGCTGCTTGGTGCGGTCTGGCTTTGGCTGCGTCTGTACAGGGTGTTCTGAAATAACATGAGAAAGAGAGGCATAAAATACATGAGTGAGAGAGGACACGAAATATCATACGATGGAGACATGAAATAACACAGGGAGACATCTGAAACAACATTTGTGGAAGATGTGAAATAACTTGTGAGGACATCTGAAATAAAAGGTGAAGAAAAAAATTAATAACATAAAAGAGGGAGAAACAAATGCAATAACATGAAAAAGTAATATATGAAATAAAATTGGAGGAGGATGGTGTATGGAAAAACATGAAAGGCAGATATCTGAAATGACATTGAAAGACGTACAAAATCAAACTAGATGGAGATATAACAACATGAGAGACACATCTAAAGCAGGTGGTTTCAACCTGGTGCTTGCGAGCACCAAGGTGCTCTTTTATTGACATTTGGTGCTCACATCATGCAAATAAAAAAAGAACACCAACGCTCATGAGGCCCGTTTTTCAATTCAAACTTTGTTTTGCAAACCAAAACAAATAATGTTGCTATCCATCCATTATATTTTAGGCGACCTGAAAGTTGTTAAGTTGTCATGTTTGCTGCCAGCAAACATATTTACTGCTCCATGTTCTCATTGCACTGCTGACTTGATTCTGGGGTTTACTCGACACTGGTCAAGGTCAGCAGTGTGTTGTATTATGGGCATATTCTGCTTTCTTCAATCCTCACAAATTGAAAAGGATTGCCATGTTTGTTGTTAGATTGAAAAAATAATATATATAATGTGAATAATGCGGTCAGAGTTTGTTGTTAGATTGAAAAAAATAATATATATAATGTGAATAATGCGGTCAGAGTTTGTTGTTAGATTGAAAAAAATAATATATATAATGTGAATAATGCGGTCAGAGTTTGTTGTTAGATTGAAAAAATAATATATATAATGTGAATAATGCGGTCAGAGTTTGTTGTTAGATTATCTTAAAAACATGAGTTATACATTGTGAATAGTGTGGTCAGAGTTTGTTGTTAGGTTAAACTAAAAACGTCAAATCTACAGCATGGAGAAATTTATAGTGCATAAGAAACGCAGATGTGAATAATTCAGTAGCTTCTTAATTGAAAGACGGGTCCAGCATACCGATATGTAGTGAACCAAGAAGACAGAAACAATACTCTTTTCAAGATGCCTGGAAAAGGGAATTTCTTGTGGTAAGTAATGACAACAATACAGGAGTGGTTTGTCTTTTGTACAATGCGTTTTTGCCAAAGACATTATAATACACCATCATAGTATGTTTGGTGAGGAGTACCTCACGTCGTCAGACGCAAGAATATCTAAAATAGACGAGCTGAAATGGCAACTCAAGCGTCAATATAAATATTTTTTGTCTAGCAATGCCATTAACAAGCTTTCAAGTGAAGTACCTGTATCAATGTCTCATAAACTTATTAAGCATGGCATGGTTTTTTCAAGTGGACAAAGTTGTGAAGGAATGTATCGTTTCGGCAGTGACCACTCTGTACAGAAATATTCTGATTAATACCTCATCTCGAGGAAGCGACCATTACCTAGTTAAAATAAAGAGAGAAATTGAAAAACACTATCCAGCCAGGCAACACCCATCAGCAAGCATGAAACATAATAGAGGAGAAAATAAAATTAAGGCTTACAAACTACGAGAACCAGATGTTAAGAGGAGATACCAAGGGCTCATAACAACAGCAATAGAAAGGATAGAGGAATCTGAAGAAGATTTGGAAATGCTCTGGGTAAAATTCAAAGACATCCTCAAAGAGGCTGCAGCAGAGGCATGCGGTCAAACCAAAGAAGGGTGGAAGAGAAAGAGTACACCATGGTGAACAGAAGAAGTGAAAACAATAATACGAGAAAAGAAAAAAGGCATGGAAGCAATACCTAGGGGCTAGGAATACAGGAGAAACAAACAAAGAAATATAAAGAATATGTAAATTTTAGAACAGAAGCAAAGAAGACTGTGCTCAATGCCAAACAGAAATCCTGGGAAGAATTTGGAGAGAAACTGGAAAATAATGCTGGAGAAAACCAGAAACTGTTCTACAGGACCTTAAAGAACATGCGGAAGAAAAAGGAATGCCCCCTGAAATTTGTTAAATACAAACAAGGTGCGCTGTTGACCGCTCCAGAAGAGGTAATGAACAGATGGAAAGAATACTTCTCAGATCTCCTTGGAGTGGAGGAAAACCAAGCTCTGGAAGTAACAGTCCCAATTCAAGAAGAGGGAGCCATGGAAGGAAACAATAATATCACAATGGAAGAACTAAAGGCAGCATTGGAGAAAATTAAGATTGGTAAAGCAGCAGGACATGATGGTATAACACCAGAAATGGTTAAATACATGGGAACGGCAGAAGAGATGCTATTCATGAAGATTCTCAAGGCAGCTTGGCGCAACAAGAAGATACCAAGAGACTGGGAGGTTGCAATAATAATACCAATATTTAAAAAGGGCGACAATCGACAATGTGAAAATCACAGAGGTATTTCCCTTCTCAGTGTCCCCGGGAAAGTCTACTCTAGGATTCTAGAACGGCGATTAAGAGGTCTAACAGAGCCAAAGATGGATGAAACTCAATGTCGGTTTAGGGCAAACAGAAGTACTCAAGACCTTATCTTTACACTCAGACAGCTAAGTGAAAAGGCTCTTGAATATGATAAAGAGATGCATCTCTGCTTTTTGGATTTGGAGAAAGCATTTGATAAAGTTCCTTGGGACAAACTCTGGTAGTGCCTGACAAGGAAGAACATCCCAGGACGCCTGATCTCTGACATACAGAGTTTCTATAAAACATGCAGAAATTATGTGCGGACATCAAATCAAGTCAGGAGAGTTCAAGACCACTAGCGGAGTAAGACAGGGGGACATTCTATCACTGTACCTTTTCATACTCCTCATGGATGAAGTCATCAAAGCCTGCAAGGAACGGACAAAAAAGTATGAAGTAGGGTACTGGAAGATGAGACCAAGTTACATATCGGAACTAGCATTTGCAGATGATGTGGCCCTGATCACGAAAACCGAAGCACATCTCCAGATCAACTTGCAGGTCTGGGAAGAAGAGTTGAAGAAGAGAGGAATGCACATCAGCAACTCCAAAACAAAAACCATGGTGATCGCCAGAGATGAAAAGAGACATCAGATAACCCTGGGAACACGAGCACTGGAGCAGATCAGCAACTTTAAATATCTAGGAGTGGTAATAGACAGCAGGGGAGGAATCAAAGAAGCGTTAACTGCACGAAGGGCAGCAGCAGGTAGACTGTTCCATGCAATAAACAGAGGTTTCCTCAGTAGAAGAGAAATAAGCAGGAAAACAAAGATGGATGTATACCGCTCGACCTATGTGCCTGTCCTGACATATGGATGTGAGTCATGGGCAATGACTACAGCCCAAGAAAGGCAGTTCAGGTGACGAAAAGGGACAAGATCCGTAACCAGACAATACGTAGCAATCTTGAAGTTCAACCACTGCAGACACGAATGGAGCAGTCCCAACTACAGTGGTTTGGCCATGTCTGTAGAATGGAAGAAGATCGGATACTAAAGCGGTCATGGGAGATCAAAAGTCAAGGACGCAGACCCCGAGGACGTCCCAAAGTACGTTGGGAAGACAACATACGACAGTTCCTAAGTGATAGAGGGCTGGATTGGAAAGAAGCCAGGAAAAAGACGGCGGATGGAGCAGTGTGGTGTTCTCTTTGGTAAACCTCTACACCTCAAGGTAGAAGAGAAGCGACTAAGTAAATAACCTCATCTCGACCCAAATTAACCAGAAAACTTTGCTAAAGCTATTTGAATGTAGTTACTATTTTCTGGCTGTTGATGAATCGATTGACGTCTGCGCACAATTGTTGTGTTTTGTGCGCTGCGTTACCGATCACGGAACTAGATAATTTATTTCTGACAGTGTTACCACTCTCAGGTGCTACTACAGGTCAAGACATTTACACTGGTGTTACCAACTTCCTAATATCCAATGATATCGATATATCAAAGCTTGTGTGCATGGTTACAGATGGTGTACCATCAATGGTGGGTAAAAACAAAGGATTTGTCAGTCAATGAGAAATGATAAACGCTTTCCGCCTTTCATTCACTATCACTGCTAAATTCATAATGAAAACCTAGCTAGTCATTTGAAATCCGTTCCTGAAATTTCAGAACACTTCAAAATGATTGCTAAGTTGATCAACTTTCTTGTTGCAAAACCCCTCAAACATCTGCTGAAAGTCTTCTTGCATAATTTATCGGCACCATACTCAGAACTAATCCTTCATGCGGACATACATTGGTTAAGTTGTGGTGATGCTGTTACATAAGAAATCAAAGCATACATTTCTTCAAATGGTTTTACAACAAACTTTCCTTAATTATTTGCGGATGATTTTAAGATTAATATTGCTTTCATGATAGACCTCTTTCAGTATCTGAATGAGCTTAATAGACAACTTCAAGGTGAACAAAAACAATTTGTAAAATGAGAGAAATTATATTTTCATTTCAGTTAAAGTTTGAAAAATGTCTTTTAACAGTGAGTAAGAATGAACTTCAACATTTCCCAGAACTCTCACACACACACTCTTGAGCCTTAGCCAAGCCCATTCTAATTGTCCTAAAATTGTCCAGCTAGCAATTGAAGATTTTTTGAACAAATTCTATAGGTGTTTTCGTATTTTGGAAGAAAATGAACAGTTGTTTAACACAGTGTATAACACCTTCCAATTCAGTGTGGACATAATCTGCAAATCCAGATTATTGAAGAGAATAATATGGTTCTTGTGCAGAACTTGAATTTATAGACATGTAGCTACAGTCGACTTCTCATTGGACATCCCTGAACTTCTGACATGTAGCTACAGTCGACTTCTCATTGGACATCCCTGAACTTCTGAGTGGCTTTCAAGCTCAAGGATGCCCTTAACCCGGTGAGTGTTTAAAAAATGTTTTGTTTTTCAAGATTGAAACACCATTTAGATCACATTGTGCTCGCAAACTTAATATTACACATGAACTGTGCTCGCAATCTTAAAAGGTTGAGAATGCCTGATGTAAAGCATAATAGGGAGCAATCTGAAACATGAGAGAGAGGTGAGAGAGAGAGAGAGACATGAAATACGAGAGAAAAATATCTGAAAAGTGAGAGACACCAGAAACATGAGACATCGTACAAATGGGAGACATATCTGAAATATAAGAGCGAGATATCAGAAACATGATAAAGATATCTGAAACATACAAGAACCATCAGAAACATGAGAGAGAATGATATTTGAATCAAGAAAAGGAGACATTAGAAAAATTAGAGGGAGACATACAAAAATGAAAGAGAGATCAGAAGCATGAGAGACAGACAACAGAAACATGAGATGAAAACATCAGAAAAATGAGAGGAAGAAATCAGAAACATGAGATATATATTTATATCAGAAACATGAGAGAGAGAGAGAGAGAGAGAGACATCAGAAACATGAGAGAAAGACATCAGAAACATGAAAGAGATAGAGAGAGAGAGAGAGAGATAGATATATCAGAAACATGAGATCGACACCAGAAACATGAGAAATTGAGATCAGAAACATGAGAGACAGACATCAGAAACACGAGAGAGAGAGAGAGAGATCAGAAATATGAGAGAGAGAGAGAGAGAAAGAGAGAAACATCAGAAACATGAGAGGAAGACATCAGAAACATGAGAGAGAGAGAGAGAGAGATCAGAAATATGAGAGAGAGAGAGAGAGAGAGAGAGAGAAAGAGAGAAACATCAGAAACATGAGAGGAAGACATCAGAAACATGAGAGAGAGAGAGAGAGAGAGAGAGAGAGAGATATCAGAAACATGAGATCGATATCAGAAACATGAGAGATTGAGAGATCAGAAATATGAGAGAGAGAAAGAGAGAGATCAGAAACATGAGAGATAGAGAGAGAGAGAGATATGAGAATCATGAGAGATTGAGAGAGAGATCAGAAACTTATGAGAAAGAGAGATAGAGAGAGAGGCATCAGAAACATGTTCTCAGTGTTGCAGCGGTCCTTTCCTCACCATTTTCATTCACAGATATCTTCTACACTAGAAAGATTTAGCAAAACTATGAGCCACCTCCCACAACATGTTCTCAGTGTGGAAGTGGTCCTTTCCTCACCACTAACATACACAGACATTTTATACACTAGAAAGATTTAGCAAAACTGTGAGCCACCTTTAACAACATGCTCTCAGTGTGGTAGTGGCCTTATTCTAATGTCTATCATACACACACAGTCCTCCCAGACAACACCCAAGCAACACACATTGGATGAAGAAATCCTATGCCTACCTTACTCGGATGTCCATCATTTGCAACACTAATATCACTGTTGACCGAGGTTTTACTGGACGTGCTGGAGGTAGTACTCTTGTGGGAGACATACTTTGCCTCAGTCTTGTCAGGGTCACTATTAGCTTGAGCAAAATTTGTTTGTTCAGGGTCTGACACAGACCTCAGCGGGACATTATATCTAAAACCAGTACTCATTGTTTCTGATGGACCCAGGGATTTGGGATCTGTTTTTTTAACACATTGTTTGTTCCCAGGTGGTTTCTCAAATTCCTCAATAGAAACAACAGGATGATAATTCTTGCACTTTTCTGAGGCACCATCACTCTCGTCTGTAGCATAATTGTGTATGCAAGATTTATGAAGATCACCTGCGGGGGCATGATAATGTTCCAAAGTATTGTGGCCTCTAACCCTTTCATTGGGTACGCAATTTCGATCAGATAAATTACGAACATCAGTAAGTCTTTCCTCAAGGTTGTTCTGTCCATATCGTCCATTACCTGTATTTCGCTTTCTATCTGCCAAATTGTGAGTGATTCCTTCATTTTCTGAATGTTTATGTCTCATATCTTTGAATAAATGAACTGAATTGTTGGTTTTCGCTTTATCTGTAGCAGAAATATTTGAAAGATTGTCAGTTGTAGAGTTTATTGCAGTTTTTAGCCGAGTTTGTTGTGCCTCTTTGGAGGTAGCATGATTTAGGCAGGAGGTTGCTGTAAAACCTGCAGATGTTTTTAGCTGAGTAACGGGGGAAGTGCTGCTGGGTGAAGACTGTAAGGATTCTGCAAGCTCATGTCCTTTTAACTTCATGATATGGTGGTCAGGCTGGACTGTTTGTATTTCTCTTTCGGAGATAGGTTTGAGAGGTGGCGGAGGTATATCAGCTGGATGTTGATCTGAAGGGTTAACATCAAGAGAGTCATGAGCTGAGTCTGTGACTGAAGCATCCTCCTCATCTTGAAATAGCTGACTAAATCTAGGATATTTGGCTAGATCCTCCGCTTCCACTTCTTCCTCTGGACTAGCAATCAGTGATGTACTCCTAATAAATAATACAGTATCAGCGGTAGGCTTATAGGTCACGGCTGGAGACCTTGGGCCGTTCTTTGCAAATATGTGACCACGGTTTGTCAGCTCTGAACTATTTCCAGCCAAAATCTGTTGTACCGGTGAGGCTGCAAAATTTGCAATTTGGTCGTAAGATGCCCCTTGTAGATCATCGGAAACCAGAAAGCTGTCAGTTTCATCAACGTCTGGATTAGCTTCAAGCTCACTGAAATGAACTCGGAGTTTGTCTCTGCCAATGAGGTCTGGTAAATGACCATGGCTCTGGTCAAATATAATATTTCCTCTGCCAGTTCCCAGATTGCTTGGCCTGGTTGTAATGGCGGGGTGATAGCTGTGCTGTAGAGAGCCATCACTTCCATTCTCCATTATACTAAAATGACCATTAGGCAGATCTTCTGTGCCAGAATGAAGTCCGTTGCTGGCGATCTTGTTTCCATTGATGATGTTTCGAGGAACAGTCCTGCCGTTGCCCACTGTATGCTTGACCTGAGGCCCTCTATACAGAGATCTGGTTCCTTGTTCATGATTTGCTTCTTCGTCAGCTCGATCAGTGGCAGAGACTGGAGTGAAGAAGGAATATGACTGAAATTAGCAATGACCACCAAGTTTATGAGAAGAATAGATGCTATTACTTGAGGGATAAACTGTATGATGACGAGATGCCAGAGACAGACAGTTTTTGAGAGAAATCTCTATTTTGTAGTCACTCCTCTTCTATCCCTGAGGATGTAAATGTATTTTATTTTGTATAAGTAAAGGTCAGTCCCATGGTAACAATTGCCGTCGGGGATGAAGATAACTCTTCATGTACTAAGCCGCAGCATATGTGACGTGGGGTTCCCAGTTCCCTACCTTGCTGTTTTTAACCTTACTTAACTCATATGTCAGGTACCCATTCACAGCTGGGCCGACTGGAGCAGTGGTCGTACCAGGCATGAACCATGGCATTGATTTTTATCTATCCGTCTGTGACTTTGAACCCTTGCATGCTGTAATCCCAGCCTAGCAAGCCAGCTCACTGTCAACTAGGCTACATGCTCCACTTTGTGTACATACTCTCAATCAAGTGTGCAGACAAACAGGAGATTGACCTGTTGTATCTTTTCATGATGTAGGGTTCGCTTTCTTTTGGCTTCCATGCAGGCCACTATTAGTAGGGATTTCATTATCTTTAGAGTTTTTTGCCCAGTCAACAGCATGTTTTTGTGAATGCCTACAATGAGTAAGTTTACTCATTTGTGCAACCTGTCACTTAACGCCTTTTCCAGGGCGCACAAATGAGTAAACTTACGCCCTGGAAAAGGCGTTAAGTGACAGGTTGCAGTAGCTTTCCTCACATCCTGAGCATAGGGGACGGCGTGGCCTAGTGGCACGGCTCACAACCAGAAGGTGCTGGGTTCGATCCCCAACACAGCACCGGCCGTTACCCCGGGAAAGCAAACCCTTAGAAAATGCAGGAGGAAGCAGACCCTTACATAAAATGCATGCTGAAGTTGGATGCACTGGGCCGACAGGCGCAAAATAAAAACCACAGTGCAACGCACACCGCCTTGGGGGTTAGAGAAATAAGGCGAACACAAAAAACACAAACAAAAAAAAACATCCTGAGCATGCTGATAAAGGTGGACCGGGGTTTTCCAGGTGGTTGTGCTATGCTTGACTTCATCTGCATGTTGCTCACTACTATGGGGATCACGCCAATCCCTCACCCCGTTAGCCAGGCTGCCAAGAATAACAGTCCGTTTCCAGGGAGGACTACTAGGAAGTCGAGGTGGGGGATCTTGGTCATTATATCTTGCTCAGGCAAGATATAACATGTCTGATCAGTATCTTATGTCTGATCAGTATGTTTTGCCTAACCAGACGTTAGTCTCCTCCTCAAACAACAGCTGGCTGTTTTCGATTCTCAACTGTCAAGGATTCTTTTATGTGCACATCACAACATGTACATGGAACATCTGAATTTATCAGAAAGGACTAGGCACATGATTTCACCTTCTGTGAGACCAGAGAACGTTTGAAACTTGTGAGGATTTGAACACTCTCCATTTTGCGTTTTTTTGTTTCTTGAGAGGCAATAGCCTCAACTCTTAACTATAGAGACCCTTTCTTTATAAAGGGAATAGATGTGGTTATTTGAGAAATAAACTGTACAGTGATGAGAGAAACATAAGACAGACTTCCAAGCTTATGACAGAAATAAATGTGGTTATTTGAGAGATAAACTGTATAGTAATGAAACATAAGACATACTTTCAAGCTTATGACAGAAATAAATGTGGTTATTTGAGATATAAACTGTATAGTAATAAGAGAAACATAAGACAGACTTCCAAGCTTATGACAGAAATATATGTGGTTATTTGAGATATAAACTTATAGTAATGAGAGAAACATGAGACAGACTTCCAAGCTAATGAGGGAAATCATCATCATCATGTAGCATGTCCTTTGCAGAACGTCACTCTCATGACAGCCTGTCTGTAGGAAACTCTGCCTTCTGCCAGTCTTCCAGCCTGCTTCAAAGTCAAATCCAGCATCTCCTCGATGTCCTGAGTACATTGTCTTCTTGGTCGACCCCTGCCTCTCTTTCCAGTGACCATGCCTTCCATAACCACTCTCTCCAGTCTGATGTGTCGTTTGACATGTTAAAAAAAAACCTAAATTTTCGGGTCATTACGTCATTTATGGAGCCAATTCCCCTCCACATTCAGGTCTTGACAAATAGATTTGTTTGTTTCTTTCTTTGTCCACAGGATTTTCAGGACTCTTCTGTAGCACTGTGTTTCAAAAGCACAGATCTTCACTCTTATTGCTTCTGTAATTGTCCATGTTTCACATTCATAGGTTGCCACAGGAAAAATGCATGTGGTTATTTGAGAGATACTGTATAGTGATGAGATAAAAAAATGAGACAGAGTTCCAAGGTTGTGAGGGAAATAGATGTGGTTATTTGAGAGATACTGTATAGTGATGAGATAAAAAAATGAGACAGAGTTCCAAGGTTGTGAGGGAAATAGATGTGGTTATTTGAGAGATACTGTATAGTGATGAGATAAAAAAATGAGACAGAGTTCCAAGGTTGTGAGGGAAATAGATGTGGTTATTTGACAGTGAATGATGAGGAACACAACAAGAAATTCAATAATTTCTTTTTACACTCCAGCAGGAGTATAATACCACCATCCACCTGGCCTATGTAAAGGAAGCTTGGTGAATTAAATGCTAGAGTGGGAAACGAAGAGTAACCAGGGTCAGTTGAAACATACTGACCAGAACCCAACCGTACATCCTTGTTTGTACTCCTGAAAACACATGTCAAAGTAGGTGGGGATTGACATTGTAATCCCTATAAAGATGAGCTTACAGAGGAGAATCACATTGCACTACAGCCAGAAGGATCCTTGTCCAAATTTTCAAGTATGCCTCGGAATCTAAGAAAAGTCAAGAGTTAACTTAGCATGAGCAGCTTCAAAGAAGTGCAACAGCGATGATAGAGTGGAGGCTGATCATCAGATGGGCACAATACTTGAAGTACATGGCACAGAGAAACAAAACACAGAAAGGTTCCTATAGCTGAGCTTATATGCCACACACAACTTATAACTAACACATAGGAAGAGAAGAGAGTGCCCACAGAAAGAGAAGGAGGACATCTTCTTCTTCTTCGTACGCAGTCAGACAGTAACCATTATTTTTTCGAAAAATGCGGCGGTCATCCTGAGGCTGTCAACACTGCCATAGAGCTTGTCTTGTGGTTCCACTGGTGATGGCCACATCTGCTCTCTCTGATCCTCGTATGTCGGGCAGTTCTGCAGCAGATGTTCAGCGGTCATTTTCCCGGTACCACACGGGCATTCGTCGGTTCCACCTATCTTCAATTTGTTGAATAGGTGGTACCTCAGTCTATTGTGGCCAGTGCGAAGTCTGAAGACAACGACCTGCTCTCTTCTGTTCAACTGGTAATAGGCATCGTTTTTGGTGTAACCAGTATGTTCGGTTTCCCATTTGGTCATGTATCTGGCTTTAATAAGCCGTTTTGACTCTTCGTACGTCATACTAGTATCTGTTTGTGGTAGTCTTGCACCTTCTTTTGCCAGTCTGTCTGCCTCCTCGTTGCCTTGGATGTTGCAGTGTGATGGGACCCACTGTACCACTACCCTTTTTGGTGCGGACTGCTGGCATAGTTGACAGAGTGCTGCTCTTAAGTCATTAAGCTCAGTGTTTTTCTGGCTTTTTAGCGCTGTGACTACGGCCAGAGCATTTGTAAGAAGGACTATATGGCTTTCATTTTCTTTATGTGTCACCATTTCTTCCACTGCCGCCCTCAGTGCCTCTGCCTCCGCTCTGAAATTGCTTGTGTACTTACCAGTAGCGAATGACAGTGTTATTTTTCTGCCATTTGGTAGGTTCAGGAATGCTCCTGCCCCTCCGTTCTGTGTAGTGTCTGTTACAGAACCGTCGGTGTATGCATGGGTCCAGTCCATGCTTGGGTAGTTTTTCAATATAAAGCTTGGGGTAGTATCTCTCCTTTCTTTTTCAGTCTGGCAGTTTTTGTTTCCAATACCTGGTATATTTTCTACCACCTCTGGAAATATATCTTGCCTCCAGGTAGGTTTTCGTACAGTAGTGATGGGCTTTGGTGTTGTTAGTGCGTTTATGGGATCTTCGTGCATCTTTGCTTTGGCTATTTCTGCAAAGTTTCTTCGCTTTAGTTTCCCATTTCCCAAATTGTTTAGTCTCTGGTGCATTGGGTGGTCAGTCAGTCTTCGGAGTTTCGCAGGACATCGAAAGACTGCCAAATTGCAGCAATGAAAGAGGAATTATTTTGGTATCAACAGAATCATCTTGGACAGATTAAAAGAGATAGTAGACTAAAATCTCTAAGAGGAACAGGCAGGATTCTGCCAGGGAAGATTGTGCACAGATCATATAACTACTCTACACACCATATGGGTTCAGTGGTCTCGGGGTAAGGTGTCCGCATCGACCTTTTCTGTTATTGTTGGCTATAAGTTTCATAATGTAGACATCAAAGGATGGAAAGAGAACAGGTATTCAGTAGACACTATTGTCACAATTCGAGTACCTGGACTATGCTGATGATCTGGTACTATCGTCACACAGTCATAGCTAAATGAAAAAAAAAAAAAAAAAATTGGACAGGGTGAAAACACAATCAGTCACATTAGGACTGAATATCAACATGAAGAAAACCAAACTCCTTAAAATTAACCTGATCAACAAAGAACCAATCTTGCTGGAGGGATAGCTGTTGGATCCAGTGGAAGCCTTTATCTATTTGGACAGCACAAACGACATGTCAGGAGGTAGATTCAGATGTAAGGATCAGAATTGGAATAGCCTTCCTGATACTAAACAACACACAGACATCAGGGGAAAAAAACCAAGATTCGCACCAAAGATAGAATATTCAACGCTAGTGTCAAGTCGGTACTGTTGTATGGGGATGAAGCTTAGAAATGAATCTAGGTGATACACCAAAGACTTCAGTCATTCGTTAACAGTTGTCTACAAAGATAATGGGCATAAAGTCGTAGGACATGGTGAAACCTGTCGGAAAGAAGTCAATGACAGCCACTGGAACAACATATTAAGATAAGAATATGGGGATAGATAGGGTTCACAATGACGAACCCAACATAGTCAGACATATGGAATTCTCAAGGGAAGATAAAGAGAGGTAGACCTATACTGTAAATACACAGAGAAGAGAATGTGAGAAGGAAGTACAGTTAAACAGTTACACCTGGAGAGACAGAAAGAGTAGCCCAAGACTGTGTATGCTAGCAAGATCTGGTAAATGGTCGATGCACTGAGAGGAGCGAGGAGCTTTAATTGGCTGAAAGCGTATACAGGATGAATTAGTCAGCTGTATGCCCAACCTATTGTAGCCGCCTCTTACTACATGCCTGGCAGGTTACAGTGTAACTATTCTTTGCTCTCCTTATAAGCCCTGGTAACATCCTAAAGCCACTAGAAAAATAAAAGAAGACCTCTACATTAATAATAAAAGAGGAGTGACTAAAGTAAGACTAAGAAGGGCTGGGCACGGGGCGAGCTATCTCATCCTGTATAAATCATAGGCCTCAAGTAAAATAAAGGGAATCCCTAAACCACATGGTAGTAGACTCTCTACACTAGATGGTAAAAGAACAACTAAGCCAAATCTAGACTTTCAGCATTAATTCAACCCTCTTTGAAATTTAGCCGTAACTTGACAGGAAGATTTTTTCCACTACTCACCACAAACATGCACCGGCACTCTCCTCCAGTTGCAGCAATATATGCCAAGTACGATGCATGCTGCCACAGCTATAAGGGCTAGAACTGAGCCACTGGAAGAAAAGCATGAAAATTGGTCACATGTAGAATTGAATATCACATACAGCACGGATCAGCTATATGGTGCTTGATGCTGGATCCAGCCCATCATCTGAAAATATCTGACCATAAAACTAAAATACCCCATTCCCCAGTGGTCCTAAAAGTAATGCAGGTATGTATTTCAGACTCGGGTTGCTATAGCTGAGAGATAAGAATCCTACAAGTTATAAGCATTCCCTAGTCTCAAGGAAGGTGATATCAGTGCCTAGTCCTATCAGAGATGAACAATGGATTTGGAGGTCCCATGTACCAGCTGTGCATGTAAAATAACCTTTGGCAGTAGAAAATTGAGAATAACAGGCTGTTAGCCACTGCCTGAGCAAATATTTTAAAGGCAACTAAATTCCTACCCAATGGCTGCCGACATGAAAGCCAAAAGGCGACAACCACTTCATCACACAAAGACACAACATGCCTGTTTGTCTGCACACTCAATTGCAAGTATTAAAATAAACTTCTACACCCTGACAGGTGTACAAGATGAGTGACTAAGTGAGAGAAATTACTTCAGATCTGACCTGATCCAGAAACAGAGCTCCAGGAGGATTTATAGTACTAAAGAATAAAGGTTTTTTGTCCTTGCAGTCACCATGCACTGTACAGACTATTTTTTATTTTAATTCTGATAGAAAAGAACCTCAGCCGTACTAAGGTTTTGAATGCAAATCTTTGTGGACTATAGTACGATATCCAGACTGCTCAGCCAGCTGTTTCTACAATAGTTAATTATGTTTCATTATTGCCTGTGTGTTTTTAATCTTCACCATTATCACCTTCTGGTGCATATGCCGTCAATCAATCATCTCTAAGTAGACCTGTCCTGTGTTATTAAAAGTAAAGTAAAGTAACCCATAGCTTTACTGCCGTAGGGGTGTGAGGTCACATATCAAAGGCTCGGCTATATGAGAGCGGTAGCCATCTCCTCTCCCTCGCTGCTTTTACGTCCCGGATTGAACCGGCACCCATTTCTTCTTCTTCTTCGTACGCTGTCAGATGTCAACCTGTATTTTTTTTTAAAAAGCAGCGGTTATCCTGAGGCTGTCCGGCACCCATTTAAGGCTGGGTTGACCCGGGAGGCATTGCAGTCTGAAAAAACATTTCCGGTTCAACTGGGGAATGAACCCAGGACCACTCAGATGCGAAGCCAGCGTGCTAACCACTGTGCTCCAGATATTTCCAACTTCTATTATCTCCAGATATTTCCAACTTCTCTCTGTTTTTTTTTATCAGCTTCTAGGTCTCTTCTCCGTGAGTTTTTTGGCCCTCATCTTTTTCCCTGTGGTGGCTCCATAATAGTGATTTCCTGATGGTACTGGCTTGGGACTTTCTTATGTATGGCCTATCTAGCACCACCTTCTTCTTAATATTTTCTGTTCCACCAGTCTATGTCCTATTCTTTCTCATAATCTTTCATTCGTAACCATGTAAAACCACTGTAGGCCCCAGAATCTTTCTCAGGGATTTGTTGATAAAAGCCCTGCAATCTCTTAATATTGAGTTTGACCATTCGACACATTTCTGCTCCATATAAAAGGACAGACCACATTTGAGTTGAAGATTCTTAGCTTGGTTTGCATTTTCATCCCTTTTGACTTCCATATGGTTTTCAACATGACAAAGGTCACTCTTGCCATATCTATTCTTTACCTTACAGACACTAAGACATTGTACAACAAAGCCTTCATCCACAACATCTTTACCTGTAGTAGAATATTTACCAATTTACCATTCACCTTACAGACACTAAGACATTGTACAACAAAGCCTTCATCCACAACATCTTTACCTGTAGTAGGATATTTACCAATTTACCATTTACCTTACAGACACTAAGACATTGTACAACAAAGCCTTCATCCACAACATCTTTACCTGTAGTAGGATATTTACCAATTTACCATTTACCTTACAGACACTAAGACATTGTACAACAAAGCCTTCATCCACAACATCTTTACCTGTAGTAGGATATTTACCAATTTACCATTTACCTTACAGACACTAAGACATTGTACAACAAAGCCTTCATCCACAACATCTTTACCTGTAGTTGGACATTTACCCTTTACCATTCTAGCTACTCAGAATCGGCAATCCTAGTCTATACAGATAGATCAGCATTCAAATCTACCTCGTTTGCAGGGTATGTTATCCATGTAAAATACTATGGGTCCGTATATGAGTTTTGTGATTCATGCGACAAATTTTACACCAACAGTTTGACTTGGGAGAGTTGATGCCAATAGACTGTTATTTTTAGTGACCCCAAGTTGGTTCTAGAGATGCTGAAGCACACCCCATACAACAAAAAGGAGACACTTTTGGTTGGGAGAGTGATCAACAATATTTTCACTGCCCACAAGATTAATGTCACCTTGCAATGGATCCCTGGACATATGGCAAAAACAGAAGCCTCCAAACAAAAATTGGATAGACCCTGCAGTAACCACACAGTCAAACAAAATATTAAGAATAATGCCAAGGAAATCTGAATGACGGGAACAACAGGTCTCAGAGTATTTAGCAAAACGTCACATCCAAAAAGTAATGATGACATAAATAAACTACAAATAAGAGATTAAAGTCATCTTTCAGTTCTGAACAGGACACACCAGAGTCAACAGCCACTTGAACTGCATGAATCCCCAGCATTTGGCCTTGTGCAGACATTGCTCTCACCCTGAAGAAACAGACACTTACTTATTGAGTGCAAGGCGCTTTCGGCCATGAGTAAAAGATTCTTACAAGCACTGTTGACATTTACCAACACACTGTACGAAGCAGTGAAACAACTGAAGAAGACCTGTATCTATATAAGAATGGCATTGGACTGCCAAGAGCAGACTTGCTCAGCAGCTATGGGATAACAGCAACCTCACAGACACTAAGACATTGTACAACAAAGCCTTCATCCCAAACCTGCTATGTGGTCAACTTTCCCAGGGTACAATGAGCAAGATGACAGCAGTCAGTGAATGACAGATGATTGCTTGAGTCTTGGTAAGCAAATCAGAGCTGTCCAAGACCCTATTGCTTCCCCAAGTGGCGACACTGGAAACAGGCTGCATCCATACTGACTGGCTGAGAAAATAGGGACAACAAACAAAGTTCCAAAAATGCAGTGTACTAAAACCGTGATTGACCGAAAGGTGTAGATACCACAGTCTTGTTGTTTAACTGTGACACAATATAACAAAATGTTCTTGTCAAGAAGAACAAAGATCACCTTTACCCAAATTTTCTATTATCATCATATTATCTCCTCCTAAAAAAAGGAGATAACAATACCAAAAACGTATCAAAACCTGCTTTCTTAACTTAACGTCTTTATACTGGTTTAGAAGACTCTACAGAGAATGTATGCAACCAGTTTCTTGAAGGGTGGTTTAACCGATGTGCGAATCCATCTTAATAGAATCAAACACTAGAGCTAAGTAGACCCGCAGCCAGTTAGGGGCCATCTATAGTTGCTCCTAACAAACCACCTGGGGGTGGCAATAATCTTCTCATCTGGTCCTTTCACATATAATCTTCGTCTTGCTGAATTATTATCTTAATGTCACAGAGATCTTACACAATAGGCCAGATCATGTCAGTCTTCGTCGCTAGAGGAGGTCCCAATGATGTGTCAAAGTGGATGGCTTCGGGGCTCCAAGTTGTGGCTGTAGATGTGGAACTCGGCTGGCTGCTGACCTCAGGTGATGTCTTCGGCGCAGCTGTGACTACGTATCTGTCTGTAATAAGACAAGATAATAGATCAATTAGTGTTTATTTTTGTTGAGGTGACTTGGCTTGACTGAAGTAGCTCCTCTTTAACTATGGAGTGTAGAGTTTTCTACAGTGCAATGAAGAGTCCTCTTTAATGTTTCTTGTGGCTTATAGTTTCTACAAGTTGTGGTAGATGGTCCATTGCTCAAACCTCCTTAGTTGCTCCTTTTCTACCGTGGGGTGTAGGGAGCAACGAGTAATCAGGGTAATATGAAACATACTCATCAAGATCCCACCTCATGTCCTTGTTTGTGCTCCTGGAAACAGGCTATGCCACAGCAGTTTGTACAATGGAGTGAGGATCGACACTGTAATTCCTATAGTGGTGAGCTTACTGGGAAGCCTTACATTGCACTACGGTTAAGAGGACCTCAGTGCAACTTACAATTATGCCTTGGGATGTTAGAAGAGCCACTGTAACCTGCTTCCAAATAAATGTTATCATGAGTTAGCTCAACTCAACACAAGTAGCTTCGAACACCAACAACAACTTCTTCATCATCATCATTATTACCATCATCAAGACTGTAGGTGGTTTGAAGTCAGATTTTTTTCTCCCAGATGAATTACTCTGTGTGGTTTCATCTACACATTTTAGTCAGAGTTTATGTGTTGAGCATACCTTGGCAGGCATTTTGTTGTGCTCAATTTAACTCCCGACTATGACAGCATGTGTAACCTGCCACACAAGCAAAGAAGGCATCCACGTTCTAATATAACCAAAATGTCTATGGCAGGGCTGATGGACTGGCAAAGAAGGGGTCAAAACAGATACAGATCTGCAAGATGGCCAGACAACTTGTGAGAACAGCAGGTGAGTGGACTTGGCTGGGAAGATGGGACATGAGAAACACAGGGGTGGAGATCCTCAGACATTTGGCAAGCCCTGGCCAAAATCAAGGCATCGATCAACTCGCGAGGAGATATTGGAGCATAATTTTCTGGCTCTGAGTCCAGCGCATCGCACTCAATGTGCACCTGAACAGAATTCAACCACAACACAATCCAGAGTGTTAGCTGTGTGGACATCCATATGAAACTGCTGAGAATATAGCAGTGAATGAGCTGACAGCAGCCAGTGACTCAGGATGAACACAGAGGAAGATGAAGAAACTGTTGATCATCATTTCTTTAACTGCAAAGTCCTCAGTGATGTTAGGAAAGTGCTTCTTCCTCTCTGAGGCCAGATAAATGAAAAACATTGTTTGGTATTAAACAATAAACACATGTAGATACCACTACATTGCACTGGGCCATATAACAAGAGCTACAATGTTGCTAGCTCTGTAATAACAAGATCTACTTACAACAGTAAGAGTATAATGATCTGCAAAAGTGAAAGGCTACCAAGAACATGATTGAAGAAAACTATCCAAAACAATCATGGATATATGTCAACATGGATGGAGCAGCAAAAAATGCTGTTATAAATTAAAGTGCTGGCTCTTTGTCTCATATCCTGAAAGCTGTTGTGCAACAAGGAGTATTCCCACTGGTAAATTCTATTCCAACTACACAGCTGAGGTCTAAGCTCTAGAACAGTCTGCTAATATGATACATACCAGCAGTTGCGACTGGCATCATGTAGTTGTCTTCACAGACGCATTATCTGTATATCAAGCCCTGAACACAGCGCTCTGTCGCTGCTATATTAGGTTTTTGCCACTCCTTAAAAAAATGGCACGCTGATCGTGTCTGCTAATCAGCCGTGATGCACGCATTTTTAACATTTCAATGTTTACTTTACAGAGGGGTAGAAAAAACACTTGCGCCTGAAGAATGTGTCTACTAATTAGGTAATTGATGATCTAGCTTAATAGAAAAGATGTTGCTCTAAGTTATTGTGAAAAAACGAACATTCTACTACAATGAAAACACAAGTTATGCAGTTGTGAATTGGTTGGGTAAAAAGTCAGTGTTTTTAATATTTCATTATGATTTTTTAAAAATAATTATAAAAAACACGTGCGTCAGAAATTAACATTTTCTACCGATAATAAAAGTACATAGGACAAAAAACAAAAATTTGTAAAATTTCCAAATCGTATTCATTCTCTGTTGTTAAATTATAAAAGAGGTCAAGTGAGATTATTGGAAGTTTACACCTAAACCTGATCGTTGCATAAATAATTAGGTCTATATCAAATGGGATATAAAATGCGACATGTTTAGTTTAACAGAATGTTATTACATACATATATTTACATAATAACAGCCAACACAAATGTAGTGGTTAATTTATATTTTAAAATAGGTTCTTAGACATCTACACTTCACTAGCTCCTACTGTTCTCAGACATACTGTATCATTCATGCTTTCTCGTTCTCCCACTATGAACTTGTGCATTTACAACTGGAGATATTTGTAACAAATGATTCTCCATTATACATTTTAATCGTGACAAGCTGTTCTTAATGCCCAATGCCCGTTTTTCAACCCTAGCTACTGTTAAATGCACGAGTTCATGGAAGTTAGTCAGAGCCATGAATGACGAAACTCCATCAAACAAACAAATTACCATCAAGCAGGGCGACAACATGCTCACTGGAAAAAAAAGCCGCAAACGCCTTTATTGAACATTATGCCAGAGCAAACCACATTGACGCCCCTACAGATAGGCATACAGACATTAGGGAAGAACAAAAGGGGCACGACAACATCAATATGCCACCAGAAGAGCACATGATGGCAAAACTAACAATGAATGAAATGGAAGAGGCCATGAGAACTTTAAAGAAAAAGAAATCACCCGGAAAAGATGGGGTAACAAATGAAATGCTGATGGGGCTGGGCCAAACAGCAAAGAGGAAGTTACTATCAGTCCTGAACCAAAGCTGGAAAAGGGGTATTGTACCTCAAGCATGGAAAGATGCAGAACTTGTACCAGTACCAAAGAAAGGAAAAGATAAGACAGATCCAAATGGATACAGGTCTATCAGTCTACTGAGCTGTGTAGGCAAACTGATGGAACGTATGATAAACACCAGACTGATGTGGCATCTGGAAGAAAAACACATACTAATTCCACAGCAAGCAGGCTTTAGGCAGCACAGATGCAATGAGGGTCAGATCACCCTCATAGTCCAGAAAATAGAGGATGCTTACCAGGAGCAAAAACATACAATAGCGGTTTGGGTGGATCTAGAAAAGGCATTTGACAAGGTCTGGAAAGAGGGACTTAAAGTCAAGCTACGAAGACGTGAAGTTTGTGGGAAAATGTACAAATGGATCAGTCACTACCTCAAAAACAGAACAGCCAGAGTTCAAGTACAAGGGCAGATGAGCAAAAAGGTGACACTTGAGCAGGGAGTACCCCAAGGGGGAGTACTGTCACCCACACTCTTCCTGGTGTATATAAATAACATAACGGAGAATATACCAAGAAGAGTCCACAGCTCCATGTTTGCAGACGATCTGGCTATGTGAACCTCTAAAAAGAATCTCACCATAGCAAGTAATTGGATGCAGCAGGCCCTAACATTGCTGGAGGAGTGGGCGAACTCATGGCTGGTCAAAATAAATGAGGAAAAAAACAACATGTACGATATTCTCTCAAAACACCAAAATAAGTCTTAACGGCAAATATCTGCGGCCAAATGACAACCCAAACTACCTGGGAGTCACATTTGAACGACGCATGACATGGAAAAGTCAGATCGAGAGAAACCGAATGAGAGCCAGAGAAAGAATGGCAATCATGAGGAAACTTGCTGGCACAAGCTGGGGAGCAGACGAAAGTATACTAAAGAATCTGTACACTGGAAGAGTGAGACCAGTTCTCGAGTATGGCATTGCGGCATGGACAACAGCAGCAAAGGCGAACTTCGATAAAATTAGCAAACTTTAAAGCCAAGCCATGAGAGTCATAACAGGAGGCATGAAGTCAACACCAATTGTAGAACTTGAAAAGATTACAAAACTGCAATCCATGACCGACAGAAGAGACTGCAGAGCCCAGCAGCAAGCAGAGAAACTCAGAAGACTGACTGACCATCCAATGCAAGAGAGACTAAAAAATTTTGGAAATGGGAAACTAAAGCGGAGAAACTTGGCAGAAATAGCCAAAGCAAAGATGAACGAAGACCCTAAAAACGCACTAACAACACCAAAGCCCATCCCTACTGTACGAAAACCTACCTGGAGGCAGCATATATTTCCAGAGGTGGTAGAAAATATATCAGGTATTGGAAACAAAAACAGCCAGACTGAAAAAGAAAGAAGAGATACAACCCTGAGGTACATAACGAAAAACTACCCAAGCATGGACTGGACCCATGCATACACCGACGGTTCTGTAACAAACACAACACAGAACGGAGGGGCAGGGGCATTCCTGAGCCTACCAAATGGTAGAAAAATAACACTGTCAGTGGCAACTGGAAAATACACAAGCAATTTCAGAGCGGAGGCAGAGGCACTGAGGACTGCAGTAGAACAAATGTTGACAGGTAAAAGGAATGAAAGCCATATAGTCCTGCTTACAGATGCCCTGGCCGTAGTCACAGCACTAAAAGGCCAGAAAAATACTGAACTTAATGATTTAAGAGCAGTACTCTGTCAACTATGCCAGCAGTCCGGACCAAAAAGAGTAGTGGTACAGTGGGTTCCATCCCACTGTAACATCCAAGGCAACGAAGAGGCAGACAGACTGGCAAAAGAAGGTGCAAGACTACCACAACCAGATACTAGTGTGACATACGAAGAGTCAAAAAGGCTTATTAGAGCTAGATACATGACCAAATGGGAAACAGAATATACTGGCTACACAAAAAACGATGCCTATTACCAGTTGAACAGAAGAGAGCAGGTCGTGGTCTTCAGACTTCGCACAAGCCACAACAGACTGAGGTACCACCTATTCAATAAATTGAAGATAGGTGGCACTGACGAATGCACCTGTGGTACAGGGAAAATGACCGCTGAACATTTTCTGCAAAACTGCCCGACATACGAGGATCAGAGAAAGCAGATGTGGCCATCACCAGTGGCAACACTAGACAAGCTCTATGGCAGTGTCGATAGCCTCAGGATGACCGCTGCTTTTTTCGAAAAAATACAGGTTGACGTTTGACAGCGTACGAAGAAGAAGAAGAATGCACGAGTTCACCTCCTTTTTCTCCATGCATACCCAATCCGAACCCGTACATTCTAATTCATTTTGTGCAATGTGTTTCTAGTATGTGTTGTTTTGGAAATATTTGTTTTGGAAAGAGCCTCCAAAATAAAGTCATATATGTCTGTATTGATGTTTAAATTGATGTGAGTTTTCAGAAATCGGTTTACTGTGAGAAATGTTAATGTGGACTTCTTCATATGCTTCATTTTAGTATGTTGAAATGTTCCCTGGTGACAAATGCCATGCCCAGGATTTCTTGGTTTTGTGTAAATCTGTGTGTTTGTGTAATAACTTTTCTTGTCAAGGCTTTATAAACTTTAGATGTTATATATTTGTGGCAGTGATTCCCTATAAATGACCTGCTGTGATATGATTAGGGTGTGATTTTGTATTTGTCTAGTACTTTACTCATGGAGGAGCAGACTGGACCAGACCTAGCACTCATTCCTTCAAACTTAAGATGTAGCAATATATGTTGTGCTTGTGCAAGCTTAACGTTAAAACTAACTTTCTCTTCCTTATCTTCACAAAGTGCAATGTAAGTTTGATAAAAATCAATTTTCACCTCTAACTGCTCAGACTTTTTCCAATTATTTCCAAATTTGTTTAAATTATTAACTGTGCTATTGTTAACGTGTGTGTCTTGCGATGTCTAAAATTGCAATGTCTATTTTATCTAATGCATTCTCTAGAAGTTTGTGGTGTTTTAAAACAATGTCTAATAAAATATGAAGATAAGGAGGAGCCACTTTTTCAATTTCAATCTCTAGCATTGGCTTATACAAAAAGCTGTGGTACTGTGGCACTTGTTTTTTATTACCTTCCCAAACTTCATAAATCTCCTATGGTCTGTTTTTAACATGGTCAGTTTTCTTGGTTTGCAAGTCTTGGTCTGGCTGGATGTCTTTATTTCATTACGTGACTGTAGATACCAAAGGCATGGGAATGTTCCTTGACCTCCTCACAGGCCGTAAATTGTTTTTCAGAAATCATAATCGCCCAAGAAAAAAAGGACCATTTTCTTCCCTTCCCACTCTAAATCTTTCAACAACTCTATTTGAGCTTTGATGCTATTGACAAATATTACTAGATTCTCATGGGTGTCTCTTACACAAGGACAGTGTTTGTTTTAGAATTGGGCTTTGTTAAATTTACTTCTTCTTCTTCGTTCGTTCTCAATCTCCCACTACCAAACCCTGAAAGGGCTTAAGTAGCAGAATGTAGTCCTGGGAACAGAATGTGTTGTGTTGTAGTTTACAGCTTGGATGCGATATTTGCACCTTTCGATCCAGCACATCTGACGTCAGCAAGCATTTTTTGAGTACCGGGTTAGCATTCCCTCTTCGATCCCTTCTCCTTAGCCAGTCTGCCCTGATGCAGCCTGTTATCCAGGATCACCGCGTGGAGGTGTAGAAGGGTCTTGGCAGCTCTGGTTCGCTGGCCCTGACGCTAGCAGTCAGCTATGGGTCGCTGACCACTGCAGTTCTTGCGCTGCTCAGCATCTTGATCCCTGCTAAATTTACTATTTGCATTGTAACTTTTAAACTACCTTTTTACTGATCTCCATCAACCTTAACCCACACTTCTTTTTCATGAATACAGTTTCTATGCCATGTTCATAATCCTTCCCTCTTGTAGTCATTAAGGAGACAAGAAACAAATTCTGGCAAATCTTGAATGTGTGCAAATGGTATCGCTAGGCTTTGTCCATCATCCCCTACAAACTCTTTCATTCCAACATGCACCCATTTATGCGTGATCTCTCTTGTCCACTGTCTTTCTGCTCCTTCATGTGCTATCTCTACACCAATTTCCATTAACAGTTTTCTATGTTTTCGTTCTTGTCTCCAGGTAAGACATACTGTTTCTTTTAAGGTTAGTGCTAACTACGTGGACATTAAAATTTTATTTTTAACACCAGCGGCCTTATCAATTTCGTTGCGAGATGTGTATGAAACGTGTCTCAGTTCATGTGCATGTTGAAGCTCAAGTGAATCACTGGATGTGCCTGCAATATGTTTTCTAACATTGTGGAGAAGGTGGAAATCATTTTTGCTTTGTAGGAGTTCTTGCTGCTGATGTTTTTTTACTGTGATTTAATATTCTTTGCAATACATTTGATTGCTGTCTTGTTTTGCATTTTATAATAGTGCTATGTGCTATTGTGAGCTTTCTACAAATGAGATGTGTGAACAATGTCTCTTCCTCTTGTGTTAGTTGCTGTGTAATCAGCTTATTCATTATCATTTGTACTGTAGTGTCACATTTGAACATAGGGGATGATGGGGTACTCGTTATGCTGATTAATGGTTTTGTTGGCGTAGACATGGCAGTAGAGAGAAGCATGCTGGTGTGAGGAGGCACATCGAACTCATCTTGCATACTTATGTCCTCATTGACATGCTGGCTAGGCACAGTGGAGCAAGACGGGACTGCGATGGAGCTAGTGTTCGTGTTATATTTACTTACAACTCCCAAACATTTACGAGAATGATGCACACACACACTACAATCATTTATATCACAGTCAGGATCAAAGTCTGTCCAAATATGTTGACTCATATCTGCCTCTTGTTTAGACTGTGCAACTAAATTTTCACTCTGTCTTCTTTTAATATTTGTGAACCTAAAAACGCATCTGCGACAAAGAGTGGCGGAGTGTTGTGTTTGTAAATCTTTGTGTACATTTATGCCACAGATAAGCAGCAAATCCTCCATATGAGAAAGACAATGTAATGGTTTCAGACTTTTCCTTTTCTCCTTCAAAATTATGGATCATTTACCACACACTCTACACAGAGCAGCCAAACACTTCATGTGGTGGTCTAAAGTTTGTTCCATTTTTGAAAAACGTATATAATGATAATATTGGACTCAGTTGACAATTGTTTCCACTTTCAAAAACTGCTGAATTAAAATTTCATCGGTTTGCAACAGTCTGAATTGGTGTACATAGGTAGAAACATGCAACAACGTGTGTAATCTATTCCCAAGAAAACAAAAAACTGGTTTAAATGTTCAAAAAATTCATAACTTCATTAAACATAATGAATACAATGTGATTTAAATTGGAAATAAATCTATATTATCATCTCTTTATTCTTTAATAGATGTCTTGCCAGATGAGTGCAACATTTGTTTGTAATTTGATATTAGAAAGTATTATCTATGTCAACAATTTTCACAAAATATGTTCACCTTTTTTAAACCAGTATTGTAGGCTTATAAAAACGCACACAATTTTTAAAAATCCACAGAATAACGAAGCAGACGATAAATTTATGGCAGTGTGTTATTTCCGTCCTGCTAGTAATGTGAACTTAGATATATTGATAGAAAGACAGGTAAGTTTTAGAGCTCCTATTTCCCCTTTTGACCTTTTCCCATGACCTCTCTGTTTGCATAAATTACCCCACACAGAAAACGGATTCGCATGATCAGCTAAAATGCATAGTTTCACATAAAAACGAACCGCCGTGGTGAAGGGTGGTTGTTGTTGTTTGCCCACTTTGAGTAGATTTACTCTTTTGTGCGCCTTGAAAAGGACGTTAAGTGGCGGTTTGTTGTAGCTTTCCTCACATCCCGAACGTGTTGATGAAGGTGGACCGGGGTCTTCCAGGCGGTTGTGCTATGCTTGGCTTCATCTGCGTGTCGCTCATTACTACAGGGAGTTTCCAGAGAGGACTATAGGGAAGCTGAGGTGTGGGTCTTGGCCAGTATATTTTGCCTGACCCTGACTAACATGTCTGATCAGTATGTTTTGTCTGATCCTGACTAACACAAGTCTGATCAGTATGTTTTGCCTGTATGTTTTGCCTGACCCTAAGTAACACATGTCTGATCAGTATGTGTTGCCTGACCCTGACTAACATGTCTGATCAGTATGTTTTGCCTAACCCTAACATGTCTGATCAGTATGTGTTGCCTGACCCTGACTAACATGTCTGATCAGTATATTTTGCCTAGCCCTAACATGTCTGATCAGTATGTTTTGCCTGACCCAAACTAACATGTCTGATCAGTATATTTTGCCTGACCCTGACTAGCATGTCTGATCAGTTTTTTTGCCTGACCCTGACTAACATGTCTGATCAGTACATTTTGCCTGACCAGACGTTAAGTATTCCTCCCCCTCAAGGGTGGTAAACTCCCACAACCTAAGGAATGAACTAAGTAGGCTACTTGCCAGTAAATGAATTATACCAAGCGGTTACCATCCCATTGTAATATAGCAAGGAATGAGAAGTCAGGCATGCTTGCAAAATTTGGAGGAGGGAGCATGTAAACAGGGAGACAGCAAAATCACATATTTTGAGAGTTATCCAGGCTGTTAGAAGAGATCAGAACCAACCTGACAATGGCTACCACATTCTTGACCGACAGGGACAGATCACAATGCTTCTCCTCAGTACTGGGCATAGCAGACTATAAAAACATATACATAGGCTTCATCTGTCTGCTTCACCACTGTGCATGTATGAACTGAGCAAACAAACTGCAGAGCATGTTTTACAGGACTACCCTCTGTACAGCCAGATGAGGAAGACTCATTAGACAAATTGTTCAACACTAAACTCAAAGTTGTATGGAGATATAGCAGAGCTTCAGACAATGATTGAGATCATCATGGAAATTTGTTTGATGGTTGTAAAAATCAATGAGCTCCCAGAGGATGCCATCACCTTGTCAAGGAGGGGCGCTTGCGACACCCAATGAGCTATTCTGGTGGAAACATGTGTTCCTGGTAGGTCCACTCAAGCCGAATAGGTCACCAAAGAGGGATCAGACTAAGAACGGTAGCAGCTGGGCGGGTGATACTTAAGATCCCATAACAAGCCCAACAAGGAAAGTCCAAAGGAAAGAAAGTCATCATCTTAAAAGTGAAAACTGAGCAAGCATAATAGACTCAAGGGTAATCTTTACAATAAAATGAGGATTTGGGCAGATGACAGGTGTCCATGTAGGAAGCATATCAAGACCATGGAACATGCTACAAAACTGTTGCTCATACAGGAAGAGAGAACAACACTGGCCTAATAAGACAGATGCAAGACAGAAGCTGTATGGAGATAAAACAATCTTACAAACAATGGTGTCCTTAGTAAGAGAAACTGTGACCTTGATCTGAAGATGAACGAAGAAGAAGTAGAAGACAACAACATGGCTGAAAGGCGCATGTCTCCACAAAAGATGACAAAAATGTATAAAAACAGCAGTTGACTAATAAACTAATAAACAAACGAGTGGACTTACGTGTAATGGCAGGTTTTATTGTAACGAAGGGTTCAGGTTTACTGCATATGTTGTCAGCGGTAGCATCTGACAGGAAAGTGTAGTTAAGCCCCAAGAGAGTGCAGCTGAAGTGAAACATACTTCAGATCAATAAACATTCAAACTAGGCCTCTAAAACATTCACTAACAATAGTAGAGAACATGGCCCTAACGATTTTCCTTGTAATAGAAGCTGTATGGCAGTGTTGGGAACCTTGAGCTGACGACTACCTTGACTAGAGTCAATGGTGTGGATATCTGATGGCAAATGAAGAAGCAGCAGAAGAGCATGGGATCAGCATGCTGATTTAATTGGAGTTTACCATTTTTATTTCTGTGTTGATTTCATTTCCTTTGATTTCCGTTAAGTTCCCCATTTCAATAAAAGCTCCTCTTGTCTTGTCTTTTGTATTCTTATTTTGATATCTTTATCCTACTGTGTCTATATTTCTACCAAGATATACTAATAATTCCACATCTTGCACGAGTCCACATCTTGTAGGAGTGTGTCTCCCAAAACAATCTGATTGTCATTATTTGCATTTATTCTCATAATATTAGTTTTTTTCTCTGTGCTTCTCAGTTTCAATTTCTGTTACCTCTTAAGTATAACTTATTTCCTATTGTATCTGAGTGCAGTTATGGGACAGAAGAATCAAGGCATCGGCAAAGTCCAGATCATTAAGCTGTTTGTCAAATTCCATTTTTGTTGGTGGATGTTGTCTTCTTAATCCAGCCAATAGTCAGTAGAAAGGGAAATGATGGTAAGAGGCATCCATGTATCACATCAGTTCTTATATCAAAGGGTTTAGAAAGCTGACCTTCATGTAGAACTCTACACTTCATATTTAAATACATTTTCTTAATTATGTTAGAGAACTTCAAGGGTGCTCCACTGTAGTGGTCAGTCTGAGATTATTGGCATCACTGTAGAGCTGGTCCTTCTTTGTAGACGTTCAGATGTCAACTTGAACACATCTCAAGAGGGAGAGAAGAGTAACATCAGGGTCAGGTGATACATACTGACCATAACCAAACTCTCATTCACATCACACTCCTGGGAACAGGCTGTGTCACAGCTATCTGATCAATGATGTGGGGATCACAACTATGATCCCCACAGTGGTGAGATTACTGAGGATGCATGTATTTCACCACCTTTTCAAGTATGCTTTGTATTGTAAGAAAGCCACTGTAACCTGCCATCAAAGAAACATCGCCTTTAGTCAAAATGAACTCAGTATGTGTGGTTTGCAACAACATATCTCAAGAATGCAGTGGGTACGAAGGCTAACATTAGGATTAGGTAAAACATAATGGCCAAGGCCACAGCTTTCGTCCACACCTTGCACATAGAAACAGGCTGTATTACAACAGCCAGGCCAACAAGGTGGGCATCGACACTGTGATTCCTGTAGTGGTTAGCCTGCTGAGAAGCCTTACATTGCATTGCAGCGAGAAGGTACAAGGTCTATCTTCCTCAGTACACCGACAGATGTAAGAAAACCCACTGAAGATCAACTTCAAAGGGGAACTCGCATCCTGTAGAAATTAAATGTCATAAAAAAGGAAAGAGTTATGCCATAAAAAAGGATAGAGTTCTCCAGCCTATGGTAGAAGAGGAGAGGCAAGTTAAACAAGTTGTTTCTCTCTAGTTTGACTTGCTTATTAAAGTGGAGTATTGTGTTGTATTTTGCGCTTTAACTGTCTAGCGCAACTGACTACAGCATTAATTTCTCAAAGTGGTTTACATACCATAGGAGCACAGCCTTGGTGTTTCATGAATTCGAACACAAGCAAGTTTGGATTGAGAACCGTGATACTAACACTTCACCATGCAACCCCCCCCCCCCCCCCCCCCCCCCCCCCCCAGTCAAGTCATAACAGCTTACTCCTTCAGTCATACTGCTTTATCTCTGTAGAAAACTTACATGGTCTTTGGCTCACACAACATGTATCCTCTCACAGACTTGAAGTAGTTCTCATTACAAGGTCTACAGCCTCCTGTACAAACAGAAAGTAACAATTAGTCCCACATTATAAAGTCTACATCCTCCTGTACAGACAGAAAGTAACAATTAGTCCCACATTACAAGGTCTACCCTCCTCCTGGAAAATATAGAAAGTAACAATTAGCCCTTCATTGCAAGATCTAACTTGACTCAACATCCCTTGCTTGATCATGAATCCGAACACATGCAAGTTTCGTTTGTGACACATTCCCCTAACTACTTAACTATGTAATAACAATATAGATATGTAGTCTCTCCCCCCCAAATAAACCACAGCAGTGAGAATATGCAGCATAAAAATAGCTTTAAAAAAAAGAACAACCCAACAATAGTGTAAGCAGAAAGTGTTGTAATGCAGGCTTCCTGAGAGGGGTCAACTTCAGTGGTAGTCTTATAATTTGCAAGTAGCCAATGGCCAAGAGGTTGTGAGCTTGGTATACAATCCCAGTGTACCAGGTTCAAATCACATCAAGCTGAGCTTGACAGACAGACCATGTTGTGAGGTTTTTCATGGTATGACAATGTCTCCCAGTTCACACTGCTGTAAATGGGTACTTGTTAAAGTCAGTGAAGATTTTATGATCAGCTGCTGGTAGCTACGGAGTTCGATCTCTATTAGGGGTGCCCAGGTGCAATGAAATCAGTTCTATGAGCCATTTTCTAACAAGCATAAACAGGACAAGAAGAACATATTAAAGAATAGATTTACTGACCGTCCACTTGTGGCTCAAATCCAGGTTTACATTCACCATCCATCTTCTGGCAGTAAGACTCCATTGGAGCATTGGATAAATCCAATTCTGGCAGCTGGAACTTCTGACCCTGCTCTATGTTACACATGCATCTTTTCGTCTGCTCATCCAAGATGTTCCTTGGTTTATCCGGGTAGTCGGCTGTTGATAACATGGAATGGATGTTAAGATAATTATGTAATAGTTTAGCTTAGTCAAATAATCAATGTCATTGCACATGGTTAAACCCATGAGTGGGATCAAGATGCTGAGCAGCACATGAGCTGCAGTGGTCAGCGACCCATAGCTGACTGCTAGCATCAGGGCCAGCGAACTATAGCAGCCAAGACCCTTCTACACCTACACGCGGTGATCCTGGATAACAGGCTGCAGCAGGGCAGACTGGCTAAGGAGAAGGGATCGAAGAGGGAATGCTAACCCGGTACTCAAAAAATGCTTGCTGAAGTCTGAGTGTTGGACCGAAAGGTGCAAATATCGCAGCCAAGCTGTAAACTACGACACAACGCATTCCGTTCTCTGGACTACATTCTGCTACTTACCCTCTCAGGGTTTGGTAGTGGGAGATTGAGAACGAACGAAGAGAAGAAGAAGAAGAAAACCCATGAGTGCTCTAATCTTTTTCATAATTTTTGGAGAATCTCAGCACAATGCACGAACTCTGTAGCACCGGCAAGGATCCTGTAATAGATTGGGCAGATTTTTAACATAAGTTTTGAATTTTGCCCGGGCACCGGCTGGCCTACACTTTTCATTTTCCAACCACTACGGGATTTTTTAACGTGCGTGACACTGCCCCCCAGGCGCCCGATCTCTACTACCCAGAGAAAATACCAGAAAGTCCAGGTGCAAAAAAATCATGGTCTCCACAGTGGTTTGAACCAGCGACCTCCAGCATCCGAAGCCGACATCACAGTGTAAAACCTTAGACGAGGGATCTCTAAAATACAGCCTGCCACATTTTATCTGGCCCGCAGGAACTTGAAATAAAAATTCAAATATCAGGTAATTGTTTGTAAAATGTAAATTAATCTAACAAATGAATTCTGCTTTTCTTACCTGCAGTCATGTCATTGATTCTTTTGGTAGAGTATTTGCTAAGGTTTATCATTTTTACTTATTACACAAGGGAACTTTAAATTGCTCTTGCCCTTCGGCTCAATGTCATGTAATGATATCTGCACGTGTTTATCAGCTGTTGTCTAGTGCCATACAAAGTGTTCAATGTATCTGGCCATGGAGGAAAAAGTATTTTCCTAAAATTATTGAGCGATGAGCACTCAAAGAGATGATGACCAACGGTTTCATATGGGTGTGTACACAGCTGGCACTCAGGAGTATGTTTTGGTTGGATTCTGTTCAGGTGTTTGTTTAGTAGGATGTGTCTCAGTCAGAAAATCGTACTCTGATCCTTCCTTGTGAGTTGATTTACACTGTCATTTGGACTGGGGCTTACCATATGTCTGTAGACCTTCGTTCCATTGTTTCCCATGGCCCATATGTTCAGCAAAGTTTCTTTGTTTGTTGATCTTATGAGCTGTTTGTAAAGTTGTTGCTGTGTGTGGCTGTTTTTGTCTTGATCCCTCCTTTGCTAGTCTGTCTGCCTTGTCATTGCCAGGTGTGTTTGAGTGTCCAGGAATCCACTGCAGAACTATTTTGACAGCACTAGAAGTTATAATGTGGTCAATGTCTAAAGATATTTGGATAAGGTCAGGTCTACAATGACCAGCTTGAAGAGATGACATTGAGTCTGTGAAAATAACAGTGTTGAGCATTTGAAGGAAATGCATCAAAAACTATCCTTAGATGTTACAAAGAGGCTTCAAGTGCAGTGATCTCGGCTTTATAGTTGGAGCAAACCTCCCCACAAGCATTAGACAGTTCATCAGAGGATCCGTCTTGGTATTAACGCCATAACCTACTTTGATGGTGGCTTTAAACGCAGATCCATCAGTATATACATGTATCCATTCATCGGGAAAGGCATCAATAGTTCTTTGAGCTGCTCAAATGAGAGTACTTGGATCTGAACGTTTGGTTGTATCATCTATTAATTTTGCCTGTATTTCTGGTGTTTTAAAGAACGCTTGTGGAGGTATGTATTTACTACTCTCTGTAACTATTGTATTCTTTCTGGTAGATGGTATCTGTCTTTGATTTCACTAACATGGTGAAGTACAGACTTTTGTTTAATTCTGCTTTTTGGTTGCCAGTTTTCCACAATAAGTCTGTTGGGATGATCCCGTTTCATTTTGCTACTTTACTCATAAACTTCCATAATGCTTTATCCCTCAGCATTCCAAGGGGTTCCACATGTGTGTAGATTTCGCAAGCTGCAGTTGGTGTTGTCCTCATTGCTACACTAATGAAATGTAGAGCACTATTTTGCACCCTGTCCTGGGATTCCAAGTTAGATTTTGAACAAGTTGTAAGGAGCGTACTATCATATTCTATTGCTGAGCGCACATAACCAAGGTATATGCCTCTCAAAGTATCCTTGTCTAATCTCCATGATTGAACTAGCAAGCCTCTTTAAGAGCTGTAGACGTCTCACAGCTGCTTTATTCTTCACCTTCTGGATGTGATGCTTGAGGTTGCGTTGTCGGTCAAGCGTGACTCCAAGATATGTGGTCTGTTCTTCTCTAATCGATTGGTGGTGTTCTTCTAATCTCAAAATGACATTTTGTTTGGCAACTTTGTGGCTCTTGGTGAAGATGGTATACACTGTCTTTTCACAGTTGATTTTTAGTTTCCATGTCTGGCAGTGGGCATGCAGTCTCCTCAGGTCTCCATGTCTGGCAGTAGTCATGCAGTCTCCCCAGGTCTCCATGTCTGGCAGTAGTCATGCAGTCTGCTCAGGTCTCCATGTCTGGCAGTAGTCATGCAGTCTCCTCAGGTCTCCATGTCTGGCAGTAGTCATGCAGTCTCCTCAGGTCTCCATGTCTGGCAGTGGGCATGCAGTCTCCTCAGGTCTCCATGTCTGGCAGTAGTCATGCAGTCTCCTCGGGTCTCCATGTCTGGCAGTAGTCATGCAGTCTCCTCGGGTCTCCATGTCTGGCAGTGGGCATGCAGTCTTCTCAGGTCTCCATGTCTGGCAGTAGTCATGCAGTCTCCTCAGGTCTCCATGTCTGGCAGTAGTCATGCAGTCTCCTCGGGTCTCCATGTCTGGCAGTAGTCATGCAGTCTCCTCGGGTCTCCATGTCTGGCAGTAGTCATGCAGTCTCCTCAGGTCTCCATGTCTGGCAGTAGTCATGCAGTCTCCTCGGGTCTCCATGTCTGGCAGTAGTCATGCAGTCTCCTCAGGTCTCCATGTCTGGCAGTAGTCATGCAGTCTCCTCAGGTCTCCATTTAGCCTTTGTGGCTCCACTATCAATGTCGTCATGGCTCAGCCATATTGCCAGGTCATCAGCATGCAAAGCGTTTTCTGCTTTAATTTGGTCAGCCATGTCATTGATATAGATCAGGAAAAGAGTACAGCTTAGGGATGAGCCTTGTGGTAATCCTTCTAAAACGTCTTTAGAAGAGATTGCATCCTTCACCTTTGTCTGGATCATTCGCTCAGTGAGGAAGTACTTTATCCAATTGTAGAGCTTGCCATGAATTCCTATGATTATCAGAAGACCTTTGCTCCATAAACACAATCGTAAGTCTGTTGTAGGTAAAAAAAGATGGCTACTGTATGCTATTTGTTCTGGAAGCCATCATTTATTCTTTGAATTAACCCAAAATGCTGGTCTTCTGTGCAGCTACCAATTCTGAACCCTGCTTGTTCCTAGCATAAGGTGTTGGATTTCTCCAGGAACCAATAGAGACGTGTGTTTATCATTCTCTCTGCTAATTTGCTCAGGCACGATATTAGGGAGATATGCCGATACCTGTTTGGTTCATTCTAAGGTTTTTTTCAATATTGTCACTATATGTGCATTCCTCTATGTTTTAGGAAGCTTGCCATTTCTCCATGTCATGTTTATCAATCTGAGGACAGCTTCATTACCTCGAGTCCCCAGGTGAAGAAGCATTTCATTGTAGATCTTGTCTGGTTCTAGAGCCTTTGCAGGTTTGAGTATATTCAGGTTCTGCTAGAGCTCTTGCATGTTGAAATCTTCTTCAAATATGGAGTCATTGAGAGTGGAGCTTTGTCTTGGCACTTCAGGTAGTCCAAATGCTTCCTATCCTGTTTTGTAAGTTTTGCTGCTCTGTTCTCAGATGCGAAGTAGCAATTAAAGTGCTCGGCTTTCTTTTGGTCTTCAATGATTGTTCTCTCTCCCTCTAACACTGGCTTCGGGTTCACTCTGCTATTTCCCCCTGGACAGACTGTTGACCAATGACCAGACTCTATTTCCATTATGCCTGAGATCTAATTTGGAGTATGTCTCAGCCCACTTTTTGCTTTCTTGACTGTCAGCTATACTTTGGCATACACTTTGTTGTACTGCATCTTTGCTTCTAGTGATGGCATTGTTTCAAGGGTTGTTCTTCCATTCTTTCTATCATGTATAACACTCTGCATTTCTTTATTCCACAATGGTCTATATGATTTACGACAGCCCCTTGGGATGCACTGTGATGCTGCTTCCAAGATCACCTTTGTAATCTCTTCGTTGAGCATTTCAAATCTGATGGTTGTGTTTACAAGGATTCGGTCTGATTTTGTTTGAAATAACTGCCAGTTCGCTTTTCTAAAGTTCCAGCGCATTTTCTGTTTAAAATATGATATTGAGCGCATTCTTGTGGTTGTAAGGAGTGGTTTGTGATCACTTCAAATGTCATCAAGAACTTGCAGGTTGCAGGAATTTATCAAATCAGATGAACAGATTGTCTAGTTAAGTCGACTGAGACAGATGTGGGCCCTGTGCAGCAGCTCTGTGGTAGAGTCTGCAATTCAAACAAGTTGGTTGTATCGTAGAGCCCCTCGATAAATTGTCATGTGCTGTTGTTGTCAGTGTAACCCCAACAAGGCGAGTCTCCAATGAAGTCACCCACAAAGAGTGTTTTATGATATTGTGTTTCGTGCAGGTTGTCTGTGGGGGTTGTATATGTTGTATATAGTGTATTTTGATCCAGTGTGCCAGATAGTGGTTTTGTTTGTGCAATGGGCTGTTATATGTGTGACATATCCCTGAATGTCATTTCGGATGTAACTGTGCCACGGCAGTTAGTGCACTCACAGGCATAGCTAGTGTATCCTGTCAAGCTCAGGTCAATGTCCTTGTGTAGAGTTTCTTGCAAGAGACTCACATGAACCCTGTGGCTGTTAAAAACCGTGGTAAGCTCAAGCATCCTATTTCTCAGGCCACAAATAAAAATGAAAGCTTGTTATCTTGTTTTTGTACAAGCTTCCTTCTTAGTTTTCTTGTTTCAGTATGGTTATGTTTGTTTCCAGTAGTTTCCATTTTTCAAATATTGCAGCCTTGTCACCCAATGCCAGGCGCAGATATTGATGACAGGGCGTCATCCGAGCTCATTTGTAAAATTGTTAAATTTTGTACTTCCCATATTTTGGCATTGTTGGACTGGTGAGTCTGTAGATTTTCTTCTCATCCCAGGCAGAAGCCAGAAATGTACTGTCATACTGATATTAAGTAATTGAGAGGGCGCAATAGCAATGCTCCAAGGTACCAAAGCCATGGTAGGGTTCACTGTGCTCATTCCTCGCCACCAATTGTCTACTGGTTAGGCCAAGTTCTCCTAGGCTCTAGACCTATGACCAAAAGTTCTAGACAATTGGATCGTCACGTCCTGAGCAATTGTGCCTTTACGATTGGCCTTGATTGTCATGCTGCGGCGAATGTAGGTTCTCTTTTTACAGTTCTGTTCAGCAGTGTTGGTTCCTTCCTAGCCACAGAGGGTGCATGCTTATTGTCCAATAGGAGACCCATTTGTACAAATGGGTTACTGGTAAGGTTTTAAGAATAAAATCCTCATTATATAGTATCTCATCTACTAAGTTTTCTGTAGCATAGTGTTAGGTCTGATAGGTCATGGGAGAGGCCATCAGAGCTGACTGATGCTCCAAAAAACAGATAACAAAACCCAGCTACTATTTGGTACATGCCATTTGTGGGGCAGTAATCTTTAAATGGTTTCTATGACATCATGTTGCTCGTCTGCACCCTAATACCATCTGTAGAACACTCTTGAAGTCTGTAGCAAGATACTGCCAACTTACTTACATGACAATGACAGTGTTTTAAATTTCAGATTGTCGTTTGAAGCACTCTCTCATATCATTTTCCTGTGCAAATCGCCAGATCTTTTTTGTAAGTCATTTGTTCCTAACCATATCAAGCTTATTACCAAATAAAGATCAGAATTAAACATGTTCATTCATTTATGAAACTGATTTTAAAAATCTGTTTTGGCCCACCTATAAATGTAAAACATACAATGTGGCCTTTGTACTGAAAAGTTTGGAGACCCTTGTCTTAAAATATTGCACACAAAAAATGTCTCTATCCTGATGCAGTCAGTACCATCGCTTGTGATGGCCAACTGGGAGATGGCAAGGTAATGAGTACAGGAACTGGCCATCTAGTCTGGCTTTGGAGACCCTGCAAATAGTTTAGACACCACCACCATAGCTCTTGGAGTCAAAGAGACACACAAGCTCATCTAGTCTGGTTTTGGAGACTGGAGTGAAGAAACATAAATTAAACATTAATCTTGCTTTACAAAATTATATCTCACATCTACAGCACTCCTCTGACTACTAAACATGGACACTTACTACTTCTGCAAAATTCATTTAGTGGCCAGTCCATGCAGCGCTCCATAGTGAAAGATGAGGTCCGCAGGGACTGGTTCTGGTTTTGTTTACACGTGTTGCAGACATCATGCATTCCATTAGCAGTACAAGGAATTACCTCTTCTCCTGAAAGAGACAGCAACACATAAGAACATTAATGCCTTCGTACAGAATAGAGGGTTTGAAATCATCAACACTCATAGTTCTTAGTAAGAAAACAGAAAAACCAAATATGTTTGTTCGTCAATATGCTAAAACAGAAACCAAACATCGATCTTAGTACTAAAACAGAAACTAAATGTTATATGCTGATACCAATGTCCCATTTTCATTTAAACATCATTTAGTATTAAATGGCTGCCAAAGATGGATGTGTCGGATGGAAAGGTGCACATATCGCAGTCAAGCTGTAAACTGGCGACACAACGCATTCCGTTCTCTGGACTACATCCTGATACTTTCAAAGTCCTGATAAAAGCTTGGTAGTGAGAGATTGAAAACGCCAACGCAGAAGAAGAAGTATTAAATAAAAATTAGGGATCAAGATGCTGAGCAGCGCATGAGCTGCAGTGGTCAGCGACCCATAGCTGACTGCTAGCGTCAGGGCCAGCGAACCATAGCTGCCAAGACCCTTCTACACCTCCACGCGGTGATCCTGGATAACAGGCTGTAGTAGGCAGACTGGCTAAGGAGAAGGGATCGAAGAGGGAATGCTAACCCAGTACTAAAAAAATGCTTGCTGAAGTCGTATGTGTCGGACGGAAAGGTGCACATATCGCAGTCAAGCTGTAAACTAGTGACACAACGCATTCCGTTCTCTGGACTACATCTTGATACTTACAAAGTCCTGATAAAAGCTTGGTAGTGGGAGATTGAGAACGCCAAGGCAGAAGAAGAAGTATTAAATAAAGTGCAACTTTTAAATTGACTTACAAAATATTTTCTAAATACATTAGTTTCTAATGGAAATGATGATTTCTCCACGAAGATATCAAGCTAGCATCTTTCTTCTTAAAAATCAGCAGAGATAACATGTGACCTTTACACCTGTTGATTAATGTCACAAGAGAGATGAACCAAAATCCACGCACTTTCACAATACAACCAAAACATATAAGTACAGCAAAAACATAAATATTTGTATTACCTGTAATAACTAAGTTGGTAGTGGAAAATTTAGAAATCCTAATGTTGTTGGTTCGAATCTGGTTCGCTGCAATATTTCTCTAAATTTTTCAATTTGATTTTAATTGACATCTTAAAACGTCCATCGTTATTGATGAGTTAAATACTAGTGATATGATAAGATCATCAATGTTGGAAAGAACCAGACAGATATCACTGGAGCATTACATGAGGGTTTGGCAAGGTTACAAACAAAAGCTTATGGGAAAGAATAGGACAAAGACAGGAGAAACAGTAAATCTAAGGAAGAAGGTAGTGCTGGATAGGCAACACACTGTGAAAGCCACAAGCCAGTACCACTATGTCATGGAACCCATAGAAAAAAAAGGGACAAAGGAAGGTCAAAGAACCCACGGAGAAGAGACTTAAAGGTTTATACAAGAAAAACAGGGAGAAGCTGGAAATAACTGGATAAAATAGCACAGAACCAGTCCCATACAAATGTTTCCAGGGCCTAAAAGGTAAGCAAAGAATAGTAACACCATAACCTGCCAGGCTTGTCATATGAGACGAGTAAGCAGGGTTGTGCATAAGGCTGGCTACCCCATCCTGTAGATACTTTAAGCAACACATACTTCAGCAGCTATAGATAGGCCAATGTTTGAAGACCTATGCCCACAGGGAGCTTAATAGGCTTTGAATGTTTGAATAAACTCCCCACCAAGAAATGACTGCCATGATGTTTGTATGTTGGTTTTCTTGTTCAAGATAACCTGCACTCAAAGCCTATGTATTGCATAGATTTTGTTTTCTATTTTCTATCAGGTAAAACAGAAACCTAGCCTGTACAGATCATGGTAACTGCAGAGACAAGCGGCTTTTATTCCTCAGCTCTATAAATACTCCTGGTGGACCTCAGCAATGGTAATAAATGCTGTAATGACGATAGTTTACTCACTAACCTCAGTCAGTCAGTTTGGTTATATTAGAGTGTGTTTACAAACATCTAGAGGAGCGTGTGTCCCTATAACCTACTTGTATCAGGAAACCAACTTTAGGCAAGATGTATTTGTTTTGTGAGGTTAAATCTCTCTAACTATTGACTGTTTCCATTTGGAGTCGTTTTTTCCTCTCCTGAATGTGTGAACCTGCAAACTGGCAATGCTGCCATCAGTGTCCGGATTGGATAGCTCTTAGCTAAAAGAGTGAAAATTAATAACCTGCAGATGACCTAGGTTCGCACAAGTCATCCACACCTCCTAATGGTGCAGACTGGAAACTCAAACTGTAAAATTTCTAACCTGCAAGTTACCAAGGATCACATAAGCTATCATAACTTTTGTGTTATACAGACTGGAAACTCAAATCTTAAGGTTTCAGACCAATGAGACAATGGTTGCATGGAGAGGGTTATGTTACACCAAGCTAGAATACTGCCCATGACACATCACTCTCACAAATTCAGTGAGATTTGGTGCCTCAATGACCTGCTGGATTATGGGAGGGCGCCAGAGACTGGCACTTTCTTCTGTTAGTAAGAACAGTTCCACAGTCAGAAGGCCAGGAACTGGGGTTTTGATGTCACAGACTATGTGCTGCACATACACTTGGAAAATTAGTTAGAATTGAAAGCTCAATTCATCTGGGGTAGTTGTCTCGCCGCGGCGACTCAATTTCAACCAGTGTTCGTAAAGCGATCTCAGTCCCGCCAGGCGGAGCGATAGCGCGGGCTTGCGGAAAACGCTCGCCTGCCTTTCCCCGTAGTGCGAATTGGGTGCGGTTTGTGGTAGTGGCTCCTCCACCGAGGTGCGCTAGTCTGGTCCGTATCAGGAAACGTGGTCCGTCCGTGGTGATTTATCTAAGGCTTATAGCAGAGCTCGACAGTACGTCTCGCTGGTGGTCCGACTCTCGCAAAGAGCTTGTGACCGGCAAATGGAAAGCAGGAATCGTTGCCTCGAGGCCCTGCGTTCTCCCTACGGAGAAGGGCAGGCCGGCAGGCCAAATTGTGTCTCTAGTCCCAGTGAAATTCGTCGCCGAGGTCGTTGGGATCCGTTCTGCACAGAGCGCTGCCATCCCTCCTCGAGCGAGCCCGGTCGGTCGGTCGTCTGGTGCGTGTGGGAGGCCCCTGTCAGGCGGTCCTAGGTCGACGGAGTGAGGGACGGGTGGAACAACCCTCCGTCCGTCCCGTCAGTCGGTCCTTGCGGCCGTCCCAGTGAGGCTTTTTACAAAAACACACCCTTCCTCCGCCGACCGGTGTGTGCTGTACGTACGTCTCCGACAGATATCTGGTTGATCCTGCCAGTAGTCATATGCTTGTCTCAAAGATTAAGCCATGCATGTCTAAGTTCACACTGTCTCACGGTGAAACCGCGAATGGCTCATTAAATCAGTCGAGGTTCCTTAGATGACACGATCCTACTTGGATAACTGTGGCAATTCTAGAGCTAATACATGCTTACCAAGCTCCGACCCTCGCGGAAAGAGCGCTTTTATTAGTTCAAAACCAATCGTCGTTTCCCCTCGCGGGGTTGCGGCGTCCCCACTGGTGACTCTGGATAACTTTGTGCTGATCGCATGGCCTCATGTGCCGGCGACGCATCTTTCAAATGTCTGCCCTATCAAATGTCGATGGTACGTGACATGCCTACCATGTTTGTAACGGGTAACGGGGAATCAGGGTTCGATTCCGGAGAGGGAGCATGAGAAACGGCTACCACATCCAAGGAAGGCAGCAGGCGCGCAACTTACCCACTCCCGGCACGGGGAGGTAGTGACGAAAAATAACAATACGGGACTCTTTCGAGGCCCCGTAATTGGAATGAGTACACTTTAAACCCTTTAACGAGGATCTATTGGAGGGCAAGTCTGGTGCCAGCAGCCGCGGTAATTCCAGCTCCAATAGCGCATATTAAAGTTGTTGCAGTTAAAAAGCTCGTAGTTGGATCTCAGGCGCAGGTGGGCGGTCCGGCTCGCGCCGGTTCACTGCCCGTTGTCTCCTGCCCTACCGTCTGCCGGCTCTCTCCCACGGGTGCTCTTCGCTGAGCGTCTGGGTGGCCGGCGCGTTTACTTTGAAAAAATTAGAGTGTTCAAAGCAGGCCTCGGCTGCCTGAATAATGGTGCATGGAATAATGGAATAGGACCTCGGTTCTATTTTGTTGGTTTTCGGAACTGGAGGTAATGATTAACAGGGACAAACGGGGGCATTCGTATTGCGGCGTTAGAGGTGAAATTCTTGGATCGCCGCAAGACGAGCTACTGCGAAAGCATTTGTCAAGAATGTTTTCATTAATCAAGAACGAAAGTCAGAGGCGCGAAGACGATCAGATACCGTCGTAGTTCTGACCATAAACGATGCCGACTAGCGATCCGCAGGAGTTGCTTCGATGACTCTGCGGGCAGCTTCCGGGAAACCAAAGTGTTTGGGTTCCGGGGGAAGTATGGTTGCAAAGCTGAAACTTAAAGGAATTGACGGAAGGGCACCACCAGGAGTGGAGCCTGCGGCTTAATTTGACTCAACACGGCCAACACTGAAATGATTGACATGCCGAGACCACTCTTCTGGAGCCTAATATGGAACTGGTGCTGGACTTAGACCCCCAGAAATCTGGGGTTATGCCCCCTGTGGCTCGGTTTTGTCTGCATCCAGTGTTTGATAAAGGAATTGACGGAAGAGCACTATCAGGAGTGGAGCCTGAGTCCTAAGTTAACTTACCACGCCAATACTGCAGAATGACTATCAAAAAGTACACCTTCGTGGGGTCTAATAGAGAACATGTGCTGGAATTAGACCCTCGAAAATTTTGGGGCTACCCTCTAAGAAACTTGATTGTCTCGCTAAGGGAATTGACGGAAGGGCACCACCAGGTGTGGAACCTGCGGCTTAATTTGACTGAACACGCCAATACTGTAGAACAACTGACAAATCGAGAGCACTGCCGTTTGGGTCTAATAATGAACGTACGCTGGTATTAGACTCACGGATGACAAGTCAGCTCTCAAACACTCAAATGAAAGAACGCTACGGAAATCGTGTTTAACTCCGCAGAAACCGCAGATTTCAAATACCTGGTCATTGACAAACAAAAGCCCTCAATAAATTCGTCTGACCAAATAGTGAACGGGTGCTGGAAATAGATCATCTGAAGACAGGTCAGTTTTACCCTACAAATCACAGGGCGTTGCTACGGAAAACCAGCTCAAATCGAGAGGAGCCGCAGACACTTTGGTTCACGTACCAGGCTGATAAGCCAAGGGCGCGAGGCTACCATGTGGGGGATTACGGCCGAACCCTTGTAAGCCGCAATCCCGCCCAAAATCTCAGCACCACTGCAATGGGAGGCTCCTACATGCTCGGGACCTGGGGCTTGCGCCCCAGCCCTAACAGGTAGAGCCACAGTAAGAGGTTCTTGCCGCCCGCCAATCAAAGCGGGCGGACGACTGCTTGATACTCACCATATACGGCGATGGGGTGCGAAAAAACACCAACAAAAGACTTAGAACCTGGTCGGGGTGTCAAAAACAGTAGAGCAGCCACCTCACTGTGAACTGTCAAGACTCAACCACTGACCATGAGAGTTGTCCGCACACCAGGCGATCAACATCTCTGTGACATTACCAGGCTTGTCCTCTGGCTGAATGCACTCCGGCTACGATATCTACCTCTGTACGTTATCAGCCATAACTATCATGCTGGACGCAGAAGAGATGCAGACCAGCGGACATTGCACACCTGCCCCACTGTGTCAACACCCCAGGTGGCGGGGAATGCTAGGCGTACCATCCCTGCATAGAAGCCAAGATAATAAAGGGAAAAAGAGATACCCCACTCACATGCAAATGCTACGTTTCTGGCAGGACGTGACGATCCTGGGATACAGACACACTGGACTGCCTCTCTTCCGGGTAAACCAGTCCATCTCATATATCACATATCATCATTGCACCCTATAGACACGAGTAGTGAAGACTCGATAGTCTGGTAAGACAACTTCCATAGGAGAGAAAACTCTGATCGTAAACAACTGCTGCCTTGCAGATAGGCTGGGGACAGCCAAAGGCTAAGGAGGGCATCCCTACAGAAACGCCTGTTGAAATCGGATGCACGGGGCCGCAAGCCTAACAAAACAGTGCAACGTAAATCACAGTATGATGGCAGCACAACCTATTCGAAAAACGTATGGCGCTCATCCTGAGGAGACCCGCCAGGCAGCGATAGCGCCGGGCCTCACGCCTCGAAGGGGCCCACCCTTGACTACTGGTGGTCACCCACCAATGTGTCGTGGAGTCAAGGCACATGGCTATGGGGTAACGTCTATTGGCCAAAACCTCAAGACCCTCAAAATACTACAGTGGAATGCGGAGGGAGTCATTAACAAAAAACTTTCCCTAACACACCACCTGCATGAAGGTAAGATTGACGTGGCATGTATCCAGGAAACGCACCTCAACAATAACCATAAATTCTCAATCAGAGGATACCAGACCTTCCGTCTAGATAGAGAAGGCCACAAAGGAGGGGTCCTGATACTGACCAGAAACAGCATACCGAGTAGCGCGGTACCTGTCAATCACACCGGACAAGCAGAAATTGTAGGAGTTGACATAATGGCTCAAGAGACGAAGCTCCGCATTTTCAATCTGTACGGACCACCAAACAGAGACCTATCGCTCTCGAGTATGGAGGTCAGAGACTCCAACTGCATAGTAGTTGGAGATTTCAACAGCCACTCGGAGAGATGGGGATACTCTGACACAGACAGCAGAGGTGACGAAGTGGAAGATTGGGAGATAGATGCAAATCTCTCCCTAATCAATAGGCCGGAGGATAGCCCTAGCTTCTATTCAAGAACATGGCATACCACCTCGACTCCAGATTTGGCCTTCTCCACACAGGACATACACTATAAAATAGACCGCCAGGTGCTAAACCAACTGGCAGGTAGCGACCACAGGCCGATCAGGCTAACCATTGACATGGAAGTAGGCCCACAGGAAACAAAACCGCTCCCACGTTGGAATTACAAACGAGCCGACTGGGACAGATTTGCAATCCTGACAGATGGGCTGTGTGAAACCATCAACACACGAAACACCAAAATGAAGCCCATGGTAGAGAGCCTAAGCAAGGCAATAATGCAAGCCGCCACTGAAACCATCCCAAGAGGAGCTAGGAAAAACTATAAGCCCTACTGGAATGATGAGTTACAGAAAGTGGAAGATGCAGTAACAAATGCTAGGAACATGGCAGAACGAGAAAAATCCATGGAGGCAAACATCGCCCTCAAAGCCGCCGCGGCGAAGTACAAACACACTCTCAAGCAAACAGCAAGAGAAAGTTGGAAAAATAAAACGGAAAGTTTAAACCTGGACAAAGAAGGGAACAAGCTATGGAAGCTAGTCAGAGCCATGAACGACGAAACCCCGTCAAATAAACAAATTACTATCAAGCAGGGCGAGAACTTGATCACAGGTAAGAAAGCCGCAAACGCCTTTGTCGATCACTATGCCAGAGCAAACCACATCGAGGTCCCTGCAGATAAGCATACAAACATTAGCGAAGAGCTAAAGGGACACGAAAACATAAATACGGCTCCTGAAGAGCACATGATGGCCAAACTAACAATGCGCGAAATGGAAGAGGCTATGAGAACACTAAAGAAAAGGAAATCTCCCGGAAAAGACGGGATAACAAACGAAATGCTGATGGGGCTGGGCCAAACAGCGAAGAAAAAACTACTATCAGTCCTGAACCAAAGCTGGAAAAGGGGTATTGTACCCCAGGCATGGAAAGATGCAATACTGGTACCAGTACCAAAAACAGGAAAGGACAAAACAGATCCAAATGGATACAGGCCCATAAGCCTACTGAGCTGTGTCGGCAAGCTGATGGAACGGATGATAAACACCAGACTGATGTGGCATCTGGAAGAAAAACGAATACTAATTCCACAGCAAGCCGGCTTTAGACAGCACAGATCCACTGAGGACCAGGTCACCCTCATAGCCCAGGAGATAGAAGATGCCTACCAGGCACAGAAACACACAGTAGCTGTTTGGGTGGATCTGGAAAAGGCATTTGACAAAGTCTGGAAGGATGGACTTAGAGTCAAGCTAAGAAGAAGTGATGTCTGTGGGAAGATGTACAAGTGGATCAACCACTACCTCAAACAAAGAACGGCCAGAGTCCAAGTACAAGGGCAGATGAGCAAAAAGGTGACACTCGAGCAGGGAGTACCCCAAGGGGGAGTATTGTCACCCACACTCTTCCTGGTATATATAAACGATATTACAGAGAATATACCAAGAAGAGTCCATAGCTCAATGTTTGCAGACGATCTGGCTATGTGGACCTCTGAAAAGAATCTCACCATAGCAAGAAATCGGATGCAGACGGCCCTAACATCGCTGGAAGAATGGGCGAACTCATGGCTGGTCAAAATAAACGAGGAGAAAACCACGTGCACAATATTCTCGCTCTCATTAAAACCCCAAAGTACCAAATTAAGGCTAAATGGCAAAATCCTGCAGCCAAACGACAACCCAACCTATCTGGGAGTCACATTTGATCGGCGCATGACATGGAAAAGTCAGATTGAGAGAAACCGAATGAAAGCCAGAGAAAGAATGGCGATCATGAGGAAACTTGCTGGCACAAGCTGGGGAGCAGACGAAGGCATACTAAAGAAACTGTACACTGGAAGAGTGAGACCAGTTCTCGAGTATGGCATTGCGGCATGGACAACCGCAGCGAAGGCGAACTTCGATAAAGTTAACAAACTTCAAAACCAAGCCATGAGAATTATAACAGGTGGCATGAAGTCAACGCCAATTGTAGAACTTGAAAAGATTACAAAACTGCAATCCATGACCGATAGAAGAGACTGCAGAGCCCAGCTGCAGTCAGAGAAACTCAGAAGACTGACGGACCATCCAATGTACCAGAGACTAAACAATTTGGGAAATGGGAAACTAAAGCGGAGAAACTTTGCAGAAATAGCCAAAGCAAAGATGCACGAAGATCCCATAAACGCACTAACAACACCAAAACCCATCACTACTGTACGAAAACCTACTTGGAGGCAGGATATATTTCCAGAGGTGGTAGAAAATATACCAGGTATTGCAAACAAAAACTGCCAGAGTGAAAAAGAAAGGAGAGACACTACCCTAAGCTTCATAACGAAAAGCTACCCAAGCATGGACTGGACCCATGCATACACCGACGGTTCTGTAACAAACACTACACAGAACGGAGGGGCAGGAGCATTCCTGAACCTATCAAATGGCAGAAAAATAACACTGTCATTCGCTACTGGTAAGTACACAAGCAATTTCAGAGCAGAGGCAGAGGCACTGAGGGCGGCAGTGGAAGAAATGGTAACGCACAGTGAAAATGAGAGCCATATAGTCCTGCTGACAGATGCTCTCAAAGTAGTCACAGCGCTAAAAAGCCAGAAAAACACTGAGCTTAATGACTTAAGAGCAGCACTCTGCAAACTGTGCCAGCAGTCCGCACCAAAAAGGGTAGTGGTACAGTGGGTTCCGTCACACTGCAACATCCAAGGCAACGAGGAGGCAGACAGACTGACAAAAGAAGGTGCAAGGCTACCACAAACAGATACCAGTATGACGTACGAAGAGTCAAAACGGCTTATCAAAGCCAGATACATGACCAAATGGGAAACCGAACATACTGGTTACACCAAAAACGATGCCTATTACCAGTTGAACCGAAGAGAGCAGGTCGTTGTCTTCAGACTTCGCACTGGCCACAACAGACTGAGGTACCACCTATTCAACAAATTGAAGATAGGGTGTACCGACGAATGCCCGTGCGGTACTGGTAAAATGACCACTGAACATCTGCTGCAGAACTGCCCGACATACGAGGATCAGAGAGAGCAGATGTGGCCATTGCCAGTGGAACTGCAAGACAAGCTCTATGGTAGTGGCGAGAGTCTCAGGATGACCGCCGCTTTTTTCGAGAAAATAATGGTTACTGTCTGACTGTGTACGCAGAAGAAGAAGAAGAAGAAAGCTCAATTCCACTCCCGGCAATGACAACATTTAGGACTCTTGGAACATAGGACAGATTCCCTGGAACTGGAATCCAGGTATTCTTCTCCTTTGTATGCTTTCAGGCAGCAACTTGAATCTGTCTAAAGAAAGTAGTGGTTAACCTTAGGCTATTGGTATCTTAATAGAGCTTGTCCAGGATGGACAATGAAATTGGCCAAATGTGCTTTCTTTGTTCCTTGTATGTTGGGCACTTTTGCAGCAGATGCTCAGCAGTCATTCCATCAGTGCCACAAACACATTCATCTGTATTTCGTATCCTTAATTTGTTGTATAGATGGAATGTCAATTTGTTGTTTCCTGTGCAGAATCCTAGTAATTCAATCAGGCAGATGGAGGACGAAGTGGGCTAGTGGTTAAGTGACATGGCTCACAATCCAAAGGTTCTGGGTTCGCTCACCATCACAGCACAGGCCGTTACCCCGGGGAAGCAAACCCTTAGAAAATGCAGGAGGAAGCAGACCCTTACATAAAATGCATGCCAAAGTCGGATGCACTGGGCTGACAGGCGCAAAATAAAAATGGCACAACGCACACCACCTTGGGGAATAGAGAAATAAGGCGAATGCCAACAAAAATCCCCCCCCCCCCCCCAAATCACGTAGATTAATATCTAATGTTATCAGTTAACCAAAAGCTTTTCTTTTATTCTGTAAATCCATCTGATTGGTCTTTAGAAGATGCAATCCCTTGTCATTTCTGGGTTGACTTTGAGACTCACAATTGACCATTAGTAGTAAGTGACTGGGTAGTTTCCTTTTTGCAGCTTATTAGGCCTGGGGTAGGTGTTAACTATCGGGTGTTATTTTCAGACTTTCCCCTTATCTCCTGAAAGAGTTAAAAGTAAGTTCTTTACATATTTCTTATGGTTGCCTTTGACAAAAATGGATATTCATCTATACCATGTTTGGACTGCCTTCTTAAACTCCATACATGAGACCTGCTTTGACGGCTCTTTCACAGCAGATCAGGTGTTACTTGGACTCCCAATTTTTCTCTTCCACGTGGGTTCCAATTCAGCACATGTCTTGTTGCATTGTTATTTTTCTATGGAAGACTGTGTCCTACCCATTTTCACTTTTATGTCCATCGGAGTTGGTTGGTTCTTTCCCACTATACTAATCCTCACTTTCTCTCCTCATTCACCATTTATATTGATTGATCTTTGTCACAATTCTGAGTCAGACTATCAATACTTTCTGATGGTAAAGAACAGCTGGTTGCAGCGTGAGTAAATATAAAGATCTCAAACCTTCAGGGACGTATGGATCTACTGTCCTGGTCCAGAGTTCACAGCAATGAGAGAGCTGATAGCAGACAAAACAACCTCAAACTTTCAGGTCTGTATGTGGATCTACTGTCCTGTTCTGGGGTTCACTGCAATGAGAGAGCTGATAGCAGACAAAACGACCTCAAACTTTCAGGTCTGTATGTGGATCTACTGTCCTGTTCTGGGGTTCACTGCATAATGAGAGAGCTGATAGCAGAAAAAACGACCTCAAACTTTCAGGTCTGTATGTGGATCTACTGTCCTGTTCTGGGGTTCCCAACAATGCTGATAATTGAAGACAACCATAATGTGGACATTAGATATTGATAGGTACAGAAGTCAACCAATCATAACCTGTTGAATGGTGACACTCCAATCTATGAGCTGCAACTTCACAGACTGAACATGTTTAACATTATATTTAGACTGAGTAGGGTGGTGTATGACGCATGTGCCATCAGCATGCTCCTATATTGTAGCAAGACTATATCAACATATGCCAAACAAAAGTAAAGGTTTAACATATTCCATCTACGATGTCTCTGATCCATTCTCTGTATTGATATATATGAACAGAGTAATAAATGTAGAGAAGTTTTCTCCAACCGGTCTCTCAATAATGCACACTCTCTTCAGGCAGTGAAGACTATGATGGCTTAGCCATGTTCTCTACATGGGAAATGGTGGCATCCCTAAAGATATTCTCTATGGACAGCCGACAAATGGGAAAGAAAAGCTGTGGTTCTGATGTGTGCAAGCAGAACATAAATCCACTAGACATGCATATGATATCCAGGGAAGGCAAAGATGCAGACTGATCCAAGTGGAGATGTACCCTGAAGAGCCTTCTCAGACCGAGTGAAAAGAAGCTCTTGCAATGTGGAGAAAGGGAAAAAACAATGCCGAAAATAAAATAAAAACCAAAAACTCAGTAGAGATCTACAACTCCAAGGGTGCATCATTCTATAGCCAGTCATGAATGAAAGGGCGATGCTACTAGACTGACAGGGAGGAGCACTAGAGAGGACATAACAGGAGTGTGTATAAATAGCAAGCTATAGGAACCAGCAGTATACATATGCAACACCATTCTTAAAACCAAAGACTAAGCACCCAGAGTGTAGCGATGTTAGCTCTTCATTACAGATAACATATCAAGAGGCCCTTAACCCTTTAGTGCTCAATCAAGCCTGTCATAACACCTGACTGAAGAGGGATGCACACGTGGCTAGCAACCTCATCATGCTATTGAAACCGCTGCTACAAATGCTCGGATGCAAGCTACATGTATAGGGTCCAGCTGTAGATATGGGCCTACGCATAGTTTGATGTCTGCCATTGCCAGGCGTGTCTTTGAGCCAAAGACGGACATTATGGTTATATCATGGTGTGTTTACCTTCTTGTTTGGCAGGTCCCAAATTATGTCAGTATTCAAACTGTGAACAGGTCAATGCAGACTGAAAAATAATCCATTCAACAAATTAAAAATTGAGTACACAGACATGTACCCATGTGGAGAGAACAGACTTGGTGCAACATGTTCTTCAGATATCTTGGGTCCACGAGAGGAGTGGCACAACATGGCCCTTCACAATCAAATTGTGAGATAAAAACAATGAGGGAAGGGAAGGAAGACTAATGTCTGGTCTGGCAAATCATACTGATCAGTCATTTTAGTCAGGTTCAGGCAAAATATAATGGCCAAGACCCTCACCTATGCTTCCTTGTAGCTCTTACTAGAAACGGGCTGTTTTCATGGCAGCCTGACTAATAGGTGAGGGATCGACGTGATCTCGGTAGTGGTGTGTGACACTCAGATGAGGCCAAGCATAGCACAACCACCTGGAGGACCCCGGTCGACCCTCAGCACGCTCGGGATGTGAGGAAACCTACGACAACCCGCCACTTAACGTCCTTTTTAGGGCGCACAAAAGAGTAATCCTACTCATTGTGGGCATTCAACAACAAAAAAAAAAACGACGAGGGAAGCCTGAAATGGCATGTAAAGTTAATAAGGGAAATAGAAGTGATTATATGAGAGCAAACAAAGAAAAAAAACTTGAAAATAAAGGTGAATCATCATCATGAGCCTCGTTCTACCGCAAGATTCCCCACATAACCTTCTCCATTACTCAACATTACTCCTCATTGCCCCCATCTTAAGGCAGCAGAGTACTCGGCTCCCCCAGGTGAGTCTGTAGGGATTTCGGTCAACATGAACATAGCCTTGGCAGTTGGACATGGTAGTGGTTGTTCAACGCAACAGGCCTTTGAAGCATAAGAGAACATTATTATTATTATTATTACTCACCTACACCACATCGTGTGGGGTAACAGCATGTTAGGAATTTGGATCTCGCACTCGTTTGTAACAGCTGACCTTGAGCACACGGATGCCTTGGCAATCCCTGACAATAAGGCTGTGAACAGGTGAAAAAGGGCATATTGTGATAACTTTTAAATTTAGACACTTAATTTGGGAATTATAATAAATATAATTAATATATGTACTCGACTGGTACCAGGGGAACAAAGAATAGGGCCACTGTAACACTCCAGACAACTTAAAGATGTTTTAATGCGTTTTACGCCTAATGGGCAGTGGGCCCGACTTCAGCCGCAATGTTAAAATGGGTCTACTTCCCATAGATGGTACAATTATGCCATTTCAAGAACCAGTACACAAGCAAGGTACTGTTTTAATTTCTTCAACATATTGCCTGTCTTCAGTATAAGTTTTGTTGCCACCAGTAAGATCTTTGGGGACGTTCACATAAGAAACTAGTCATGTTTACCTTCACTTCCTCGTCCCACCATCACAAAAACCCAGAAACTTCACCTCCTAACACGACGTCACAAATCTCTTAATCGCCCATATCTCTTAATGTAACATTACAAATCTATATACACCGTCCTCCCAACGTAACGTCACATTTCGCTTTAACGCGCCCCCCCCCCACCTTTGGAGGTCTAATATATTTACTCCTCCCTCTCTCTCTCTCTCTCAACGTGTCACACATTCTCGGGGAGGAGACGGCGTGGGCTAGTGGTTAAGTGACACGGCTCACAACCAGAAGGTGCTGGGATCTACCTCAATCACAGCACCGGCGTTACCCAGGGGAAGAAAACCCTTAGAAAATGCAGGAGGAAGCAGACCCTTACATAAAATTCATGCTGAAGTCGGATGCACTGGACTGACAGGCGCAAAATAAAAATCACAGTGCAACGCACATCGCCTTGTGGATTAAAGAAAAAATGGAAAGCAAAAAAAGGAATTAATTATCCCCCCCCCCCATTTATCTCCTCTCAAAGGGACGTTACTTATATCTGTAACCCCCCCCCCCCCGTGATATCAAGATTTGATTTACCCCTCTTCTCTGTCCCTCTCAAAAGATGGCGTCACAGATATCTTTACACCCTCCCTGTTCCGCCGAAGACGGGTGTATTGGACCGAAATGTGCAAATATCGCAGTCAAGCTGCAAACTAGCGACACAACGCATTCCGTTCTCCGGACTACATCCTGCTACTTACAAAGCCCTGTTCAGGGCTTAGTTGCGGGAGAGAGAACGAACGCAGAAGACACTCCCAGCTTCCTTTACGCGCGTGTGTGGGAAAACAATATCTAAAAAAGATAATGGTGAATAGAAAATGTAATGTTATCAAGTTCTGTTGTTGCTGTTATCAATCAAGCAGCATCCCAGCTCTCGTCCTTCGGCCGAATGCTATGTAATGGAATCTGCACTTGTATGTTATTGTTGTTTAGTACTATACAAAGTGTTCCATTTATCTAGCTTCGGAGGATGAACCATTTTCCTAACATCGATGAGCGCCAAGCTCTCTAAGACATGACGATCATCGGTTTCGTAGATGTCTCTATGTCCGCTATCCACTCATGCTGTAGCCAGATCCTCTGCACCCTACGAAGCAAGGAGAGCCCGATACCATTATTACCCTTATTCAAACGGTCTCGGATAGCCACCACAGATCTGAAATCACACCTTTGATTGTATTACCACACTGGAGGCTGCTACACTACTTCTCTAGTCCGCAACCCAGAACATCTCATCACAACAGAGACGCCCTATTCTGGTTCCAGACCGTGCATCACCGATTTACCGTACATACAACAGCTTCAGAGTTCAGAGTATTATCACATATAAACTGTTCAACCTTGAACTCTGCTTTTCCATTGACCCATTCTTTGCATTCCCAGCCAGAAGTAATGATGGCTCGGATGTAGCCTGTTATTTAATCTTAATTGTGTATCCGTATATTCCAAACAGGTTTCGTGTCTTAAACAATGGGCGTATCTCTTGTACACATACGGCCAGTCGCATTCCTTCATTCTAGATACTTTCCAATCTTTCACAATTTGACCGTGACAGTTTAATGATACATAACCCTTAAATGGCTGATATAGTTGGCACTGGTAGCAAATAGAAGATACGCAAATTAATAACGTTGGTAGACTAACCAAACCATAAAACGGATGATACAAATATTGATTGTGTGACGTTACACTTCTTTCTTCTCCTCTCCCCCCCCCCCTCCTCGTTACAAAATATTGGAAACAACACCCCACCTCTCTCTCTCTCTCCATATCTCTGAGTGATGTCAAAATTGAAGGGCCCCTTTGATCATTTCAGTCCTATTTATATTTCATCTTAGTCTTCGCCACTGTTCGAACTGACGCAGAAGTAACTCCTGAACTGGGGTCTATGTATCTGCAAGGAGGTACCAGGGTTAACCATTCAATAGGCAAAGGCAACGCTGTCACTCGAAACATCATGTATGCAAAGAAGGTCGCCACGAAGGTGTGCAAGCCGGAGTGTCATCTGGTATTGTAAGATGGGATAACATTACGCAGGCTTCATGGATTAAGCTTCGAGAGAAACCTGCGTCTGGGCATCTCTTGCCTTACTCAACATGGACTAAACTAAATGGACTAAAAACTGGTGCTTGGCGATGCAGGAAGAACTTGAAGAGATAGGGATACATGGGCGATATATATACGACTGTGGAACAACTCCTAATGATCTGCTGAAACCTCCTGGAAACATGCAATATGGGTGACATATGTTGAGGGAGAACGACAAGGTCATTTGTATGACTAAACATTAGGTTCAGCTTGTGTGACGATGTGTCTCGGACATGGAAAGTAAGTATTGGCGATCTAACGGTCATTTTAGCCAAATAGAGAGCAGAAGTGATGGTGTTTACAGTACACCAATTATCTTCACATCGATCTGGAGATGGCACCTGAAGTGAACTGATCTGAACTTGAACAGAAAAGGCGAATCAAATTAAAATCAATAATTATCGGGTAGAAGAATAGAATCCCTCACCAAGTGGTAGGCCTCAGAGGTTGTGAATTTGGTTTACAATGGCAACATACCAGGTTCAAATCACGTCACGCTTGTTTAACAGACCGGAAATGTCGTGGATTCTTTTTCATGGATTGATCGTTTCTCCCAACAGACCCAGCTGTAAATGAGTACATGACGAAGTCAGGAGACAATTTTGGAGCCGCCGTGGCAGCTACGAATTTCGCTAATCTGTCGTTGACACTTTCAACAATGAAAGGGATTGAGCAAAATATTCGGGCTCCAAGATGAAAACAAGTCGATACGTTGAGCCATTTTCTATGTTCCCCACCAAGTGGCCCCATATGCTGTAATAGCCGGAAGTAGGATTAAGAATACGCTCTCGCCTTTAACTAAACTTAATCTTGGTTCGTTCTCAATCTCATGCTAACAAGCCATGAAAAGGGCTTTGCAAGTAGCAGGATGTTGTACGGAGAACGGCATGAGTTGTGTCATAGTTTACAGTTTGACTGCGATATTTGCACCTTTCGATCCGACACATTTCAACTCCTGCAGACATTTTTTAATACCCGGTTAGCCTTCCCTCTTCGATATCTTCTCCTTAGCCAGTCTGCTCTGTTCCAGTCTGTCATTCAGGATCATCGCGTGAAGGTGTAGAAATGTCTTGGCAGCTCTGGTTCGCTGGCCTTGACACTAGCAGTTAGGTATGAGTCGCCGACCATTGCACTGCTCAGCATCTTGATCTCACTTCTAACTAATCGTTCACATTACGTGTGTAATATATCACGTGTATCTTACATATATTTTGTATATGATCAGAAAGTGAGTAGTCAATTTATTTATTTTTGTAAGTGGACCTGTCAGTATAGAATCGTAACTGCTCTTACACCTGGACCGTACGGCCAAGAAGTGATCGTTGTGCATTGTTTTTGTGTGAGGGTCGAAGGTGCATCAGTGAATGAGATAACAGCAGAGCCAGCGACTCGTAGCTGGCTACTTGCATTGGTGTCACGTCTGATCAAATACCTATTCCGTCTCATAGTGACGTCCCTGGAAACAGGCTGCACTAGTCACTAGTGTAGTCTGGCTAAGCGTTTATGGATCACAAAGGGTTGGCAAACCCGGTACCCAAAAAAAATAGGCAGCTGAAATCGAATGTGTCGGGCTGAAAGGCGCAGATCTTGCAGTCTCGCTGTTAACTACGACACAACATCCTTTTCAGGATGAACATCGACGAAGTCTCTCTCTCTCTCTCTCTTCCTCTCGTGTGTGTTTTATTTTGTTGTTGTTGTAGTAGTTAACGGTAGTATTTGTTGAGTCTGTTTGTCGAGTCTTTATTGAGTCTGTTTGTGGTGATTTTGACCTGAGTCGACAGTGTAGTAAACTACATTCTGGTCTAAGCCAAAAGGCCGATAAGTAATGACACAAACGTCCTCCGTCCCTGGTCTTCTCGCGACGTCAGTGTTTCTACTAAAGAAAGGGATATTGCTTGTGGGTGAAGGACTTTCTGCAAAAGATATTCATAAATAAATACTTCCTGTTTATCCTGTTTACGGTGAGAATTGTGATTGTCGCGAAAATGGTGCAGAATTGGGTCGATACATTTTCTTAAGGACGCTAAAAAATATTGCTGATGAAGCCCGACATGGTCAGATTGCAACAGAAGGATATGTGCGGCCGGTGGAGGAGATGATACGAGCTGACAGGCGAGTAAGAATAGACAGTGTAGCAACTGCAATAGGGTGTTCGCATGGTTTAACCTACATCATAATGCACAATCCCACCTTGTCGGGAGACGTTTCGCAAATGACGAAAAGGTTGGACATGAAGTGTATATGTGTATGAGACAGCAGACTAAAGCGATGGGATAAGTGTAGTACCAATGTTGGTGTACATTATTTTAGAAATAAAGGACAACGCAAGTGTAATAATAAATGGTTTTTACCAGTCGTATCTCATGTAGTTATTTTCTTCTTCAAAATAGCCATGTGTGACATATTTACTGACTTGCCCACTAACCGAAAACTCTTCATGCCTGACAGCAGTTTCTGCTATGTGACTACATTTTACATTTCCTTGTGTGCATGAAACGTCCATAACAAGCCTCACAAAAGACCTACAAATAACCACACACACACACAATTAAAAACATGACGAATTTTTTGACGCATTACAATTTTAAAAATTGCAACAATTTTTAATTTAACTTTTAAAAAGCCAGGATGACAACCCTACTTTCCTAACTGCAGAAGAATTGTTATAAAAGTTTCAAGCTAGTCACTCGGCCTGTTAAACTAATCACACCATAGCAATCGCAATATTAATGCGCGATAGGCTCACCAGGGAAAAGGGAAAATTAAGTGGGTCGATGTTAAGTGAAAAGATGTAGGGTTGGGGGTCATGTAAACAGATTTGGCTTAGGCGAAAAGGTGGATGATATTAGTTAACCGTATGTTCTGAACACTGATGAAGTGGGCAATGTACTGAGAGATAGTGAGAGAAGAGAAATAGGTGAAGGAGAATTAGAAGAAGGGGGGAGAAAGAAGAAGCAGCGGAAGAAAAGTGTGGAGAAAAACAGGACAACGATAAATGAGAATTATAAGTGGGAGAAATAGAAGAAGTAACGGAAGAAAATGAAGAAACAGAAGAGGAGTACGGAGGAGAGAATGGAACAACTAGCTGGGAGAGAAGAAGTGGGAGAAAAAGAAGAAGAAAAGAAGATAAACAAGAACTAAATGAGAAGTAGAAGTAAAAAAAGAAGTGGAAAGATAATTACAAAAGGGTGAACTTGAAAACAATAACGGAACAAAAATAAGAATATGAAGGAGAGAAAAGAAAAGTAGAAGAGTCAGAGTAAAAGAATAAAAAATAAAGTAACATCGAAAAGTAGAAGTAACGGGAGAAGAGAAAGGAGAATTAGAAGAGTGAGAAGTAGGAGGAGCGAATTAAAAGAGGTGGAAGTAGAAGAAGCAGAGGAAGAAGATGAAGAAGAATTAGAAGAGGTAGAAGTAGAAAAAGAGGTAGGTTTGACTACCATAAAGGTAGAGTGATTGTTCCACATAGTAAAGGCCTAGGGTTCAATTCTTGGTCAGTATCTTTCACCTGCCCCTGATTTCTCTTCACACCCACCTTGCCCAAAGTGTTTCACGCGAACCTGTCGTTACTCTTCCCATCCACCTTGATCAAAGTGTTTCACGCGAACCTGTCGTTACTCTTCCCATCCACCTTGATCAAAATGTTTCACGCGAACCTGTCGTTACTCTTCCCATCCACCTTGATCAAAATGTTTCAGATGAACATGTCGTTACTCTTCCCACACATCTTGATCAAAATGTTTCAGATGAACCTGTCGTTACTCTTCCCATCCACCTTGATCAAAATGTTTCAGATGAACATGTCGTTACTCTTCCCACACATCTTGATCAAAATGTTTCAGATGAACATGTCGTTACTCTTCCCACACATCTTGATCAAAATGTTTCAGATGAACATGTCGTTACTCTTCCCACACATCTTGATCAAAATGTTTCAGATGAACATGTCGTTACTCTTCCCACACATCTTGATCAAAATGTTTCAGATGAACATGTCGTTACTCTTCCCACGCACCTTGATCAAAATGTTTCAGATGAACATGTCGTTACTCTTCCCACACATCTTGATCAAAATGTTTCAGATGAACATGTCGTTACTCTTCCCACACATCTTGATCAAAATGTTTCAGATGAACATGTCGTTACTCTTCCCATCCACCTTGATCAAAATGTTTCAGATGAACATGTCGTTACTCTTCCCACACATCTTGATCAAAATGTTTCAGATGAACATGTCGTTACTCTTCCCATCCACCTTGATCAAAATGTTTCAGATGAACCTGTCGTTACTCTTCCCACACATCTTGATCAAAATGTTTCAGATGAACATGTCGTTACTCTTCCCACACATCTTGATCAAAATGTTTCAGATGAACATGTCGTTACTCTTCACACCCACCTTGCCCAAAGTGTTTCACGCGAACCTGTCGTTACTCTTCCCATCCACCTTGATCAAAATGTTTCACGCGAACCTGTCGTTACTCTTCCCATCCACCTTGATCAAAATGTTTCACGCGAACCTGTCGTTACTCTTCCCATCCACCTTGATCAAAATGTTTCACGCGAACCTGTCGTTACTCTTCCCATCCACCTTGATCAAAATGTTTCACGCGAACCTGTCGTTACTCTTCCCATCCACCTTGATCAAAATGTTTCACGCGAACCTGTCGTTACTCTTCCCATCCACCTTGATCAAAATGTTTCACGCGAACCTGTCGTTACTCTTCCCATCCACCTTGATCAAAATGTTTCAGATGAACATGTCGTTACTCTTCCCATCCACCTTGATCAAAATGTTTCAGATGAACATGTCGTTACTCTTCCCACACATCTTGATCAAAATGTTTCAGATGAACATGTCGTTACTCTTCCCACACATCTTGATCAAAATGTTTCAGATGAACATGTCGTTACTCTTCCCACACATCTTGATCAAAATGTTTCAGATGAACATGTCGTTACTCTTCCCACACATCTTGATCAAAATGTTTCACCTGAACCTGTCGTTACTCTTCCCACACATCTTGATCAAAATGTTTCAGATGAACCTGTCGTTACTCTTCCCATCCACCTTGATCAAAATGTTTCAGATGAACATGTCGTTACTCTTCCCACACATCTTGATCAAAATGTTTCAGATGAACATGTCGTTACTCTTCCCACACATCTTGATCAAAATGTTTCAGATGAACATGTCGTTACTCTTCCCACACATCTTGATCAAAATGTTTCAGATGAACATGTCGTTACTCTTCCCACACATCTTGATCAAAATGTTTCAGATGAACCTGTCGTTACTCTTCCCACACATCTTGATCAAAATGTTTCAGATGAACATGTCGTTACTCTTCCCACACATCTTGATCAAAATGTTTCAGATGAACATGTCGTTACTCTTCCCACACATCTTGATCAAAATGTTTCAGATGAACATGTCGTTACTCTTCCCACACATCTTGATCAAAATGTTTCAGATGAACATGTCGTTACTCTTCCCACACATCTTGATCAAAATGTTTCAGATGAACCTGTCGTTACTCTTCCCACACATCTTGATCAAAATGTTTCAGATGAACATGTCGTTACTCTTCCCACACATCTTGATCAAAATGTTTCAGATGAACCTGTCGTTACTCTTCCCATTCACTTTGATCAAAATATTTCCCTGTAGCTGACGTTAATCTCCCCATCCACCTTCATCAATATGTTTCACGTGACTCTGACGTTACTCTTCACACATACGAGCATGTTTCCCCTGACGCTACTCTTCACACCCACCAGCATGTTTCACCTGACGCTACTCTTCACACCCACCAGCATGTTTCCCCTGACGCTACTCTTCACACCCACCAGCATGTTTCACCTTACTCTTCACACCCACCTTGATCAGCATGTTTCACCTGACCCTGGTGTTACTCTTCACATCCACCAGCATGTTTCACCTGACCCTGGCGTTACTCTTCACATCCACCAACATGTTTTACCTGACTCTGACGTTACTCTTCACATCCACCAGCATGTTTCACCTGACCCTGGCGTTACTCTTCACATCCACCAGCATGTTTTACCTGACTCTGACGTTACTCTTCACATTAATCTTGATCAGCATCTTTCACCTGACCCTGAAGTTAGTCTTCCCACCCACCTTGATCAGCATTTTTCACCTGACCCTGATGTTACTCTTCAGACTCACCTCCATCGTATAAAACCACAACTATTAAAAACGCAGCTGCAATTAATTGGATAGGAGTTTATTGGAAAAGAGACAGCAGTAGTGGTGACCCAATGCTTCACTTGGAACCGATCGGTGGCTAAAAACTGAAAAAAATCCCGAAAAAAACCAGTAGGAAAGGTTCCTGCCATCAACTAATTTCCGTGCCTCGCCCAGTACTAGGGTCCCGAGCCCTATTCAGGGATCGTTACGCCTCTAGCATAACAGATTCGCGTGTTTTTCGGGGATTTTCCCCCCTTCTGTTTCAAGCACACACCCTCAATGAAGCGTTTTAGCTGTCGCCACAGATGCTCTCTTAAGTGGCTTGGAAGGGCGGATCTATTTACTGCATGTTTATTTTAGCTTGAGTTTAACGAGCCAGCTAAAGTGCAGGCTATGCTCTGCATTATCTAAATCAATGAGTCTTCTTCTTGTTCTTCCTCTTGTTGTTGTTATTATTCTTGGTATTCTTGTAGTTGTTCTTGCTGTTATCGTTGGTGGTGCTGTTATTATTCTTGGTATTCGTGTAGTTGTTCTTGCTGTCATTGTTGGTGGTGCTGTTATTATTCTTGGTATTCTTGTAGTTGTTCTTGCTGTTATTGTTGGTGGTGCTGTTATTATTCTTGTAGTTGTTCTTGCTGTTATTGTTGGTGGTGCTGTTATTATTCTTGTAGTTGTTCTTGCTGTTATTGTTGGTGGTGCTGTTATTATTCTTGTAGTTGTTCTTGCTGTTATTGTTGGTGGTGCTGTTATTATTCTTGTAGTTGTTCTTGCTGTTATTGTTGGTGGTGCTGTTATTATTCTTGTAGTTGTTCTTGCTGTTATTGTTGGTGGTGCTGTTATTATTCTTGTAGTTGTTCTTGCTGTTATTGTTGGTGGTGCTGTTATTATTCTTGTAGTTGTTCTTGCTGTTATTGTTGGTGGTGCTGTTATTATTCTTGTAGTTGTTCTTGCTGTTATTGTTGGTGGTGCTGTTATTATTCTTGTAGTTGTTCTTGCTGTCATTGTTGGTGGTGCTGTTATTATTCTTGTAGTTGTTCTTGCTGTTATTGTTGGTGGTGCTGTTATTATTCTTGTAGTTGGTCTTGCTGTCATTGTTGGTGGTGCTGTTATTATTCTTGTAGTTGTTCTTGCTGTTATTGTTGGTGGTGCTGTTATTATTCTTGTAGTTGTTCTTGCTGTTATTGTTGGTGGTGCTGTTATTATTCTTGTAGTTGTTCTTGCTGTTATTGTTGGTGGTGCTGTTATTATTCTTGTAGTTGTTCTTGCTGTTATTGTTGGTGGTGCTGTTATTATTCTTGTAGTTGTTCTTGCTGTTATTGTTGGTGGTGCTGTTATTATTCTTGTAGTTGTTCTTGCTGTTATTGTTGGTGGTGCTGTTATTATTCTTGTAGTTGTTCTTGCTGTTATTGTTGGTGGTGCTGTTATTATTCTTGTAGTTGTTCTTGCTGTTATTGTTGGTGGTGCTGTTATTATTCTTGTAGTTGTTCTTGCTGTCATTGTTGGTGGTGCTGTTATTATTCTTGTAGTTGTTCTTGCTGTTATTGTTGGTGGTGCTGTTATTATTCTTGTAGTTGTTCTTGCTGTTATTGTTGGTGGTGCTGTTATTATTCTTGTAGTTGTTCTTGCTGTTATTGTTGGTGGTGCTGTTATTATTCTTGTAGTTGTTCTTGCTGTTATTGTTGGTGGTGCTGTTATTATTCTTGTAGTTGTTCTTGCTGTTATTGTTGGTGGTGCTGTTATTATTTTTGTAGTTGTTCTTGCTGTTATTGTTGGTGGTGCTGTTATTATTCTTGTAGTTGTTCTTGCTGTTATTGTTGGTGGTGCTGTTATTATTCTTGTAGTTGTTCTTGCTGTTATTGTTGGTGGTGCTGTTATTATTCTTGGTATTCTTGTAGTTGTTCTTGCTGTTATTGTTGGTGGTGCTGTTATTATTCTTGTAGTTGTTCTTGCTGTTATTGTTGGTGGTGCTGTTATTATTCTTGGTATTCTTGTAGTTGTTCTTGCTGTCATTGTTGGTGGTGCTGTTATTATTCTTGGTATTCTTGTAGTTGTTCTTGCTGTTATTGTTGGTGGTGCTGTTATTATTCTTGTAGTTGTTCTTGCTGTTATTGTTGGTGGTGCTGTTATTATTCTTGTAGTTGTTCTTGCTGTTATTGTTGGTGGTGCTGTTATTATTCTTGTAGTTGTTCTTGCTGTTATTGTTGGTGGTGCTGTTATTATTCTTGTAGTTGTTCTTGCTGTTATTGTTGGTGGTGCTGTTATTATTCTTGTAGTTGTTCTTGCTGTTATTGTTGGTGGTGCTGTTATTATTCTTGTAGTTGTTCTTGCTGTTATTGTTGGTGGTGCTGTTATTATTCTTGTAGTTGTTCTTGCTGTTATTGTTGGTGGTGCTGTTATTATTCTTGTAGTTGTTCTTGCTGTTATTGTTGGTGGTGCTGTTATTATTCTTGTAGTTGTTCTTGCTGTTATTGTTGGTGGTGCTGTTATTATTCTTGTAGTTGTTCTTGCTGTCATTGTTGGTGGTGCTGTTATTATTCTTGTAGTTGTTCTTGCTGTTATTGTTGGTGGTGCTGTTATTATTCTTGGTATTCTTGTAGTTGTTCTTGCTGTTATCGTTGGTGGTGCTGTTATTATTCTTGTAGTTGTTCTTGCTGTTATTGTTGGTGGTGCTGTTATTATTCTTGTAGTTGTTCTTGCTGTTATTGTTGGTGGTGCTGTTATTATTCTTGTAGTTGTTCTTGCTGTTATTGTTGGTGGTGCTGTTATTATTCTTGTAGTTGTTCTTGCTGTTTATGTTGGTGGTGCTGTTATTATTCTTGTAGTTGTTCTTGCTGTTATTGTTGGTGGTGCTTTTATTATTCTTGTAGTTGGTCTTGCTGTCATTGTTGGTGGTGCTGTTATTATTCTTGGTATTCTTGCAGTTGTTCTTGCTGTTATTGTTGGTGGTGCTGTTATTATTCTTGTAGTTGTTCTTGCTGTTATTGTTGGTGGTGCTGTTATTATTCTTGTAGTTGTTCTTGCTGTTATTGTTGGTGGTGCTGTTATTATTCTTGTAGTTGTTCTTGCTGTTATTGTTGGTGGTGCTGTTATTATTCTTGTAGTTGTTCTTGCTGTTATTGTTGGTGGTGCTGTTATTATTCTTGTAGTTGTTCTTGCTGTTTATGTTGGTGGTGCTGTTATTATTCTTGTAGTTGTTCTTGCTGTTATTGTTGGTGGTGCTGTTATTATTCTTGTAGTTGTTCTTGCTGTTATTGTTGGTGGTGCCGTTATTATTCTTGTAGTTGTTCTTGCTGTTATTGTTGGTGGTGCTGTTATTATTCTTGTAGTTGTTCTTGCTGTTATTGTTGGTGGTGCTGTTATTATTCTTGTAGTTGTTCTTGCTGTTATTGTTGGTGGTGCTGTTATTATTCTTGTAGTTGTTCTTGCTGTTATTGTTGGTGGTGCTGTTATTATTCTTGTAGTTGTTCTTGCTGTTATTGTTGGTGGTGCTGTTATTATTCTTGTAGTTGTTCTTGCTGTTATTGTTGGTGGTGCTGTTATTATTCTTGTAGTTGTTCTTGCTGTTATTGTTGGTGGTGCTGTTATTATTCTTGTAGTTGTTCTTGCTGTTATTGTTGGTGGTGCTGTTATTATTCTTGTAGTTGTTCTTGCTGTTATTGTTGGTGGTGCTGTTATTATTCTTGTAGTTGTTCTTGCTGTTATTGTTGGTGGTGCTGTTATTATTCTTGTAGTTGTTCTTGCTGTTATTGTTGGTGGTGCTGTTATTATTCTTGGTATTCTTGTAGTTGTTCTTGCTGTCATTGTTGGTGGTGCTGTTATTATTCTTGGTATTCTTGTAGTTGTTCTTGCTGTTATTGTTGGTGGTGCTGTTATTATTCTTGTAGTTGTTCTTGCTGTTATTGTTGGTGGTGCTGTTATTATTCTTGTAGTTGTTCTTGCTGTTATTGTTGGTGGTGCTGTTATTATTCTTGTAGTTGTTCTTGCTGTTATTGTTGGTGGTGCTGTTATTATTCTTGTAGTTGTTCTTGCTGTTATTGTTGGTGGTGCTGTTATTATTCTTGTAGTTGTTCTTGCTGTTATTGTTGGTGGTGCTGTTATTATTCTTGTAGTTGTTCTTGCTGTTATTGTTGGTGGTGCTGTTATTATTCTTGTAGTTGTTCTTGCTGTTATTGTTGGTGGTGCTGTTATTATTCTTGTAGTTGTTCTTGCTGTTATTCTTGGTGGTGCTGTTATTATTCTTGTAGTTGTTCTTGCTGTTATTGTTGGTGGTGCTGTTATTATTCTTGTAGTTGTTCTTGCTGTCATTGTTGGTGGTGCTGTTATTATTCTTGTAGTTGTTCTTGCTGTTATTGTTGGTGGTGCTGTTATTATTCTTGGTATTCTTGTAGTTGTTCTTGCTGTTATCGTTGGTGGTGCTGTTATTATTCTTGTAGTTGTTCTTGCTGTTATTGTTGGTGGTGCTGTTATTATTCTTGTAGTTGTTCTTGCTGTTATTGTTGGTGGTGCTGTTATTATTCTTGTAGTTGTTCTTGCTGTTATTGTTGGTGGTGCTGTTATTATTCTTGTAGTTGTTCTTGCTGTTATTGTTGGTGGTGCTGTTATTATTCTTGTAGTTGTTCTTGCTGTTATTGTTGGTGGTGCTGTTATTATTCTTGTAGTTGTTCTTGTTGTCATTGTTGGTGGTGCTGTTATTATTCTTGTAGTTGTTCTTGCTGTTATTGTTGGTAGTGCTGTTATTATTCTTGTAGTTGTTCTTGCTGTCATTGCTGGTGGTGCTGTTATTATTCTTGTAGTTGTTCTTGCTGTTATTGTTGGTGGTGCTGTTATTATTCTTGTAGTTGTTCTTGCTGTTATTGTTGGTGGTGCTGTTATTATTCTTGTAGTTGTTCTTGCTGTCATTGTTGGTGGTGCTGTTATTATTCTTGTAGTTGTTCTTGCTGTTATTGTTGGTGGTGCTGTTATTATTCTTGTAGTTGTTCTTGCTGTTATTGTTGGTGGTGCTGTTATTATTCTTGGTATGCTTGTAGTTGTTCTTGCTGTTATTGTTGGTGGTGCTGTTATTATTCTTGTAGTTGTTCTTGCTGTTATTGTTGGTGGTGCTGTTATTATTCTTGTAGTTGTTCTTGCTGTTATTGTTGGTGGTGCTGTTATTATTCTTGTAGTTGTTCTTGCTGTTATTGTTGGTGGTGCTGTTATTGTTCTTGTAGTTGTTCTTGCTGTTATTGTTGGTGGTGCTGTTATTATTCTTGGTATTCTTGTAGTTGTTCTTGCTGTTATTGTTGGTGGTGCTGTTATTATTCTTGTAGTTGTTCTTGCTGTCATTGTTGGTGGTGCTGTTATTATTCTTGTAGTTGTTCTTGCTGTCATTGTTGGTGGTGCTGTTATTATTCTTGTAGTTGTTCTTGCTGTTATTGTTGGTGGTGCTGTTATTATTCTTGTAGTTGTTCTTGCTGTCATTGTTGGTGGTGCTGTTATTATTCTTGTAGTTGTTCTTGCTGTTATTGTTGGTGGTGCTGTTATTATTCTTGTAGTTGTTCTTGCTGTTATTGTTGGTGGTGCTGTTATTATTCTTGTAGTTGTTCTTGCTGTTATTGTTGGTGGTGCTGTTATTATTCTTGTAGTTGTTCTTGCTGTTATTGTTGGTGGTGCTGTTATTATTCTTGTAGTTGTTCTTGCTGTTATTGTTGGTGGTGCTGTTATTATTCTTGTAGTTGTTCTTGCTGTTATTGTTGGTGGTGCTGTTATTATTCTTGTAGTTGTTCTTGCTGTCATTGTTGGTGGTGCTGTTATTATTCTTGTAGTTGTTCTTGCTGTCATTGTTGGTGGTGCTGTTATTATTCTTGTAGTTGTTCTTGCTGTTATTGTTGGTGGTGCTGTTATTATTCTTGTAGTTGTTCTTGCTGTTATTGTTGGTGGTGCTGTTATTATTCTTGTAGTTGTTCTTGCTAATAATTGTTGGTGGTGCTGTTATTATTCTTGTAGTTGTTCTTGCTGTTATTGTTGGTGGTGCTGTTATTATTCTTGTAGTTGTTCTTGCTGTTATTGTTGGTGGTGCTGTTATTATTCTTGTAGTTGTTCTTGCTGTTATTGTTGGTGGTGCTGTTATTATTCTTGTAGTTGTTCTTGCTGTTATTGTTGGTGGTGCTGTTATTATTCTTGTAGTTGGTCTTGCTGTTATTGTTGGTGGTGCTGTTATTATTCTTGTAGTTGGTCTTGCTGTTATTGTTGGTGGTGCTGTTATTATTCTTGTAGTTGTTCTTGCTGTTATTGTTGGTGGTGCTGTTATTATTCTTGTAGTTGTTCTTGCTGTTATTGTTGGTGGTGCTGTTATTATTCTTGTAGTTGTTCTTGCTGTTATTGTTGGTGGTGCTGTTATTATTCTTGTAGTTGTTCTTGCTGTCATTGTTAGTGGTGCTGTTATTATTCTTGGTATTCTTGTAGTTGGTCTTGCTGTTATTGTTGGTGGTGCTGTTATTATTCTTGTAGTTGTTCTTGCTGTTATTGTTGGTGGTGCTGTTATTATTCTTGTAGTTGTTCTTGCTGTTATTGTTGGTGGTGCTGTTATTATTCTTGGTATTCTTGTAGTTGTTCTTGCTGTTATTGTTGGTGGTGCTGTTATTATTCTTGTAGTTGTTCTTGCTGTTATTGTTGGTGGTGCTGTTATTATTCTTGGTATTCTTGTAGTTGTTCTTGCTGTCATTGTTGGTGGTGCTGTTATTATTCTTGGTATTCTTGTAGTTGTTCTTGCTGTTATTGTTGGTGGTGCTGTTATTATTCTTGTAGTTGTTCTTGCTGTTATTGTTGGTGGTGCTGTTATTATTCTTGTAGTTGTTCTTGCTGTTATTGTTGGTGGTGCTGTTATTATTCTTGTAGTTGTTCTTGCTGTTATTGTTGGTGGTGCTGTTATTATTCTTGTAGTTGTTCTTGCTGTTATTGTTGGTGGTGCTGTTATTGTTGGTGGTGCTGTTATTATTCTTGTAGTTGTAGTTGCTGTTATTGTTGGTGGTGCTGTTATTATTCTTGTAGTTGTTCTTGCTGTTATTGTTGGTGGTGCTGTTATTATTCTTGTAGTTGTTCTTGTTGTCATTGTTGGTGGTGCTGTTATTATTCTTGTAGTTGTTCTTGCTGTTATTGTTGGTGGTGCTGTTATTATTCTTGTAGTTGTTCTTGCTGTCATTGCTGGTGGTGCTGTTATTATTCTTGTAGTTGTTCTTGCTGTTATTGTTGGTGGTGCTGTTATTATTCTTGTAGTTGTTCTTGCTGTTATTGTTGGTGGTGCTGTTATTATTCTTGTAGTTGTTCTTGCTGTCATTGTTGGTGGTGCTGTTATTATTCTTGTAGTTGTTCTTGCTGTTATTGTTGGTGGTGCTGTTATTATTCTTGTAGTTGTTCTTGCTGTTATTGTTGGTGGTGCTGTTATTATTCTTGGTATGCTTGTAGTTGTTCTTGCTGTTATTGTTGGTGGTGCTGTTATTATTCTTGTAGTTGTTCTTGCTGTTATTGTTGGTGGTGCTGTTATTATTCTTGTAGTTGTTCTTGCTGTTATTGTTGGTGGTGCTGTTATTATTCTTGTAGTTGTTCTTGCTGTTATTGTTGGTGGTGCTGTTATTGTTCTTGTAGTTGTTCTTGCTGTTATTGTTGGTGGTGCTGTTATTATTCTTGGTATTCTTGTAGTTGTTCTTGCTGTTATTGTTGGTGGTGCTGTTATTATTCTTGTAGTTGTTCTTGCTGTCATTGTTGGTGGTGCTGTTATTATTCTTGTAGTTGTTCTTGCTGTCATTGTTGGTGGTGCTGTTATTATTCTTGTAGTTGTTCTTGCTGTTATTGTTGGTGGTGCTGTTATTATTCTTGTAGTTGTTCTTGCTGTCATTGTTGGTGGTGCTGTTATTATTCTTGTAGTTGTTCTTGCTGTTATTGTTGGTGGTGCTGTTATTATTCTTGTAGTTGTTCTTGCTGTTATTGTTGGTGGTGCTGTTATTATTCTTGTAGTTGTTCTTGCTGTTATTGTTGGTGGTGCTGTTATTATTCTTGTAGTTGTTCTTGCTGTTATTGTTGGTGGTGCTGTTATTATTCTTGTAGTTGTTCTTGCTGTTATTGTTGGTGGTGCTGTTATTATTCTTGTAGTTGTTCTTGCTGTTATTGTTGGTGGTGCTGTTATTATTCTTGTAGTTGTTCTTGCTGTCATTGTTGGTGGTGCTGTTATTATTCTTGTAGTTGTTCTTGCTGTTATTGTTGGTGGTGCTGTTATTATTCTTGTAGTTGTTCTTGCTGTTATTGTTGGTGGTGCTGTTATTATTCTTGTAGTTGTTCTTGCTGTTATTGTTGGTGGTGCTGTTATTATTCTTGTAGTTGTTCTTGCTGTTATTGTTGGTGGTGCTGTTATTATTCTTGTAGTTGTTCTTGCTGTTATTGTTGGTGGTGCTGTTATTATTCTTGTAGTTGTTCTTGCTGTTATTGTTGGTGGTGCTGTTATTATTCTTGTAGTTGTTCTTGCTGTTATTGTTGGTGGTGCTGTTATTATTCTTGTAGTTGTTCTTGCTGTTATTGTTGGTGGTGCTGTTATTATTCTTGTAGTTGTTCTTGCTGTTATTGTTGGTGGTGCTGTTATTATTCTTGTAGTTGGTCTTGCTGTTATTGTTGGTGGTGCTGTTATTATTCTTGTAGTTGGTCTTGCTGTTATTGTTGGTGGTGCTGTTATTATTCTTGTAGTTGTTCTTGCTGTTATTGTTGGTGGTGCTGTTATTATTCTTGTAGTTGTTCTTGCTGTTATTGTTGGTGGTGCTGTTATTATTCTTGTAGTTGTTCTTCCTGTCATTGTTAGTGGTGCTGTTATTATTCTTCGTATTCTTGTAGTTGGTCTTGCTGTTATTGTTGGTGGTGCTGTTATTATTCTTGTAGTTGTTCTTGCTGTTATTGTTGGTGGTGCTGTTATTATTCTTGTAGTTGTTCTTGCTGTCATTGTTGGTGGTGCTGTTATTATTCTTGGTATTCTTGTAGTTGTTCTTGCTGTTATTGTTGGTGGTGCTGTTATTATTCTTGTAGTTGTTCTTGCTGTTATTGTTGGTGGTGCTGTTATTATTCTTGGTATTCTTGTAGTTGTTCTTGCTGTTATTGTTGGTGGTGCTGTTATTATTCTTGTAGTTGTTCTTGCTGTTATTGTTGGTGGTGCTATTATTATTCTTGGTATTCTTGTAGTTGTTCTTGCTGTTATTGTTGGTGGTGCTGTTATTATTCTTGTAGTTGTTCTTGCTGTTATTGTTGGTGGTGCTGTTATTATTCTTGGTATTCTTGTAGTTGTTCTTGCTGTTATTGTTGGTGGTGCTGTTATTATTCTTGTAGTTGTTCTTGCTGTTATTGTTGGTGGTGCTGTTATTATTCTTGGTATTCTTGTAGTTGTTCTTGCTGTTATTGTTGGTGGTGCTGTTATTATTCTTGTAGTTGTTCTTGCTGTTATTGTTGGTGGTGCTGTTATTATTCTTGGTATTCTTGTAGTTGTTCTTGCTGTTATTGTTGGTGGTGCTGTTATTATTCTTGTAGTTGTTCTTGCTGTTATTGTTGGTGGTGCTGTTATTATTCTTGGTATTCTTGTAGTTGTTCTTGCTGTTATTGTTGGTGGTGCTGTTATTATTCTTGTAGTTGTTCTTGCTGTTATTGTTGGTGGTGCTGTTATTATTCTTGGTATTCTTGTAGTTGTTCTTGCTGTTATTGTTGGTGGTGCTGTTATTATTCTTGTAGTTGTTCTTGCTGTTATTGTTGGTGGTGCTGTTATTATTCTTGGTATTCTTGTAGTTGTTCTTGCTGTTATTGTTGGTGGTGCTGTTATTATTCTTGTAGTTGTTCTTGCTGTTATTGTTGGTGGTGCTGTTATTATTCTTGTAGTTGTTGTTGCTGTTATTGTTGGTGGTGCTGTTATTATTCTTGTAGTTGTTCTTGCTGTTATTGTTGGTGGTGCTGTTATTATTCTTGTAGTTGTTGTTGCTGTTATTGTTGGTGGTGCTGTTATTATTCTTGTAGTTGTTCTTGCTGTTATTGTTGGTGGTGCTGTTATTATTCTTGTAGTTGTTCTTGCTGTTATTGTTGGTGGTGCTGTTATTATTCTTGTAGTTGTTCTTGCTGTTATTGTTGGTGGTGCTGTTATTATTCTTGTAGTTGTTCTTGCTGTTATTGTTGGTGGTGCTGTTATTATTCTTGTAGTTGTTCTTGCTGTTATTGTTGGTGGTGCTGTTATTATTCTTGTAGTTGTTCTTGCTGTCATTGTTAGTGGTGCTGTTATTATTCTTGGTATTCTTGTAGTTGGTCTTGCTGTTATTGTTGGTGGTGCTGTTATTATTCTTGTAGTTGTTCTTGCTGTTATTGTTGGTGGTGCTGTTATTATTCTTGTAGTTGTTCTTGCTGTCATTGTTGGTGGTGCTGTTATTATTCTTGTAGTTGTTCTTGCTGTCATTGTTGGTGGTGCTGTTATTATTCTTGTAGTTGTTCTTGCTGTTATTGTTGGTGGTGCTGTTATTATTCTTGTAGTTGTTCTTGCTGTTATTGTTGGTGGTGCTGTTATTATTCTTGTAGTTGTTCTTGCTGTCATTGTTGGTGGTGCTGTTATTATTCTTGTAGTTGTTCTTGCTGTCATTGTTGGTGGTGCTGTTATTATTCTTGTAGTTGTTCTTGCTGTTATTGTTGGTGGTGCTGTTATTATTCTTGTAGTTGTTCTTGCTGTTATTGTTGGTGGTGCTGTTATTATTCTTGTAGTTGTTCTTGCTGTTATTGTTGGTGGTGCTGTTATTATTCTTGTAGTTGTTCTTGCTGTTATTGTTGGTGGTGCTGTTATTATTGCTGTTTAAAAAAATTATTCCATCTTTTCTTGATGCTGCTGTTGTTTTGGTTCCTGTTCTTGCTGTTCTTATTGCTATTTGTTAAACATGTTGCTACTTTTGATGGCGTTCTTGCTGTTGTCGTTATTCTTGCTACTCCAATTCCTCTTGTTGTTGTTCGTATTGTTGTTGTTTGTTGCTTTTTTTATTGTTGTTTTTCTTGTTATTAATGTTCTGATTTTGGTTTGTTCTATTTTCGATTTTCTTGCTGTTGTGTCTTGTTATTCTTATCGTCCATATTGTTGTTTATCTTATTCTCCTTCTCCTCAACTTCTTCGTCTTTCAATTCTACTTCTTCTTTCTTCTCCTCTACTCCTGCTCCTTTTCTTGTTCGTTCTCATCTCTGTTCTTTCTTCTCTTCTTCTTTCTCTACCTGCTCTTTCTTTCCACCTTTCTCTTCCTCCCGTTCGTGCTCTCTTTTTTTTCATCTTATTTTTCATACACTTCTATTTTTGTGGCAGAGTAGTTAGATCAGGGGTGTTCAACCAATGTGTCAAGAACTAGATTCCAGTATGATTAGTCTCACCCACCAAAATGTTTCATCCGTCTCACAAATGAGTACGCATCAGCTATGTGTTTAATCCGTACTAATGTTTAATTCAACCCACCAATATATTTAATATCTTCCATTTGCTGCCCTGAGACCCGCCAAGGTACATGGTTCTTGCATTCTTGGGCAGTTATACAGATGTTCGAAGTCTAGGATGGCTCCGCTATCGCAGACATAACCGCCATTTTTGTCAAGCTCGAGCTACACCTGGACACTTCCGTCCGTAATCTGTTCTGGATTCTCCACACAGGGTATGGCATTGTATGGTCTGTCGCAAGTTCTTTGATGACCAGCCATCCCTCACCATATCTTTGACCCCAGTTTTTGCTGTGTTTTGCTCAGGCTGCTGGCCTGTTAACCGTACATCGTGAAGATTTCAGTCGTCCCTCTTTTGTATTATATTCGCACAAAGAAAAGGATATCTCTGATACTAGAACTGCTTTTTCCTTTCGACATCTGACGTAACACATCTCCTGATTTCTGATGGTGCAATGCCAGCGATTGCATAAACTTGTTCCGTTATGTTGGCCTAAGGCACCTTGTTACAATGCACATGCCTCATTTACTGCCACATCGACGTGTCTCGTGTGTGCTGACAAGCTCCATTCTAGCGCGGCGTATTCTGCTGCAGAAATGCCCAATTGGAGGGCCGATGTGCGCAACATCGTTGGTGATGCCCCTGCCGTGTTTGTTAGCTGACGCAGTACATTATTTTGTGCGCTAACTTTGTTTCACTGCCTTACAGTGTTCCTTGTAAGACAATGTGCAATCCATTGTAATTCCTAGGTACTTACATAGTCTTCACCTTATACAGCCTGTCAACCTGATGGATCAGTATATATTGTCGTACACCTCTATTCCCATTGCTGAAGTAGCCGAGAGGTTTTAAAAGCCTAATGATCATAGACCGCTTCGCTACAGTTGTCGCGGGCTGGCTATGTTTGTGTATTTCACCCCCAAGAGATTCGATCCGCTGTCCTCCTTTGTCAGTAGGCTGATGTCGCAACATTCGGCCATGAGCTCCTTCATCAGTATAAGTGAATAATTAAAACACACCCGAGCAGTACACGGTTGGAAAGAACAGGACCAATGTAACCGTAAAATTGGACTAATGAGGGTTGTGCTTGTGGCTGGTAACCTCATTATGTTGAACCAGTACTATAGAAACAGATACTGCACTTGCACAGGCATCATGTAAAGAGGTCAGACTAGTGACTGCCTTAGGCTTCAACTGGAGGGGAGGCGAAAGAAGAACAATACAAATTAAGGCGAGGATGCGACGATACCGCTGATTAAAATAAAATGTTTGAAAACATGAATATCTATGCTTCAGACACCAGGCTGATACAGAAACAAGAATGATATCTCCATTTGTTTATCTTTAATTCGACCATCATCATCATGTGACTTTTCCGCTGCTGAGGTCGACGGTAAAGAACCTCCAGCTGTCTATGTTCCATGCCAGATCGCTACACTAAGTCAGATTGTGTCCCGACCACATATTAGTATTGTCTGTCCATCTGCAGCGCTGACGCCCTTTTGGCTTGCCTGCCCTCCACTTTTCCCTCCAATATAACCTTCAACAGTTTGTGAGTGATCTCTTTGGATGTCTATATATGGCTTATGTTGGTAAATGTCAATATATGACTCATGTTCGTGAATGTCAATATATGACTCATGTTGGTGAATGTCAATATATGACTCATGTTGGTGAATGTCAATATATGGCTCATGTTGGTGAATGTCAATATATGGCTCATGTTGGTGAATGTCAATATATGGCTCATGTTGGTGAATGTCAATATATGGCTCATGTTGGTGAATGTCAATATATGAATCATGTTGGCGAAACAGATTTGAAATTCTACATTCTCTTCCAGATTTCCATTTCACATCTCCCATTTTCTGTAAGGATATTTACAAGGAATGAGAAACTCTTTTGATGAAGCCCACAAGATAAAGGAGACACGTGGCATCACCTGGAATCAACCACGTGTTTGTTTTGACACGTCAACGATTGTATTGTTCAACCACATTCATTTACACAAACATTTCGTAGCAAACCTATCGCCCCTAACTGTCCCAAGAAACACAACAGGATGCATTTAGCAGAACAGGTGGAATTATATCTGCAAAACTGCGTGGGTGGTAGCTATATATGGACGTAGTTATTTCCAGCCAAAATTCAAGACGTAATCCAAAATCGTTCAACGTTTTCTGCGAAACCCCTTTTGTTGTTTTGTATTGTGGAGAATGACCTTCGAAATTGGCACACAATTGTGACCTGAATTATGTGTAAACGGCAAAACGCGGCTATGGTCTGGCGGAAAATAGCAGTCCTTATTAGGTAACCAGACTTTTGTCTAGTCATTCCGGCATCTCGCTTAAGGATATAGCCGACTGTTACTACTTTCAACGGTTGGGTTGATTTTCGAACACAACTACTACTGATGCTAATATTACAACTACTACTGATGCTAATATTACTTCTACTAATAACCACAATCAACACTGCTAATATTACTAACCACTACTACAACTGCTACTATAATTACTATCACCCCTATTGCTACTAACACTACTACCATTACAAACACCACAACCACTAATGTTGATAATACTACTACTACCACCACCACCATCAGTGCTTCTACCACCACCACAGCCACCATTACCCCTATCACTACTACGAACACTAATAATACAACAATTACTACTTCTCCTACTACTACTACTACTACTACTATTTCCACCTCCGCCACCAAAAAAACTGGGTTAGCATGCGGGGCTCAACACGCTCCATTCGATAGAGATGTAAATGGATACCTAACTTGCTGCTGAAGGGATGGACAGCGAGGAAATAAAACAAACAAGTACGGATTAGTTCAGAGTAGGCATAAATAAATTTTGTTTAAACCTGCGTCACGGCCAAAAGATCTTCGCCAGGGTGAACCCAAACATGAATTAAATATACAAATAATGTAAACAAATATGGTCTAAACATATTTGGTCTAAATAAATACGATTTACAAATGTTTATATGACAAGCTGATCCGAACATAAGATGATCGAAGGAAGGTAAGTTAAAGTTAACGGAAGTGACGTTTATACAACGAAGTCTCTAACATGCTATGCTACTGGCAGTACTTGTATACTATGGGATTACCTTTACCAAATTAGCTAGTCATACCTCGACGTAAGGACATAAAAAAAAAAAAAAATTAACAAAACAAAACAACCTGTCATACGACATTTTCCCCATTGCTGTGGTAATGTAGTGGTTTTGAAGGCTGATGATTAAAAACCGCTTCGCCGCCACGTCGTGCGTTGGCTGTGTTTGTTTATTTCACCCCCAACAGAAAAACAACATATGCCATACCGGGGATTCGAACCGCTGCCTTCCTTGTCGGCAGGCAGGCCTCGAAACCATTCGGCCACGCGCTCCTCGGACATTTAACAATTTCCACAATATAATGAGCTGCAGGTTTTGCTTCGGAGTAACGTACAATTAGCACCCGTACGATACCACTCTCAGAGCATCAGATTGTTTACAAATATGTTCATATTCCCATTTACTTGATTGTTTCCCCTTCTGATTAACAGAATATTGAAGTGTTTATAATTCTTGTTTAATATTTTCTCGTGATTAAAATATAACATAAGTTAATACGTAAAATATAACATAAGTTAATACGTAAAATATAACATAAGTTAATACGTAAAATATAACATAAGTTAATACGTAAAATATAACATAAGTTAATACGTAAAATATAACATAAGTTAATACGTAAAATATAACATAAGTTAATACGTAAAATATAACATAAGTTAATACGTAAAATATAACATAAGTTAATACGTAAAATATAACATAAGTTAATACGTAAAATATAACATAAGTTAATACGTAAAATATAACATAAGTTAATACGTAAAATATAACATAAGTTAATACGTAAAATATAACATAAGTTAATACGTAAAATATAACATAAGTTAATACGTAAAATATAACATAAGTTAATACGTAAAATATAACATAAGTTAATACGTAAAATATAACATAAGTTAATACGTAAAATATAACATAAGTTAATACGTAAAATATAACATAAGTTAATACGTAAAATATAACATAAGTTAATACGTAAAATATAACATAAGTTAATACGTAAAATATAACATAAGTTAATACGTAAAATATAACATAAGTTAATACGTAAAATATAACATAAGTTAATACGTAAAATATAACATAAGTTAATACGTAAAATATAACATAAGTTAATACGTAAAATATAACATAAGTTAATACGTAAAATATAACATAAGTTAATACGTAAAATATAACATAAGTTAATACGTAAAATATAACATAAGTTAATACGTAAAATATAACATAAGTTAATACGTAAAATATAACATAAGTTAATACGTAAAATATAACATAAGTTAATACGTAAAATATAACATAAGTTAATACGTAAAATATAACATAAGTTAATACGTAAAATATAACATAAGTTAATACGTAAAATATAACATAAGTTAATACGTAAAAGTGGCCTTAGAGGAGATAATTTCATTAACATGCAAGATTTGCACACGTCAGTAGAAGACAAGTCATTAGAAGAGACGAATCATTAGAAGAGAGAAAAGTTACAAATGAAAAAAATCAAAAGGAATGTCTCGCAACAATGCATGACCTACGAGGGACGTCCAAGTCAAACCGGGACTTTTTTGGGGAAGGAATATTTATTTTCTTTCAAGTATTCAAGATGTCATTTATTTTTTTAATATAATCTCCTGCAACGATTATGCACTTAGCCTAACGTTTAAGTAATGCTTGAACAGCTTGAGCGTATAAAGATTTGTCAGTATGCCTGAGCCGAACCAGGATAGCCTGTTTCACTTAGTCATCAGTGCTGAAATGCTGACCTTCGAGGAATTCTTTTAGAGGTTCAAACAGCTTGTAGCAAGTTCTAGGCTGTAAGGTAGATGTGGTAATACCTTCCAGCCGAGTTGCTGCAAATGGCACATAGTGCGGTGAGCCGTATGAGGTCGAGCGTTATCTTGCAGGAGCAGGACGCCCTTTGTGATCAAATCAGGCCATTTTTTTTACTCAGACTATACATATAACTCAAAACAACTTATGTACTGTTCACTGATGATAGTGGCATGAGGGATTCTAAAATCAATATGAATGATGCCAAGTTTGTCCTAGAAAACTATCGTCATCACTTTACCTGCGGACGAAATTGTCCTAAATTGTTTTGGGTGGTGGTGATTGGATATGAGTCAATTGATCGGATGCTCGTTTCGATTCAGGAGTATAATAATGCGCCTAAGTTTCGTCACATGTAATGAAGCGATCCAAACAGTCATACGCTTCCATATAAAAATGTTCCTTCAATTCAGTGCATGTTTGAACTCTTCTTTGCCGGTCAAAAGCGGAAATCTGTCTTGGCACCTAACGTGCACTAACCTTCCCTAAATGAAAATGTTCATGAATAATGGTGTTCACCGTACCAAAATAAAGACTTGCTTCTTGCTCAATTTCGCGACAAGTTATGCATCGATTTTCCAGGATAAGGCGTTCCACATTATGGATATTCACAGGAATGACTGTGGTGGGTTGAGAGATACCTCAGCCTGGATCATCACTCACGGATGTACGACCTTATTTAAAACGTTTACATCATTCAAATGTCTTATTGTGGCTGAGTGTCTCATCACTGTATTGTGATTGCAGTCTTCTGTAAGTTTCCGCAGGCTTGACACCTTTTGTAACATGAAACTTCAACACAACACGCTGTGGTATGTAAGCGCTAACAGTGTTGTCCGCCATTTTTACTGATCTGTCACGTGACTGACCCATGGCAAGTGGGCCATCCAGCAGTAATAGGACACAAGTGTCCCTAACTAATGATAGTAGCTTCAGCACGCTATAACCCTTTCAGGTAGTACTAGAACAACAAATGCCGTTTGATTTGAACGCCCCTCGTATATAGACTGACAGAGAATTAAATGGTTTGGTCATGGCAAGAATGTTTTCAAACCTTAGTCATCCAAGCCTGGAACAACAGATATCATGGCTTTAAACAAGAGGAAGACTAAGAACATAATTTAATAATAAATTGATAGTGTTAATTGCATAGCAATGGATTGAAAACATTAATGGACACACATATGGTACATGAAAGAAGACTAGTCCTTCCCACGGCGACTAAAGAAATCAAGTTGACAGGTGAGATGATAACTACAGACGATTAAAAACTGGAACATGTCAAGAGCTTGTATTGGAAATATATTAACAGAAAATGCAAGAGACGAAATTAAATCAGGAAGAGAATAGTGGACAGGTAAATCTGTTTTCACCATGAGTTATATATTCTTCTTCCTCGCTCGTTCTCAAACTCCCACTACCAAGCCATGAAAAGGGGTTTGCAAGTAGCAGAATATAGTCCCGAGAACGGAATGCGTTGTGTCGTAGTTTACAGTTTGACTGCGTTATTTACAACTGGCTACACAAAAAACGATGCCTATTACCAGTTGAAAAGAAGAGAGCAGGTCGTGGTCTTCAGACTTCGTACGGGCCACAATAGACTGAGGTACCACCTATTCAATAAATTGAAGATAGGTGGCACTGACGAATGCTCGTGTGGTACCGGGAAAATGACCGCTGAACATTTGCTGCAAAACTGCCCGACATACGAGGATCAGAGAAAGCAGATGTGGCCATCACCAGTGGCAATACTAGACAAGCTCTATGGCAGTGTCGACAGCCTCAGGATGACCGCTGCTTTTTTTCGAAAAAATACAGGTTGACGCCTGACAGCGTACGAAGAAGAAGAAGAAGATTTGCAACTTTCAGTCTGACACATCCGACTTTAGCATAGCATTATTGGGTACCGGGTTAGCCTTCCCTGAGATTCCTTCTCCTTAGCCAGTCTGCTCTGTTGCAGTCTGTTATCGAGGATCACCGCGTGGAGGTGTAGAAGCGCCTTGGCAGCAGCTGTGGGTCGATGGCACTAATGCTGTTAGTCAGCTTTGGGTTGCTGACCGCTGCAGCTCATGAACTGCTCAGCATCTTGATCTCAATTATATATTGACATCTAAACAAGTCACTCACAAATTAAACATGAGAGTGATCAGGTGAATTATCGTCCTTAGAGCATCACGTATAAACATGAACAATGAACATACGATTGGAAAAGGTGAACTGGTTCCTTTGAAATGTTGATATACAGAAGAATAGAGCGCATCGCATGGAAACAAACCAAAAACAATGAACAAAAAAAAAAAGAAAGAAAAAAAAAAGTCTTTCAGAAATTGGGGGTGGGGTGGGGAGGAGAAGAAGGAGAAAGCAGGAGGTAGGTAAGATGAACGAAATCAGAGTCTGAGAGTTCATATATTTTGGTCACATCAAAAGACATACTACCTTGATGAAAACAATACTGGAAGGAGAGGGAAGCAAACGTGCCAGAGATAAATATAGCTGTAAGTGGGACTATATCATCGAAAGTTGAACAGAGAAAAGCCTAGCATATTGTACCATCAAGGCAAAACGCAGAGGACGTTGCAGAACCATTGCAACCGACCTTCACTGTGGAGATGGCATCTAAACTGAACTGACAAAAATAACAATCATTGAACTTAGTAAGCCAGGTAAGCCCAAGCTATGGCATAGCTAGGCCTAGGCTGGTAAGTATGTTAGGCTTATCAACTAGTTAGGACAATTGTGAACTTACATTTATCAGTGACAATAAGGTAAGCAATAAAATCATTTTAATTACCTATCGATTTCGTAAGACCTAGCGCTATTGCGCACCTAATAATCGACAGCGTAAAAACGTTTTCAGGTTTTTGAATACGTACTTAATTTATAATCCTGGTATTCAACCAGGCATAACAAGACTTTGATGTCCGGTAGCCAAATGTTGTTTAAAACTATTTCGGTCTTTTACATTGGAGTACTATGTTTAACTATGCGTTTTGAGAAGAAAGACTAACGTCTGGTCAGGCACAACATACTGATCACACATGTTAGTCAGGATCAGGAGAAATATACTGGCCAAGACCCTCATCTCTGCTTCCTCGCAGCCCTTCCCAGAAACGGACTGTTCTTATTAGCAAACTGGCTAACGAGGTGGGGGATCAACTTGATACCCGTAACAGTGAGCGACACGCAGATGAAGCCAAACATAGCACAGCCGCCTGGATGACCCCGGTCCACCTTCATCAGCACGCTCCGGATGTGAGGAAAGCTGCTGCAACCCACAACTAAAAGTCCTTTTCAGGGCGCACAAAAGAGTAAACCTACTCATTGTAGTGAACAGCAGCAGCAACAACAACAACAACAACGCCAGTAGCAACAAAAGCGTTAGCAGCAACAAACAGCAACAACAACAGCGGCAGCAACAACAAATAACAACAACAGCAGCAGCAACAACAAATAACAATACCAACAACAGCAGCAGCAACAACAAATAACAATATCAACAACAGCAGCAGCAACAACAAATAACAACAGCAGCAGCAACAACAAATAACAACAACAGCAGCAGCAACAACAAATAACAATAACAACAGCAGCAGCAACAACAAATACCAACACCAGCGGCAGCAGCAACAACAAATAACAATAACAACAACAGCAACAACAAATAACAACAGCAGCAGCAACAATAATTTTGTTCTTGATATATATAAATGATTTGGACATTGATATTGGATCCATGATTGCAAAATTTGCTGATGACACAAAACTATGCGGTAGTGTCTCCTCTAAAGCGGAAGTGGATATATTGAGGTCGGATTTAGTTAAAATTCGAAAATGGTCTGTAAGCTGGCAAATGGAGTTTAATGTAGATAAATGTACAGTCATCCACATGGGTAGATCCAATATGGAACACAATTACAGAATGGGAGAGAAAAATATTAGAAAGATAGATAAGGAAAGGGACCTAGGGGTTTTAATAGATCATACAGGAAAGGTGAGTGAGCAAGTTCAGGTAGCAGTGAAAAAGGCAAATGCAATGTTAGGTATGATAAAAAGAAATATTAAACATAGGAGCAAGAAAGTGATAGTCAAACTGTATAAAGCATTAGTTAGACCTAGATTGGAATATAGTGTACAGATGTGGAGTCCTTATCATAGAGGGGACATAAACATGCTAGAAAGAATACAGAAAAGAGCGACAAAGCTGATAGTGGGATTCCAGAATTACAGTTATGAGAAAAGACTCAGAAAAACCGGCCTAAAGTGTCTCGAAGAGAGAAGAATTCGTGGTGACTTAATACAGGTTTATAAGATGATCAGAGGAATCGATAAATTAGACTATAACAAGTTTTTTAAAATACAGCCACCCACAATAAGAAGAGGGCATAGATACCTATAAGTTGACTAAAGAGAGGTCCAGATTAGATATTAGGAAATATTTTTTTAGTTATGGAGGCAGGGACAGTTAATGCATTTAAAAATATATTTAATGCGCATAACATTTAGAGCAAGGTTATATAAATGAAACTGGTTGTATACAGACTCTGTAGGGTCTTCTAAACCAGTATAAAAACGTTACGTTAAGTTAAGTTAACAACACCACCAACAAAAACTTCAGCAACAACAACACCAATTATCTATGTTTACAAAGTGTGTTTTTGATATTTACTCCCTAACTGTGAGATTTTTTTGAACAGAAATATATCGAAAAAATATAATCCCTTTTTTAAATAAATGTTTATATAGCAAAACCAGTTTCACTTAACGTTATTTTAAGTAAAGTCGTCGTTTTCAGGAACGACATTATTTTTGGAACAGATACCAGTTAATTCCGGGTGTCTTCTGCGCCCATTTGTATTTGATAGAGTATGATCGAGGTAACATAACAGATTGCTAGGGATGAAGTGTTAGGGAGACTTCATTGTACGAGGTCGAAAGAACATATTATGGATGTGGCTGTTACCGCACGGGATTAAAGACATAATGAAGTCCACGTTGTTGCCACAAGATCGTTGTCATGTTCAAAGTACAATATATATATATATATATGTGTGTGTGGGTGTGTGTGTGCACACACGCTGGATTACTAGATTACCGGATGTCTCGTCCTTCAGCGGCGGTTACGCCATTGCGGGTCCCAACTCCCTTTCCAACGGCCTCTGTCTTGGGCCATGGTGGATCAATGGATAATGAGTCTGTGACATCATGAATGTTGTTGCAGGATGCCTGGGAGTCGGACCAGCAGGTTGGTGGTCGTCTCCGTGGTCGCTTTCTGCCTCTTGGGTACCATAAAGCTGTCGGTATACTCCATCAATCGTACGTTCTTAGCAGCAAGTGACCCGCCCAGCGTAATTCATAACCACATTTATCACCTTGGACAAATCATGAGTTATGCAGACCTTTTTGCTGGCTATGAAGCGCGAGGTCGACCATGCGTCTCTCTCTCGTCACTGAGTTTGACTTCATCTCGTTCGTGAGTGACCATGTTCCCTCCGTATAGCATATTGTGGAGTCGAAGAGCGAAGTGCGCAGGCTCTGGTCGTAGATGTTGTCTAGAACAGGCTTTATCAAAAATAAAGTCGCCCAACCTGCGCGACGCAATCTTGTCATCTCTGGGCTTAGGTCGCTATTAGCAGGCGACCAAGGTAGATGTACTAGTCCACGTCATCCAGTCTCATTCTATCGATGATGATTTGGTCAAAATATATATTTACTGTATAATGTACGCGTAGTGACATGTTTTAATGCCTATACTGGGATCAAGATGCTGAGCAGCGCATGAGCTGCAGTGGTCTGCGACCCATAGCTGACTGCCAGCGTCAGGGTCAGCGAAACAGAACTGCCAAGAGACCCTTCTACACCTCCACGCGGTGATTCTGGATGACAGGCTGCAGCAGGGCAGACTGGCTAAGGAGAAGAGATCGAAGAGGGAATGCTAACCCGGTACTCAAAAAATGCTTGGTGAAGTAGGATGTGTTGGACCTAAAGGTGCAAATATCGCAGTCAAGCTGTGAACTACGATACAACGCATTCCGTTCTCTGTGCTACTTAAGCCCTTTCAGGGTTTGGTGGCGGGAGATTGAGAACGAACGAACGAAGCCTAGCCAAGCCAGCCAGTGCCTATACTCATTGGTTCAAGTATTATACATTTTTGGATTTGTGTGTATGTGTGAATGTACATTTGTACACATTCTATATGTGTTTTTTATGTACTCATATTGATATTTCTTGCTTGGCATACTCTGTCCTAAGTAGCACAGCGTGACTCTCGCATTCTCTGCCTATCTAAGGGATGTTGCATTTCGTATTGTTATTGTTGTCGAGTCCATTGTCTTTGTTTAGTTTGTGTTTCGTTACGTGTTTCTTCTTCTTCTGCGTTTGTTCTCAATTTCCTGAACAGGGCTTTGCAAGCAGCAGCATGTAGTCCGGAGAACAGAATGCGTTGTGTCGATAGTTTACAGACTGACTGCGATATTTGCACCTTCCGGTCCGACACATCCGTCTTCGACAGGCACGTGTTTTTGTTTCCTCTTTGTACCCGACAATGGCCTTGTGGCTGTAACGTGGTTTTTATATTTGTCTGTCTCGAATGTAGCTGTTCCGTACCTATACGTTTTGTTCAGTACCGCAATGATGAACACTACATTTTAAGTGGTGGTGTCAATAGCAGTGGTTTATATAAACAGGTTGCTAGCCCAATGCATCCCCCCTATTTCAATTAATCAAAACCTATTAGGTCCCAGCCTTCAACAAATATACACGCCTCCTGTCCCGAGCCCATGCATGAGTTGGAAAAGGTCCACAGGAACGGGTAGCAAGCTCCATGCCCAGTCCTCCTAAGTGGCCTCTTACAACATGCCTGGTAGATTAAAAGTAAAGTATAGTATCCCATAACATTACTGCCGTAGTGGTGTGAGGTGTTAGCGATCTCACATTTCAAAGACCCTAGTAACACTAAGAGCACACCAGTAACACTTAGGGGGGGGGGGCGCCCTAAAATATGTTTGGTCGTCTATTACGATATGTTTGGCAGGTTTATAGTATTACTATTCATTGGAGGGGACGGCGTGGCCTAGTGGATAAGTGGCACGGCTCACGACCCGAAGGTGCTGGGTTCGATCCCCATCACAGCACCGGCCGTTACCCCGGGGAAGCAAACCCTTAGAAAATGCAGGAGGAAGCAGACCCTTACATAAAATGCGTGCTGAAGTCGGATGCACTGGGCCGATAGGCGCAAAATAAAAACCACAGTGCAACGCACACCGCCTTGGGGAATAGAAAAATAAGGCGAACGCAAAAAAAACACCAAAAAACAAAACAAACTATTCATTGCTCATCTTTCGGGCCTCGACACCACTAGAACATACTTCTGTAATGGTCTTTATGCTTGGAAGGTTACATTGGTCCTATTATTTTCAAGCCAAGAATCATTCATATATGCCTTCTTATATTAACAGGTAAGGGTGGTCACATATCAGACAGAATGAAGTGTCAGATTGTACTAGCCCACAGCTTATTTATGAGACGGGATGTCCAGATCGCTGCCTTTACTTCCCTAACAGTAAGACAGGTTCTCATTTACGGTTTGCTCTACCACTCTGTTAATCATGTCTCCGGCGTTCGTGACGTGTGAGGTTGACTCGTTCTTATCTTAGCCGCTTCATGTTTCCTACAAGTCATGTGCATATTACATACTGGTGGACTGTATTTTTTTTTTGGTGCTTAGATGTTTGCCTCACTAGTTTCTACTGGCGGAGGCGCGCTATTTTCCACCCCAGACCATAGTCCATTGGGCGATATCAGGACGCATAAACCAGTGATTGAATGCATGCGTGCGTCTGTATGTACCTATGCTAGGTTTGTGCGCCCTTAGAAGCTAGCCCAACCAAAGTGCAATGGAAGGGCCTCACCATGAGGGCGCGTGTGAAAGTTGTGCAAGGGTGTGACTGTAGGACATAGTCAAATGAAACAGAGGTGGACTGCAGCGTGTCCGGATTGCGTTATATACCCGAACCATTCAAATGCAGGTATGAAAGTTAGCCAGTTTGTTCGAGTGTATACAGCTAGAAAGGCCGCTGTATTATTTCTGGCTGCTCCAGATGAAAACTTAAAAATTGCGATAGAAATTCGAAACACTGCACCATTGTCATGTACGTTGGCAGTATAGTTGATAATGAACCCAAGAGTGTCCACATGTGGTATCAATGTGCAGAAGTGCCACATGACGTCATCGTTCCCATTTACAGATGGCCGCTCCCACTGTTGACATGCACGAAAGAGGGTAAGCTTTCTGTAAAACGGATTTTTAAGTAGCAGACGGGTAAGACCTATCGAAATTCACCTGATTCTGAGCAGTGCATGAGCTGCAGCGGGCATCGACCCATAGCTGACTGCTAGCATCAGGGCTAACTAACCAGAACTGACAAGACCTTCCTACATCTCCAAGCGCTGATCCTGGATTACAGCTTGCTACAGAGCAGACATAAACATAAACAAAACAAAGATAATGACCACCGATAAAACACAATGTCAGCAAACATTTACAGTGGGTGGTGAGTAAATAGATCAGGTTACACATTTTGAATATCTGGGCTCCAGAATCGACAAAAATGGTGACTGCTCGAAAGAAATCAGAAGAAGACTAGCTATGGCAATGCAGAGACTGAACAGCCTGAAGAAATTATGGCAGGGCACCAACAAAACGATAAAAGTAAAAGTCTTGAGAGCCTGTGTTTTTCCTGTGGCAGCTTATGGCTGTGAAGCATGGACGATTACCAAAACTTCTAGACAAAGAGAATCGAATCCTTCGAGTCAAAATGTTACAGAAAGATCCTCAGAATACCCTGGACAGAGAAAAGAACAAATGTAGACATTCGGCAAGAGTTGAGCATAGAGGAGAACTGGTTTATCAATTCCATTTTGGCTAGAAAATGCAAATACTTTGGTCACATCAAGAGACACAACGGTCTTGAGAGAACGGTGATGGAAGGTATGGTGCCAGGCAAAAGAGGAAGGGGTAGACCAAGAAGACGATGGCACCAAGATATCCAGGAGTGCCTGAGTATGACAGTGGCGGAAGCTGGAGTTTTGGCAAGGGAACGAGTTTCTTTCAGACAGACTGTGATGGGAGCGACGTTCTACAAAGGACATGCTACATGATGACAGAGCAGACTGGCTAAGCAGAAGGTATCGACGAGGGAAGGCTAACCCGGTACTCAGAAATGCCTACTGTGTTGGACAGAAAGGTCGCCGTCAAGCTGTAAACTACGACACAACGCATTCCGTTTTCCGGACAACGTCCTGCTACTTACAAAGCCCTTTTCAGGGCTTGGTAGCAGAAGACTGAGAACGAACGAAATAGAAGAGAAAGAAGAAAAATTTCATCGGCGAATGACGGTTCAGTACTACTGATATGCATGTCTGACACTCCACCGGGACGATGAGGCTAATGTCTGGTCAGGCGAAATATACTGGCTAAAACCCTCACCTGACCTCCTCGTTGGTCGTCCTGGAAACGGGCTGTTGTCGAGGACAAAAGTCTGGCTAACAAGGTGAGGTTCGACGTGATCCCCGTAGCAGTGAGTGACACGCAGATGAAGCTAAGCATTGCACAACCGCCTGAAGGACTCCGGTCCACTTCATCAGCACGCTTGGGATGTCAGGAAAGCTACTGCAATCTGTCACACAAGTTCCGTTCTTTTCAGGGCGTATTAGCAACTAACCAGGTGTAGCAGTGGAGTAGGAAGTAAAAAAAAGTAAAGTAAAGTAACATTACTGCTGTAGGGGTGTGAGTGGTGCGATCTCACATTTCAAAGGCTCGGCTATATGAGTGCGGTATCCATCTCCTCTCCCTCACTGCTTTTACTTCCCGGACTGAACCGATACCCATTTAAGGCTGGGTCGACCCGGGAGCCGTTGCGGTCTGAAAAAAAACCATTACCGCCTCAACTGGGGAATGAACCCAGGACCACCCAGATGCGAAGCCAGCACGCTAACCACTGCGCTACGCGGCTCCCATGTAGAGCATGAAGTAGAAGAACGCAATGATGTAAAGAACAAAATGGAGATTACGTGGAATAACAGTACAGCTGTGATCCATTTTCGTGCTTCATACAGTTTAGAGAACAAATAAATGTGCGGTTTTTATTTGAAACACCATCGTATGTTTGTCTCGTGGCGATTGCTCAAATGGATTTACCCCAGCAATGCTCATTGTATACACTGTTATGATAGTTTTAGTTTAGTTTGTTTCTTTAAGTTTCTCTAAGTGAAGCATATGATCCCCACTACAGCTGACCTCTTTACATGAAGCCTGCACCCGATTATTTTAAGTGGCGGTTTAAACAGCAATTATTTTACATGATGAAGTTGCTAGTCCCATGCGCAACTGACTTCTGCAGCCTCTTACGACATGCTTGGTCCATTATTTTTAAGCTCCGGTACTACAATGGAGGAAAAGTGATATAGCTCGGCATGTTAAAATATTCAAGAAAAGAGTAAGTACGCAGTAGCAATTTATACTTCCAAATTGTTAGAAAAAAAATATAAACGGACAGTGTGCCGTCAACTAATGTAAATTATAAAAGAAAAAAAAACATTCCCCTCCCCCAATTTTAATTTGGCTATTAAAAAGTCAAATTGGCAACCCTGGTTAATGGTTGGATATATTTAAATGCGCTAGCACGTACAAAACAGGCAATTCAATTGGTTGAACAGTATTCGGAAGGTGAAGGTTAAATATTGTAGAGGATTGCGACAAGGATCTCCTGCTGTGACGCTGTGGTGTAGGAAGATGAACAAAGAAACAGAGAAGGCCATTCTTATACAGCAAACACATAGTTAAGTATTTACGGTTAGTGGTGGGGCATTTACGAGGACGAAAACAATACGGTTAGATTCAAGTTTTACAAACGGTTGGGCATCGCTTGAGAATGCAACCTGGTCAAAGTGTGCACGCTTACAACGCAAGATGTGGGTTACAAGACATGAGGGAGGACATGCACACACATCCTACGACAATACTGACTTACAATAGCCGACGCACAACGATTGGTTCAAGGAAGGCGACGGTTACCGACACAAGTGGAGGACAGTAAGTAATTAAAGCACAGAAGCGCTTTGAGACTGGAAAAGACTACGTAGGAAACCACATCAGAAGACGAAAGGAGACGTTTAACACACAGAATGACACTTGCCAAAGAAGACGTTGAATTCGGAATGACACTTGCTAAAGAAGACGAATACAGAATGACACTTGCTAAAGTAGACGTTGAATTCGGAATGACACTTGCTAAAGAAGGCGAATACAGAATGACACTTGCTAAAGAAGACAAATACAGAATGACACTTGCTAAAAAAGACGAATACAGAATGACACTTGCTAAAAAAGACGAATACAGAATGACACTTGCTAAAGAAGACGTTGAATTCGGAATGACACTTGCTAAAGAAGACGAATACAGAATGACACTTGCTAAAGAAGACGTTGAATTCGGAATGACACTTGCTAAAGAAGACGAATACAGAATGACACTTGCTAAAGAAGACGAATACAGAATGACACTTGCTAAAGAAGACGAATACAGAATGACACTTGCTAAAGGAGACGTTGAATTCGGAATGACACTTGCTTAAGCAGACTTCCAGAGAATAAAACAATGCTAATAGAACCGACTGCATTGCACCTGCGATCCCCTATATGTACTTAGCCCTTTCATAGCTGACATTGCCGACGATAGAGCACGCGTCTGCGTTATTTTCCATGACTTCAGGTGTCCAATTACAGTTGGGTCGAATTAAAACGCGGGCATTATATGGGGAGAAAAAAATACCACGATATGCCCGATCTGTCTTCTTCTTCGATCAATTAATGCCGTGCTTCTAGCCCGGCGAGGTTCCAAAAGGTGACTGTAGTTTCAGGTCTTCGTCGGTCCCCCACAGCTTTGCGAGCATGGTCGCTCCCCCAGGTCAGACTGCCTCTCTTTGGTCTGAATAAGTTGGGCAGTCCTGCAGGATATGTTCTGGTGTTTCACTATCGCACGTGGCGGTGTCTCTGAGACCCATTCTGTGGAGGTGGGTCTTGAGTCTGCAATGTCCCGTTCTGAATCTGAAGATCTTTGTCTGCCCATCTCAGCCAAGTTTGTCTATGCTCTAATTTTCTGGCTTGTATTCTTTGTGCTGGTCTCTCCATTCCGTTCTCATGGATCGTTCTAGCCCGATCTGTCAAACGGAGCACGTCGTGATTTGAACCTGGTACTTTGGGAGTATAAACCAAGTTTACAACCTCTAGGCCATACGCTCTAGAAATAAGAAATTAACACGTACTAACAAGCACGTCTCTGACAATGGAAGTGGGAGAGTTTTGCAGTCTTTACTGCTTTATGAATGCGAGTCATGGTTAATGATTTGACAGATAAATGATGTTCCTTAGAAGAATAAGTATACACTGGGCAGCTAAGAAATGAAATTACAATATATTACAAAAGCGAGAGCGAAGAGTAATCAGTCAAATGAAACATGCTTCTTCTTCTTCTTCGTCGTTCGCTCTCAAATAATCGCGTCTATCTCCCCCATAAACCTGGCGGTCCTTCTCATGTTTGTCTCATTCGTCCTCTCTCAAATAATCGCGTCTATCTCCCCCATAAACCTGGCGGTCCTTCTCATGTTTGCCTCATGGTCCTACAGTTTACCTCGCAATTAGGTTGGGGAGGGCCATATAATCACTCTGCTCTTCTCACGGAGCCGGCAGACCTGCAGAACATGTTCCACTGTTTGTTCTCCCCACATGGGCATATGTATGTGTGCCCAATTTTTAATTTGTTGAACCCATGATTTTTCAGTCTGCAGTGACCCGTTCTGAATATTGTCACTTGATCTTTTTTTGGCAAAGAGTAGTCCACCGCGTTCGTGTTCATGGAAACAAGATATGTTACATCAGTCTGGTCAAGGAGGTGGGGATCGACACTTTAATTACCTCAATGATGAACTTACAGAGAAGCCTTGTATTGCACTACAACCAGGAGGACACAGTCAAACCTTAAGTACGCTCCGTGATGTAAGAAGCGCCACTGTAACCCGCTACCAAAGAAACGTCGTCAAAAGTTAACTGAACTGAGTACGAGCAGCTTCGAACAACAGCAATGACATATTGCAAAAACAACATGAAACGCTCACTGCTACGCTAACTAAAATAAAGTGATGACACCATGTGTTCATTTGAGACACTTAGAACGGAGGGATTCGACAATCTTGTGACAACGGGGAAGATCCGAGGTCAAGAGAAGACATAGAAAAACTATCAGGGATGATATAAACCTTGATTCAGTATGCAGTGTTGTAATGTTTAAAGGACACATGGTTGTGGAATTATACGCAACAAGATAACCAGGGACGTGCTGGATTGGAACACAGAGTGGCAGAACATATAAGACAGGCCAAAAACCAGGGGCAGAAGAAGTAAAGGGTCTTTGTGTTATACGACAAGGGACAGAGGAGTTAGCCATAGACCAAAAATTTAAAAAAAAGAAAAGAAGACGGGGACAATGGAAAGCTAGGTGCAGAAAACGTCAGCGGATGTCATGGGACAGGAAGTCAGGAGACGTCTGGAACAGAAGACAGGACACAGAGTAAGTCACAGGACGTCACGGGACAGAGGAAGTCAGGCGAAGTCTGGAACAGAAGACAGGACCCAGAGTAAGTCACAGGACAGAGGAAGTCAGGCGACGTCTGGAACAGAAGACAGGGGTAAGATCAAGTCACAGGACGTCATGGGACAGAGGACGTCAGGCGACGTCTAGAACAGAAGACAGGGGCCAGAGTAAGTCACGGCACGTCACGGGACAGAGGAAGTCAGGAGACGTCTGGAACAGAAGACAGGGGTAAGATCAAGTCACAGGACGTCACGGGACAGAGGAAGTCAGGCGACGTCTGGAACAGAAGACAGGGGTCAGAGTAAGTCACAGGACGTAATTAGACAGAGGAAACCTTGAGACAGAGAAAGTCAGGCAACAGACGAAGATATGGGAATTCAAGGAATAGTAGAAGACATGGGACAAACATGGGACAGGGGAAGTCAGATGAAAGAGGCCGACAGGGGGCAGAGGAAATCAAATAAAGATACCGACAGGAGACAGAGGAAGGCGTGGAAGATGCCGTCTCATGGGCAAAACTAACGAAGACGACTCAAAATAGAACTCAGGTGATAGCAACCGACGCAGAAAGAATTAGTCACATTTCAAAGGCACGTGACAGATGTGTTCTGACGTATCCAAACATAAAGGTCTTTATTAACAAAAGGAACGCACTGACGCCCCGACCTCTTTCACGCTGAAGAACATGATACGCTCCGTTGATGTCCGTTAGACATTTCTACACGCGAGCGAATTGATAAAGAACATGGGATATTCCTTAGTTGTTGTGAGAATAAGCAGCCACAGACAGCTACTTTTAAACTAAATACATCATGTTCTCTTCTTTTTTCCTCGTTCGTCACTCACATCAACGACTCTAACAAAAACAGCAGTCAGCTCAAAGTTCGCGACACCTATGTATAGCTAGCTTCTCGTGCAGAGATACATGATGCTGTCAGGTGCCTCTCCTTTCATCAGTGCATACTGGACAGGTCAGCATAAATGTTCATATGTCATGGGACCAGTGTTACAGATGCACATGCGGTCTGACCAATGAGGGAACGGTAATCCCAAACAGAGGTGAGCTTACTGAGAAGCATCGAATTGTATTGTAGACAGGAGATCCCCAGTCCACCTTCTCAAGTGAGTCCTGGAAAGTAAGAACAGCCACTGTAACCCACAAAAAAAACAACGTACCAATAGTTAACTCAGCGCCAGTAGCGTTGAGCAGCAACATCATACGCAACAATATTTTTAAAAATTATATATTGCGATCATTTTATTTCTCTATTCATCAAGGCCACGCGTGTTGCACTATGTTTTTATTTTGCGCCTGTCGGCCCAGTGATTCCGACTTCGGCATGCATTTTATGTAAGAGTCTGTTTCCTCCTGACTTTTCTAAGGGTTTGCTTTTCCAGGGTAACAGCCGGTGCTGTGAATTGGAGAGGGAACCCAGCACCTTTCGGTTGTGAGCCTAATCACTTAACCACGCCGTCCCCTATACGCAATATGATGCTAAACTATTGTCACAAATTTATTGTCAATTTATTAGATACGACCACTGAGGCTGATTTAAACTAGAAAGCTTTTGAATATCTGGTCTCAGTGTTGCCGTGAAGATCATCTCTCGCGGTAATATTAAGACGGTTGGGAGCTTTTGATAAACTGAGAAACTCAACTAAAGCCACATGCAACCTGATAAGAAATGAGAAATGCGACAAGAAATAATTGTGCCTTATCGTAGTTGTGGAAACATATCCACAGTGTCACAACTAATCCAGAAGTATGTTTGGTGATTTTGAATATAGATTGAATTCCGGAACCGCGGTAGAGTATTTGTTAGTGTACTAGAGATCCAAACCGAGTGATCTAAGTTCTCTTTCTATTTCGGTGTTTGTCTCGAAAAGGCGTTGTAGTTTACAGCGAGGCTACGATATATATGCATTCGGCTCGGCACATTCAATTACAGCTGGCTTAATTTTTTTTAGTACAAGGTTTGCCTTTCCACTGGGATCCCTATCCCTTGGCCAGACTAGACTAGTAAAGCCTGTTTCCAGGACCGTCATACGGAGGCGGAACAAAAATATTGGCCAGCTGTTCTTCTCTGACCTTGATGCAAGCAGCCAGCTATGATCTAGGTTCTTCTTCTTCTTCGTTCGTTCTCAATCTCCCGCTATCAAATTCTGAAAGGGCTTAAGTTGCAGAATGTAGTCCAGAGAATGGAATGCGTTGTGTCGTAGTTTACAGATTGACTGCAATATTTGCACCTTTCGGTCCAACACATCCGACTTCAGCAAACATTTTTTGAGTACCGGGTTAGCATTCCCTCTTCGATCCATTCTCCTTAGCCAGTCTGCCCTGCTGCAGCCTGTTATCCAGGATCACCGCGTGGAGGTGTAGAAGGGTCTTGGTAGCTCTGGCCCTGACGCTAGCAGTCAGCTATGGGTCGCTGACCACTGCAGCTCATGCGCTGCTCAGCATCTTGATCCCAGATCTAGGTTCAATCTCCAGTTGTACTTGTCACAGACCCCTCAGTATTTGTGGCAGACCTCTCTGTACGTGTTACAGACTCCTTGATACTTGCCTGCTCTAGGTCTTTATCATATACCACTCAGTTCTTGTTGCAGATCCCTCCGTCTTTGTAGCATACCATCTTGGTTCTTATCACAAGACCCCCACTTCAGTTCAAACTACAAGACCCCCAAGCTGGAAATCCCTGTACCACACTAAGTTACCTAAGAGTGTCGGTTTCAGCTACAAAAACCTGCAACCCCACATCCTGTTGCAGTCACGTAAACTGTCGAACAACAGTCCTGATAAACGCAAGTCTGGGATAAGATATAGTGGCCACTAATCTGATAATGCCCCCAGATGCAGTGTACACATTATAGAGGAATACTGCTTATTATTAGTGCATAGTATAATATTGAATAGGAACATACTAGAGAGGTTAAAAGCGGCATGAACTAACAACTGAGATAAGAATAGACATGTTTCAACAAAATAGGTCACATGTGCAGACCAGATAGCTACACTGGGAATAATTGTTGAACAAAGTGTGGAATGAAACTGACTGTGGATTCGTTGACTATAAAAAAGTATTTGATAGCTTGGACAGAGATTCACTCTGGAAGTTTCTCATGCACTATAGGGTGACCCTGAAGTTGATAAACATAATTCAGAACACATTTGTAGAGTTCTACATGAAGGTCAGCTTTTGGATTAATTTTAGGCAAGAATAAACATACGGCGAGGTTGCGGTAGTACTGGGGTATATATTTTATACCCTTTGAGATAAGAACTGGTGTGCGACAGGAATGTTTCTTATCACAATTTCTTTCTGTTAGCTGTTGATTGGATTATGCCGACATCAATCAATAAAAATGAAATTCAATGGATGTTGACCAAAAATTGATGATCTGGACAGTCCCAAAACTGCAATCAGATGCAAAATAAAATTAAAATATTTTATGAGAAATTTAAGACACTGAGACTGAGAATATACAGGAAAAAAAAAGATTATGAGAATTAATGTAACTAACCAAAATTAGATTGTGCTGGGAGTCACACTTCTACAAGCTGTGGAATCATTCATATATCTTGGTGGCAATATATATATATATAAACCAGAGGGGGCACAAATAATGATATCAAAATAAGAATACAAAAAGTGAGAGAAGCTTTCATTGCATTGGGGAACTCATGAAAATCAAAAGAAATAAGTCCAACGCAAAAATACAAATTGTCAACAGCAATGTCAAACATTCCACCCAGGATACCACCCCCTTGTGTGTGTGTGTGTGTGAGACACAGCGAGCTATGCCAGTGGGAACATATGTTCCTGGTAGGGCCACCCAAGCTAGACCGGTCACTGGGTAAGGGCCAGACTAAGAATGGTAGCAGCCCAGTGGTGCTCAAGAGTGCAGGAAGACAGACCACATAGGAGAGGAAAACTACAGACGGTTCGGGCAAATAGAGCTCACAACCCAGGAGAGCAGGACAACTAAGGACTTTATCATCTAATGAACAAACAAGGACGTCCAAATGGAGGGCCATTCCTAAACCTTAATATCTGACCACAAATGGCCAATGCAAAAAAATGACCTCGTCCACTGTGTATCAACATGCTAAAGGGCTGCGTTGCAGCTGAGAGAGCTGTTGTGAACATGGGAGTCTGGTGGGTGAGAGGGGCGGCCCCAGGCTCATGAACTCCAAATATGACATCCCCGCTTCTTCCCCGACAAGTGGAAACTGTCAGGCTGACAGTATAACAACCTCATCAATGATATATAAACATGGTTTCAATAAATAACCTGCTGTTTTGCAGGTTTTGCCGAGGCCTGTTAGTGACAACGAAAGGCTAGGGATGCAAACCTGAAGAAAATGCTTGCTGAAAACGGAAGTGTTAGGCAGAAAGGTGTGAATAAAACAGCTCGTTGCTGCAAACCACGACACTACACATCTCATCCAAGGAGCATCAAGGACCCGGACTATATAGAGAGACACCATAAGGTACCATCACAGAGAAAAAGGCATGTTTCTCCCACAATGGACACAATGATACATCTGCTACTCAAACTCTGAATGTGTTGCAACAAAAATAATAATCTTCAACTCCAATGTAAAGTCTATTCTATTGTACGTATTGTATAGCTTTGGAACATTAAAAAGAATAAAAACAACCAAAAAGGTACAGAGTTTCATAAGTGGATAATACGAAGTTTCTTCTAGGAATGCTGCAGTACTGGACTTGCAAGCAATTCATATCCAATAGGGGAGGTGGGAGTGGGTGGATAAAGAAAGGGTCGGGCAGTGACACTGCTTTCAGAAAAACATGTTTAAACTCAGATTCACTATGGGAAGTGAACACCTTTAAAAAAATGAGTGCTGAAATCAGATTTACATTTAAAAAAATAGCAAATAGGTTACCTGAATAAAGTAAATATATCGTTATGGGAGTCAGAAATGGAGGTGGCATGGCCAGTGTATTTGTTTAAGACTTGTGATCAACAGTGAGTTGAAAGGTTTTAGTCGATTGACTTAAAACGGTGTCCCTAGAGGACACAACAGACAACATAAATAACTCACCAGCAGCAAGATCAATGACATCCATCGTAACCAGCGGCAGCAACAACAAACCGTCTCCATAACAACCTCAATGCAAGGTGTCGAAATCCTGAATCCCAATGTTTAGTTTTGGCGAAAACATTTCAGAGACCATAAACAAAAACTTATAAGAATGAAAATAAATCCCTCGATAATGAGTAATCAAAAACTGCCAAAAACAGTTTTATTCATGATGAAGACTACTGTTCCCGGAACACACAACAATCACAGATGTAGAACTCAGTTACTTAGACACCACTGATGATTTGTCTTGAATACAAAATGGTAAAATTATGTTGTTTGCCTTGAATATAAAATGGTAAAATTATCTTTTTGCCTTGAGTATAAAACAGTAAAATTATGTTTTATTCATAATAAACACCTGTCTCCAGAACACATATACACAGCAGTGGCCATGCTTCTGGATCCAGTACTACTAGTTATTTAGACATCACTGATCATTTGTCTTGAATTTAAAATTTCATTTTATGATATTCTTTTATTCCCTGATGAAGACCACTGTTTTTGGAACACATGTACTTTACAGTCTATTCAACCTTCCATATGTAGCACCTCTTGTCAAAAATGTAATTTATATAACTACACATGCTCTTGATTGGAACTCACAGAGAAATTGAAGAGTAGGGAGTCCATGGTATAACTGATGAAAATAATGGGCAGAAGTCAAAGCAACCGGAAGTCTCATAGATGGAGAATCATTGAAAACTTGTCATAAATATTAAACAGCAAAGCTAGATTTTATTCCATGATGAAGACTATTGTCCCTATCACATATATATCACAGTGGGCATACTTTCAGACCTAGTCCTTGTTACTTAAGTATCACTGAAGATTTGGCTCGATTATAAAGCACAAAAATGATGTTTTGTTCATTGATGAAGACTATTGTCCCAAGAACACATACACAGTAGTGTCTTGTTACATGAGGGTTTGGTTTAGGAGAATTAAACTTACAATTTATAAACAGATAATAACATGGTTGACTACATGAGCATTGTGCCCTGTTGTATGCTGGTCAGTCACCGTGCTATGATTTTGCAGCATCACAATATGTAGTACAGATAAAATTTATGTTGTATTTGTCTAGTTCATTGTTACATTGTGTTATTTTCTAGCTTTACTAAACTTCTCATGTGATAGATCTTCTACTTATCCCTAGGAAAACAAGTTTTCATTCGTCTATTTTCTTTACCATATTTTGGGGGAGGTTTCTTTCAATCCCAAGGTTTATTCACCACTCATCTTCTACTATATAGGGACTGAAATATTGAACAACAGAGTTGATAAAGAGCATTAGGGGCCCCATGACTAAACCACGTATGTTGGTTAGTATATTACATGATAAACACGCAAATTTGTGGTTGCAGAATCTCATGTCGCAAATGATGGCTCACAAATATCACACTTTTGAAATGAGTTCACAAATATCTCACTTGACTTAACGTCTATATACTGGTTTAGAAGACTCTGCAGAGTCTGTATACAACCAGTTTCTTTTACATTGATTTGATCTAAAAATACCTACGCCCATACGATCAGCTCTGCCTCCACTATTTCCTGTGGCAATGCATTCCAAGCATTCACCACTCTCTGAATAAAAAATTTCCTGGTATCTAGTCTGGATCTTTCTTTAATTAATTTGTAGCTCTGCTCTCTTTTTTTTGTAGACGGCTGTATTTAGAAAATTGTTAGTCTAATTTATCCGTTCCGTTGGTATCTTATAAAGTAAAGTGGAAATTCAGCAGAATTAACTGCTGGTTGGAAATGGAGTTTTTTTTAAGAACCCCACTGTACTAAGCTGCAGCCAGTACCATTCCTTGCTTTTTTACTTTCCTAACTCATACGTCACATAACCATTTATAGCTGGGTTGACTGGAGAAGCTGTCCCCGATTAACATAACAGCCCTGACTTTTTAGTCTCTGTACGGGATCAAGATGCTGAGCAGCACATGAGCTGCAGTGGTCAGCGACCCATAGCTGACTGCTAGTGTCAGGGCCAGCGAACCATAGCTGCCAAGACCCTTCTACACCTCTACGCGGTGATCCTGGATAACAGGCTGCAGCAGGGCAGACTGGCTAAGGAAAAGGGATCGAAGAGAGAATGCTAACCCGGTACTCAAAAAATGCTTGCTGAAGTCGGATGTGTTGGACCGAAAGGTGCAAATATCGCAGCCAAGCTGTAAACTACGACACAACGCATTCCGTTCTCTGGACTACATTCTGCTACTTTTGGGTTTGGTACAGTGGGAGGCTACAGGGTTTGGTAGTGGGAGATTGAGAACGAACGAAGAAGAAGAAGAAGTCTCCGTACAAGATTAGAACCGAGGCAAGCTGTTACCACATAAAAGAGCGAATTGCTCGCTATGAACTGAGCTAAACCGTCCCTCGAATATCTTATAAATTTTTTATTAAATCACCTCGAATTCTTCTCTTTTCTTGACAATGTAGGCCGGTTTTTCTGTCTTTCCTCATTACTGTAATCCCACTATCAGTTTTGTCAATATTTTTTTTACCTTTTCCAGCATGTTTATATCCCCTCTATGATAAGAACTTCACACCTGTATATAGTACTCCAATCTAGGTCTAACTAATGCTTTTTACTGTTTAACTATCACTTCCATGCTCCTACGTTTAATGTTTCTTTTTATGATACCTAACATTGCATTTGCCTTTTTGAAATGATAGTTCACAAGTATCTCACTTCTCAAAAGATAGCTCATACATATCACAAACTTAACTGTGAGAGGTCTATCAGAAGAATATTAAACTAAGAATTGGAAAACAAATAAGGGCCACAGAATCAATTGAAGCAAAGTCAATAATTGAAGCATACTGTTAGCTCAGATGGTTTCCCAAAGCCGAACAAACAAACCAGATTTTGTATGTATTTGCTAGTTGACCTGATATGTTCTCTTTATTCCTACCAGTGTTAATCTGTGGACAGATAAAAAGAGGACATTGATGAAAGTATATTGATAACCACTAACACTTGACCATAAAGGTGTATTTAAAGGTAGCAATAAACTCCGGCCACTTCACCTGGTGTATGATCATCCTTCAAATTGTGCCCCAGCTCTAGTTAATGATCTTCATTTTTAGCTTCTATGGGTTTTCACAAAGTTGTCTTAGGTCGGCCTCTCTTTCGCCTTCCTTTTGGGGGGTTTATGAGGTATAGAGGACTTTCTTTTTCTTGTGGTTGATAGTTTCTACAGGACTGAAGTAGACGGTTCACTATTGCTGGGAGGTAAGGTGGTCTTCTCTAAAAAAAATGAATGAATGAAAATGCAAAATGGTGAGTGGTTCGAAACCTGCAAGTCTCATGGGAGGTGAGATCGGTATCTAGTCATATTGGAAATGGACGACAAAATTCAGGGGTTTCTTTGAAAGCTAAAAATAAAAAAGTAAAGCTGTTAGCTGCTGTCCGGCCACAAATTCTGAAGGTAAATTCCTACCAATTAGAGAGTGAAAGAGTCCATCATGCAAAGATACAAAAGGCCAATCACTTGTTTGTCTGCAAACTCAATTGCAAGTATAAAAAAAACTTCTTCACCTTCACAGGGGTAGAAGAGAAGTGACGATGGGGGTAGCCAACCTCCCTATTCTGACTTGACTTAGTCACACCTCTTCTACCATGGGGTGTAAATTTCCTCTTTTCATTTTCTTGTAGCTTATAGTTTCTACAGGATTTGAGCAGCCAGTGATATTTCAACCCCCCCCCCCCCCCCCCCAGGAAGCTACCTCCTTGTCGGGGTGCGGGGGGGGCGCTTGCATGTCTCAGTGACCCAGTGAGCTATGTCGGCGGGAATGTATGTTTCCGGTAGAGCCATCCATGCCGAACAGGTCACTGGAGAGGGGCCAGACTAAGAATGGTAGCAGCCAGGTGGTGTTCAAGAGTCCAGGAAGCCAGAACACCTGGGAGAGGAAACTTGAGCAGATGGAGCTCGCAACCAGGAGGGCAGGACAATCAAGGACTATCATCTAGTGAGCCCAAACAAGGAAAAGTCTAAGGGAAAAGCCATTCCTAGACTTTAATATCTGACCAAAAATGGCCCCAGCCATGGTAAAAATGACCTCAAGTCTACTGTGTATCAACGTGCTAATCCACTGCGTGGCTGCTGAGAGAGCAGTTATGAACGTGGGAGTCTGATGGGCGAGAGGGGCGGCGCCAGGCTCATGAACTCCAAATAGGACATCCCCTGTCTCTTCCCTGACATGGGGCAACTGTCAGGGTGACCGTATAACTACTCCATCAAACCATATATAAACATGGTATCAAAGAATAACCTGCTGCCTTGCAGGTTTGGCCACCAGGTCGGTTGGGGACAACCAAAGGCTAAGGATGCGAACCTGAAGAAAATGCTTGCTGAAAACGGAAGTGTTGGACCGAAAGGTGCAAATAAAACAGCTCGCTGTTGCAAACCATGACACTATGTATCTCATCCAAGGATTATCAAGGATCCGGACTATACAGAGAGACACCATAAGGTACCCGCTTTTATTTCTTCTTCTTCTTCTTCGTACGCAGTCAGACAGTAACCATTATTTTTTCGAAAAAAGCGGCGGTCATCCTGAGGCTGTCGCCACTGCCATAGAGCTTATCTTGCAGTTCCACTGGTGATGGCCACATCTGCTCTCTCTGATCCTCGTATGTCGGGCAGTTCTGCAGCAGATGTTCAGCGGTCATTTTACCAGTACCGCACAGGCATTCGTCGGTACACCCTATCTTCAATTTGTTGAATAGGTGGTACCTCAGTCTATTGTGGCCAGTGCGAAGTCTGAAGACAACGACCTGCTCTCTTCGGTTCAACTGGTAATAGGCATCGTTTTTGGTGTAACCAGTATGTTCGGTTTCCCATTTGGTCATGTATCTGGCTTTGATAAGCCGTTTTGACTCTTCGTACGTCATACTAGTATCTGTTTGTGGTAGTCTTGCACCTTCTTTTGCCAGTCTGTCTGCCTCCTCGTTGCCTTGGATGTTGCAGTGTGATGGGACCCACTGTACCACTACCCTTTTTGGTGCGGACTGCTGGCACAGTTTGTAGAGTGCTGCTCTTAAGTCATTAAGCTCAGTATTTTTCTGGCTTTTTAGCGCTGTGACTACGGCGAGAGCATCTGTAAGCAGGACTATATGGCTTTCATTTTCACTGTGTGTCACCATTTCTTCCACTGCCGCCCTCAGTGCCTCTGCCTCCGCTCTGAAATTGCTTGTGTACTTACCAGTAGCGAATGACAGTGTTATTTGTCTTCCATTTGGTAGGTTCAGGAATGCTCCTGCCCCTCCGTTCTGTGTAGTATTTGTTACAGAACCGTCGGTGTATGCATGGGTCCAGTCCATGCTTGGGTAGCTTTTCGTTATGAAGCTTAGGGTAGTATCTCTCCTTTCTTTTTCAGTCTGGCAGTTTTTGTTTCCAATACCTGGTATTTTTCTACAACCTCTGGAAATATATCCTGCCTCCAGGTAGGTTTTCGTACAGTAGTGATGGGTTTTGGTGTTGTTAGTGCGTTTATGGGATCTTCGTGCATCTTTGCTTTGGCTATTTCTGCAAAGTTTCTCCGCTTTAGTTTCCAATTTCCGAAATTGTTTAGTCTCTTGTGCATTGGATGGTCAGTCAGTCTTCTGAGTTTCTCTGATTGCTGCTGGGCTCTGCAGTCTCTTCTGTCGGTCATGGATTGCAGTTTTGTAATCTTTTCAAGTTCTACAATTGGACTAAATGTTTGATCAGTATGTTTTTTTTTTCCTGACTCGACGTTAGCCTTCCCTCCCAGGTAAACATTAGTAAAATGTCAATAATTCTTTCATCTTAGGATATGCTATGATTTAATATTTTTACCTGTATATCATTTTCCATTGTAAATACGGCATCCTTTTTAAGTAACTGTCACATTTCTCACTTGTTCTGAATCATATCACGCTAATTACCCCAAAAATGATAAAAATGAAACTGATTCATTAATTTATAAACTTGATTTTTTATTTCTTTGTTTGGCCCATGAACATGTGTAAAATATCAGATATGGGCCTCAGACTGAAAAGTTTGAAGACCCCTGCTCTTTAACTTCAACAGATATAGGGAGCTCTATAGGTAGCTGAAATGGTATTGATTGATGATCAATATTCACTGCTCTAACAGGATATAAAACAACAAACTGGCAGGTTGTTTTTATTTTTCTCTATTCCTTTTAAATAATTTGACGCAAAATCAATTTACTGACAAATTCACATCTCTTTTTCTATTTTCAGTAGTCTGGCTAAGAGAGTACAGATCACAATGGGATGGCAAACCCAGTACCCAATAATGCAAGCTGAAACCGGATGTGTCGGCTCAAAAGGTGTAGATATCGCAGCCTCGATGCAAACTTTTCAGGACGAATGCCAAAGAAAAAGGTATAATTGAAATTAAATTACACTTACGGGATCAAGATGCTGAGCAGCGCAAGATCTGCAGAGGTCAGCAACTCATACCTGACTGCTAGCGTCAGGGCCAGCGAACCATAGCTGCCAAGACCCTTCTACACCTCAACGCGGTGATCCTGGATAACAGGCTGCAGTAGGGCAGACTGGCTAAGGAGAAGAGATCGAAGAGGGAATGCTAACCTGGTACTCAAAAAATGCTTGTTGAAGTCGGATGTGTTGGACCGAAAGGTGCAAATATCGCAGCCAAGCTGTAAACTACGACACAACGCATTCCGTTCTCTGGACTACATTCTGCTACTTAAGCCCTTTCAGGGTTTGGTAGTGGGAGATTGAGAACGAATGAAGAAGAAGAAGAATAAGAAAAAGAAAAATTACACTTACAGCTGTCAAGAGCTATCTAGCAAATGGTAATTTTAATTATGACAAACTTGGAACATTTTACAGAACTGCCTAAATAATAAAGTCTTCTAATCTATAAAACTAGTCTATGCACTTCGTTGATTTTTTTGGTTCTTAATTGTTCATAGTCGCAATAATGAGTTCTTTTGTTGATTATTAATATTGTAATATTATTATTATTCGGCTGAAGACAGCGAACGAGATGACAGTGACAGCGACTCATATCTGACTGCCTGCATCAGGGTCAGCGAACTAGTGATGTTCAAGACCAAATTCTGACTCCAAATGGCGGTCCCGAAAACAACCTGCACATGCGGCGTCTAGCTGAGAGAATATTAAACCATGAATAATGGCAAACTAGGTCCCCAAAACTTGCCGTGCTGAAACCGGATGTATCTGGCCGAAAGACGCAGGTATTGCATGAACTATATAACATAACGTAATTTTCAGGACCTAGACGAAGAAAAATAATTCTTTACTAGCGATTTACTCTAGATTAAAACTGAATTATTCAGTGAATATGTCATATGTTTGATTGTATTTGCTCAGAAAATAAAATAAAAACGATTGTAGCTTCTGCATTCAAGAAATATTAGATCCAATATAAAATAAATAACTAATAGTAATACTAATAGTAATAACGTTTGGGTAAACTGCTTCTCGTTATGTAACACTAACAGCGAAGCCGTGGTTGATATTTCACAACTTTTCCTGGAAAACAAAAAAGTCAATAGTCTAACTACAGACTAGTGAAGTGACCTCTTAGGGCTTAGGGTCGATAAACTTTTCATATTACTGTTCACATATTTAAACTTACATATGTCATTTAGGCAAATTATCTCCTCATAGTTCAAATCTACGTCGAAACACAAACTAATGTATATGACAACTTTAAATTTAAAAAACAAATCAAATAAACGCCGGCAATATAGAAATGACAAATAACATATTTTTCACTGAGGATTACGGATTGAGTACACTCGTACAGTAGTGTCAAGGCCATATCGTCTGCCTGTTTCAACACGATAAATTTGTTCTAATATGTATTATTTGTATTCTAGTTTAACGGAAAACGTACCTGGATTTAGAAATATAAGTATTGGTATTCCGTGTGACTTCCACGAAGGACACAGCATAAAGATAGCACTGTATAACACATTTTAATGGGACCGAAAAGTTGGTCGAGGTTAACTGTTACAGTGGCAGCCTGGCGGAAGTGGGGTTCACTTTTGGTGGCAAGGGAGCATTCATTGTTGGTACGTCGCTTTCACTCTCACGCGAACTCTCACATTATCTCCAATACCCGCCCTCTCTCATCTTGCATTTTCATATTGTCTCCCATTCATTATCCTTTTCTCTCTCTCTCAGTCTCTCATTCACTCCATTTGTCACATAATCTCTCACTCGCTCTCACACTCTCATTCACTCCCTCAATCACACTATCTATCATTCACTTCACTCCCTCTCTCTCACTATATCTCAATCACTCTCTATAATACTTTATTTCATCCACTCCCTCTATCTCCCTATTTCTCATTCACTCCCTCTCTAAACAATATGTCATTCACTCCCTCTGTAATGATCTCTCATTCACTTCCTACCAAATAATATATCTCATTCCCTTCCTCTCTAATACTATCTCTCATTAACTCCCTCTATCCCATTAACACTCATTGACCCTCTCTCTCCCTTCACTATTTCCCTTTCACTCTGTCTCTCTCTCTCTCTTTTTCACTATATATCATTCACTCATTCTCTCTCTCCCTCTTTCTCACTATTTCCCATTTACTCCATGTCTCACACACACCTCCATTTTATAATCGAATTTCTCACCCCCCCCCCCCCCCCCCCTCACTCATTCATTCACTCACTTACTCAATTTCTTTCTCTCTCTCTCTCTCTCTCTCATCTTTCTCTCATATATATATATATATATATATATATATATATATATATATATATATATATATATATATATATATCTAAGCGTATCTTGTCAGTTTTGCTTCCTACAAAACGTGAAGCCGCCTCTGCAGTTGAATGCTCACAGAAAGCTCACATGTTCTACGGCAGTGGCTTCTTCTGCAATAATTCAGGTCCACATGATGAGATTGTTAGTCACATCTATCTATCTATCTATCTATCTATCTATCTATCTATCTATCTATCTATCTATCTATCTATCTATCTATCTATCTATCTATCTATCTATCTATCTATCTATCTATCTGTCTGTCTGTCTGTCTGTCTGTCTGTCTGTCTGTCTGTCTGTCTGTCTGTCTGTCTGTCTGTCTGTCTGTCTGTCTGTCTGTCTGTCTGTCTCTGTCTGTGTCTATTTGTCTGCCTGCCTGTCTGTCTGTGTACTCTTTCTCTCTCCATATGCCTCTTTCTATCTCTCTCTATTTTTTGTTCTCTCTTTCCCTTGGTTCCTCTGTCTTTACCTTTCATTCATTTATAACTTTACCAGGAGTAGATACAGGAACATATGAGAGCAACTTAGCTAGCTGAAACATGTGTATCACTTAGGAAGATGCCAGTATGGTTTCCAATAGATACAGGGGGAATTTGGAAGGGGTGTAGCCAAGCTACAGGCTACACGTATAAGATAGTTACCAGGAGTTGATATAGCAACAAGCTGGAAGTGGTGTAGCCAGGCTACATGCTACAAGTATAAGATGGTTATCAGGAGTAGACCTAGGAACAAATTGGGGGTAGTGTGGCCAGGCTACATTATCGTTAATATGGTCATCATCAAATCCTTTCAGATTCTCGTGAAACACATTCCTTCTATACATTCATGTCCTTTGTAGAACGTCGCTCCCATCACAGTCTGTCTGAAAGAAACTCGTTCCCTTGCTAAAACACCAGCCTCCGCCACAGTCATACTCAGGCATTCCTAGATATCTTGGTGCCAACGTCTTCTTGGTCTACCCCTTCCTCTTTTGCCTGGCACCATACCTTCCATCACCGTTCTCTCAAGACCGTTGTGTCTCTTGATGTGACCAAAGTATTTGCATTTTCTAGCCAAAATGGAATTGATAAACCAGTTCTCCTCTATGCTCAACTCTTGCCGAATGTCTACATTTGTTCTTTTCTCTGTCCAGGGTATTCTGAGGATCGTTCTGTAACATTTTGACTCGAAGGATTCGATTCGTTGTCTAGAAGTTTTGGTAATCGTCCATGCTTCACAGCCATAAGCTGCCACAGAAAAAACACAGGCTCTCAAGACTTTTACTTTTATCGTTTTGTTGGTGCCCTGCCATAATTTCTTCATATATATATATATATATATATATATATATATATATACAAGGAAGAGTAAGATCATGGTCGACGACCCAGAAAGCATTTAATGCCCGATCATGGTCAATGGTGGACCTCTGGCAAGTGTTGTGTATTTCAAATATTTGGCAGCCGATATGAATGCGGAAAGGTCTAAAGCAGAGATTAAGTCAAGAGCAGCGAAGGCCATGGTCGCCCTGACAAGACTGCAAATAATCTGGAAAGACAATAAAATTTGATTAAATCGAAGCTGACTTTAATGTACACAATAGTCAACTAAGTATACATCTACGCGTGTGAGACTTGGACTCACATGGAAATGAGATGCTTGCGAAGAAATCTTGGCATTTCAAATTTGGATCGCGTTACAAACGAGAGTGTTCTTGAAATTGTTAGGAAGGAGTTAGGTCAATAGAAAAACATATTGACTATAGTAAAAACACGAAAATTGACATGGTATGGCCATATGTCACGATCAGTGGGGCTGACCAAGATCCTGCTGCAAGGCGATGTGCCTGGGTAGCTTGGGAGAGGGAGATAAATAAAAAAATAAAAAAATGGAAATATAAAATAAAAGAGTGGACGGGAAGATCTAAAGCTGAAGCTAATGTACTGGCAAAAAATCGAGACTTATGTCAGGAACTGGTTCGACAAACTGCAATAACGGTGCCTAAACGACCTTCCAGGTTACGGTATATATATATATAGGCATTTGACAAAGGCGTTGTGTTTATTCTAGCTTTATCCACCATCGCCAATACCTCACCAGTAGTTTTTGGTCCCCGGCCCTAATCTGTTTTGTTTGATCTGTTCCACTTTTGTTCTTGCGCACATCATTTTTAACTACATGTGGAACGCACCGAAGGCTGACATAACTGTTCAAAACCCGTGCGCTTTGGTTTGAAGCTGAACTGATTTTGTAAAACATGAGGAACGTTAATTCCAAAAATACTCAATGTCATGAAAGGAGTAATTTCAAAAGACTGGTTTTATTAGGAGCGTTGGTTGTTGTATACCGTAAACAAATAAAAGAAGACGGGTATTCAGTTTATTTCAGAGCATGATTTTGTGAAAGGATCATTCTCAATAGTGATTAATTGTGCTTTGTACCGTTATTTGTTTTATTTCTCTGTGTGGATGATGTATGGGTTGATTATAACCCTTGGCACAATATGAGTGCTGATGAGTTTTGTAATTTAGTTGGCGTTTATATGTGACGTTTCATGGGTATTTTCCCAATGTGTCTACGTTTCTATCGAGCCAAAGCATACTTTAGATTTAATACAAAATATGCAATGGCCAAAGGGTTTTAGACGCCTAAGCGAACTTATTATTATACAAATTCACGTCGCTATTGCTCACCTTTCGAGAGTTTTTGAAAAACAAACTGACAAACTGACACATGTATTTACTTGTATTATAGTGTAAGAATATATATATATATATATATTTACAACCAATATGTATATTCAGGCACATATATAGATGTGTAAAGATTCAGAAACGAATGATTAAACATCATAATAATTAGATGATGTCTCAGTGGTCCGCCTCGGGTGTGGAAGGTCGCGGGTTCGAATCTCGATTTCTTTCATGTGGATTTTCTAGTAAAAATACCCCTGATCTCCTGTGTTCAGTGTCGAGCACGTTACAAATTAGAAATCGAAAAGAAAATTAGAAATCGCTGCCCAGACAAAACTCATATTAAAAATCTACCCAAATTATTTGTACTTTCATCCAGACCTAGGAAGCCGCAGGTAGTTTAAAATATTTACTACGGATAGTCGATAGCCTTGAACTACCTGGGAACAGACATTAGCATGGTATACACAAATAGAGGTGAAAAATAACCTAAAATGAACAGAAAGAACAATTGTAGAAAGACTGCGTTGTAAAAACGGGCCCTTATCTCATTCTTCTTCTTCTTCTTCTTCTTATTATTATTATTATTATTATTATTATTTTTCTTCTTCTTTTTCCTTTTCTTCTTCTTCTTCTTCTTCCTTCTCTTCTTCTTCTTCTTCTTCTTCCTCCTCCTCTTCTTCTTTTTATTTTTCTTCTACTTCGTTTTCTTCTTCTTATTCTTCAAACTCTTCTTCTTAACCTAACTTAACATCTTTATACTGGTTTAGAAGACTCTGCAGTCTGTATACAACCAGTTTCATTTGCATTTCCTTGCTCTAAAAGATATGCGCATCCAATCTATTCTTCTTCTTATTCAAACTCTTCATTTTCTTCTTCCTTCTCCTCTTCTTCGTCCTCTTCTTCATTTCGTCCACACACAAAAAAAAAACACACACACACACAAAACCAACGAAATATCCACTCCTTGAACCCCATTTGGTGATCCCATATTTCGCCAGTGCTGATTGTCATTCTAGTACTTAGTCGGACCATGGAAATGGCCGGACATGTCAAGTGTCTATATTTAGAATGCTCTATGGCTATTTTAATTTCTATTTAAGGAGACGATTTGTCTTTAGAGATGTCAGTGATGTTGCTTGTGTTGTTGCAGCGCGCTCCCGCTTTCTCTCTCTCTCACTCTCTCTCTTATCTCTCACCCCCCCCTCTCTTTCTCTTATTGTAAATGTATTTCTGTATCCTATTATATTCTTGTTTGCATGTATGTATATACATGTATGTATGTAGTATATATATATAATATATGTGTGTGTGTGTCTGTGTATGTTTTAATGTGATTATACATTTGTATTCGTGCTGATGTATATACAGTAGATATTTACTGAGATATGTGTACACATTTATTTATATATTTTTGTGTGTTATAATATCGATCTTTTCTTGTTTAACATCATCGTTTCTGGCATGCCTTGATTATTATCTGACAGATTACTGGAACCTCTTTCTATCAAATGTCATGTTGTTAGCGCAGTGGTTAGGTGGCTCAAGTGATTTCGAGGTAAGGTGTTCGCCACGGGTGTCGGAGGAAGCGGGTTCGAATCACGGTGGAGACCGGAATTTTTTTCACTTGGATCTTCTAGTAAAAATTCCCATGATCTCTGGGCAGTGAGATCGGACTCCCGTGTTCAGTGTCGAGCACGTTAAAAATTCCTTGGCAGTTGGGAATAAAAAAGAGTAGTCTTAACGGCCGCTGTCCAGACAAAATTCAAGTTCAAAATCTACCCAAGTTATTTGTACCTTTCCCAAGTTGGTTTGGAGGAGATATAGATGACGCCTAATTAGCTGCCGGTCTACTTAGCTCTAGTATTTGGGTCTATTAATATGGACTCGCCCTCGTTTAAACCACCCTCCAAGCAACCGGTTGTATACAGACTGTAGAATCTTATAAACCAGTATAAAGACGTTAAGTTAAGTTAGCGCATTGACTGCCCAGTCGAACAATATAGGTTCAACCCCAAATTGATGCGGAATATCATTTTCGATCGCAAATGGTTCAGGGGTCAACCAAACCCTAAACAAATTGAGTACCAGTGCAAATCTGGCAAGTAAAGGCCGCCGGCGTGATGCTGTTCACGCAACCGGTAGTGTGTTGTTGATCACGAAAAAATGAGCATACTACCATATACAACATGCAATATATCACAAAGCAGATAAACGAGAGTTTTCCTTAAATGAAAGTATGTCAATTCCTGTTGTGATTTGTTAAATGCTTTTGTGTGTCGTTCAAAGCCCCCGACGAAGGCCTCGTGGTAGCAACGTATGTTTAATTTGGTTTTTCTACCGGCGCGATAAATAAGCCATACTTGTTTACGTTATTATCTTCTTCTTTTTCTTTTTCATCTTCTTCTTCTTCTTCTTCTTCTTCTTCTTCTTCTTCTTCTTCGTCTTCTTCTTCTTCGTCTTCTTCTTCTTCTTCGTTCGTCTCCTGACTTCGACTTCAATGACTAATATGTGTAACAGTCAGCTCAAGGCTTTGTACACTTCCATATATATTGTCATGGAAATGCATTTGTAGTAAACGATTGGCAGAGTTGCACGGAATCAGGATTTACCCCGTGTGTCTCCTTGGGTCGAGCACCTTCTTCTTCTTCTTCTTTTTCCTTCCTTCCTTCCTTCCTTCCTTCCTTCCTTCCTTCCTTCCTTCCTTCTTCTCCTTTCCTTCTTCCTTCTTCGTTCTGCTATGCTATGCTTCTAGTCCAGTGTGGGTCACGAAGTGAACTGCGTGTTTCACGTTTTCGTCAGTTCCCAACAGCTTTTCAAGTATAGTCGCTATCCTGGGCCAGATGGGTCTCTTTGCTCTGCATGAGGCAATCATGCAGGATATGTTCTGGTGTTTGCTTATGTGCTTGACAATCGAACGTGGCTGTGTCTCTGAGACCCATTCTGTAGAGGTGGGCTTTGAGCTTACAATGTCCCGTTCTGAGTCTGAAGATCTTTAACCGCCCATCTCTGCCAAGTTTGTCTACGCTTTCATTTTCTGGCTTGTATTCTTTGTGCTGGTCTCTCCATTCCGTCCTCGTGGATCGTTTGATGAGTGTCTTTGGCTTATAATGTCTTTATAGCCCGGTGTATGACGCGTCTGCGTGCGGCTGTTGCAAGCTCATCTGCATTCTCGTTTCCAAGAATCCCACACTTGACGGAAATCCACTGTACGACTAGATCTGTTTTTTTTTTGGCAAATCGTTACTTATCGTTCTTTTAGGACGCACAAAAAGGTAATCTTACTCGTTGTGGGCATTCAACACCTTCATCACCTCATAAACTTTGTGGTCTGCCGCAGACTGCTTTCTTCACCCTCCAGTTCATCTCTCAAAGAAGTTGTAGTGAGTCACGCTGTTACCGTGCTTCGATTCTATTGTGGAGATGACAAACTTTGAGGACATATTGTACTGTTTGTCCTTCCTACAAGCGACTTTAGCATTTGTTGAACAGATTATATTTCTTCACTCTGTAGTGTCCTTATTGGCAGACTAAATGATATCACTTGCTGGGATGGTTCAGGAAATGTTTGGAACTTTCGATTTTTCGATTGAAATTCAGTTTAAGAAAGGCTAACCAATTAAAGACTAAGGTGAAATGTCAAGAGACAGAGAAAGAGAGAGAGAAAGAGAGAGATAGAGAGCGAGAGAGAGTGAGAGAGATATAGAGAGCGAGAGAGATAGCGAGAGAGAGAGAGAGAGAGAGTGAAAGAGAGAGATAGAGAGAGACGGAGCAAGAGAGAAAACGAGAATTGGAACAGTTTGTAGAGAAAGAAAAGCTGGGCCTGTGATATGTTTATTATGTTATTAAAGAGACGAATAACGTGAAACAACGAATGTGAACTTTCCCGCCAAGGAGGACCAAACAACAGGACTTTGTAGCTCAGACGAGGTTTCAAATAGCAGAAGTGACATTCCCGATTAATATTTGACTTTAAACCTCTTGGCCATTACATAAGATATACTTATCTCAGATGGCTTGAATTCTTTTCTTTCAACTTGTTCCTGTATCTACCTGGTAAATTGATTGGATTCTACATAAGATATACATGTACTTGTATCATGTAGCCTGGATTCTCTACTCCCCACTAGTTCATGCATTTACTGGTAAACCTCTTGACCTCTACATAAGATATGCATGTATCATGTAGCCTGGATTCTCTACTCTCCCTTTGTTCATGTATTTACTGGTAAACCTCTTGACCTCTACATAAGATATGCATGTATCATGTAGCCTGGATTCTCTACTCCCCACTAGTTCATGCATTTACTGGTAAACCTCTTGACCTCTACATAAGATATGCATGTATCATGTAGCCTGGATTCTCTACTCCCCACTAGTTCATGCATTTACTGGTAAACCTCTTGACCTCTACATAAGATATGCATGTATCATGTAGCCTGGATTCTCTACTCTCCCTTTGTTCATGTATCCACTCCTGGTAAATCTCTTGACCTCTACATAAGATATACTTGTATCATGTAGCCTGGATTCTCTGTTCCCCATTTGTTCATGTATCCACTCCTTCATAATTTTGGTTCGTTAAAACGAAACCATTATTTAAATTCTGCCATGTGACCAGAAGACGCTAGTTGATGGTTAGGGTTTTTTTGGTTTTTTTTGCGGTCGCCTTATTTTCTCTAATCCCCAAGGCGGTGTGCGTTGCGCTGTGTTTTTATTTTGCACCTGTCGGCCCAGTGCATCCGACTTCAGCATGCATTTTATGTAAGGGCCTGCTTCCTCCTGCATTTTATAAGGGTTTGCTTCCCCGGGGTAACAGCCGGTGCTGTGATGGGGATCGAACCCAGCACCTTCTGGTTGTGAGGGGTTTAATGTCAGCTTGTGAGAAAAAATAACGACACACGAGAATAACGAAGACGGCCGCTACCGACACTAACATTGATAGATGTACGCTATGGATGGCGCCAGTATATAAAGTGAGGGACAGTCCATGAGATCGTGTTACAAGATCAAATACTGCTGTTAAAGAACGTCAGGTAAGTGATTCGTTCACGTTTCTACCATTTGTAGGTAAAGGTTCATCCCATTTTCTGTGGATTTCTTCAATACCTGTGCGATGCTTAATAACTACATAACAAGGGGCGTTCAAATCAAACCGAGACTTTTTGTTCTATTTCTACCCGAATGGGTTATAGCGTGATGGGACTACTATAATTAGGGTACGTGTCCTATTACTGCTAGATGGTCCACTTGCCATGATCCAGTCATATGACATATAAATAGATTTGGCGGACAACACTGTTAGTGCTGGCATGGAACAGTGTGTTTTGATGAAGTTTATTGTTAAAGAAGGCTTGAAACCTGCATACATTTACAGAAGACTGCAATCAAAATACGGTGATGAGACGCTCAGCCACAACCAGTCATTTGAATGATGTAAACGTTTTAGAGAAGGCCGTACATCCGTGAGTGATGATCCCGGCCTTGACGGCGCTAATCCACCACAGTTGTTCTTGTGAATATCCAGATTGTGGAACGCTTTATCCTGGAAAATCGACGAATAACCTGTCGCGAAATTGCACAAGAGGCAAGTCTTTCTCTGGGTACCCTGAACACTATAATTCATGAACATTTATATTTTCAGAAGGTTAGTGTACGTTGGGTGCCAAGACAGCTTTCCGCTTTTGACCGACTGAAAAGAGTTCAAGCCTGCACTGAATTGAAGGAACGTTTTTATATGGAAGGGCATGCATTTTTACATCGCTTATGACGAAGCATGGGCGCATCGTTTTACCCCTGAATCGAAACGAGCATCCAAGCAGTGGAAGCATACGCAATCACCACCACCCAAAAAAATGCAGGAAAATTGCGTCTGCAGGTAAAGTGATACCGACTGTTTTCTGGGACAAACTTGACATGATTCTTGGAAGTTTTGCTACTCCGTGCTGCCACTATTAACAGTGAGCATTACATACACATTTTGAATGATGTGCATAACCGTTTGCCGAAAATAAACAACCTGGTCTGATTACAAAGGGCGTCCTTCTCCTGCAAGATAACGCTCAACCTCATATGACTCATCGCACTATGCGCCATCTGCAGCAATTCGACTCGGAGGTATTGCCATATCCACATTTCAGCCCAGACCTAGCACCAAATGATTTCCACCTGTTTGGATCACTAAAATAATTAACTAGAGGTCGGCATTACAAAACTGATAACGAAGTGAAACAGTCTGTCCTGGATTGGTTCAGCTATACAGACCCATCTTTATACGCTGAAGCTTTTCAAGCAGAACTTAAACACTGGGATAAGTGCATGGACGTTGCAGGAGATTATATTGAAAAATAAATGGTATTTTGACTATTAGAAATAATTGTTACCTCTAAAAAAAGTCGCAGTTTGACTTGAACGACCTTCGTATAAAACACGTTGGTTTTACTGACAACACATAAAGAATGGAATTAATGTTTCTAACTGCACACAGGAAGCCCTACCGCGAACAAAACATCAAGGTACAGGACTGATACCTGCGGTTGATTAGTGTACCTACCTTGTCAGTACTCTCACCACAGACACGAACTTTACCTTTGATGTCCAACACAGGATTGTCAAGCCTTCCTTTGGGACACTACGAGAGAATGTTTGGACCTGCAGTGTTCCCAAAGAATAATGTCCGGATGCTATCCACCCTTGTAAACTTCTTCTTCTTCTTCTTCTTCTTCTTCTTCTTCTTCTTCTTCTTCTTCTTCTTCTTCTTCTTCTTCTTCTTCTTCTTCTTCTTCTTCTTCTTCTTCTTCTTCTTCTTCTACTTACTCGTCTTCTTTCTTCTTCTTCTTCTTACTCTTCTTCTTTCTTCTTCTTCTTCTTCTTCTTCTTCTTCTTCTTCTTCTTCTTCTTCTTCTTCTTCTTCGTCCAGCTGTTTTCATGCTTGTTGGTCGTGCTAGATATGTAGTTCTGTCGCTCGGACGAAGGCCACAGTACCCACATCTTCTGTGTCAGCTCGGCTCTCTGTGATCAGGTGTGGCATCGTAAATCTCTGTTTGTTGGAAAGTCCTGTAGGATGTGTTCGGAGGTTTGGGCTCTGGTTCCACACCGGCAGTCTGTGATATCTTTACCCGATATAGATGGCCAATAGTCTGCAGTGGCCTATTCTCAGGCGAAAGATCGGGGTTTGCTGGTATTTGTGAAGCTAGTGGATTAGATCAAGGCTATTGCTCACGCCCATGTTTTTCTACCATTTTGAAAAACAACTGTTGAGCTTATTTGAAAACTCAACAATTTCCCCATGAGCTGTTCAATCAGGTTGCTCAGCATCAGCGGGCAGTATATAGTACAAAGCTCTGGTTCAACATGGTGAGATTCCCCAGCATTCAATTGCTGATGTATAGGACCAAAATAAGATGTATTAGGCATGTTGTTAGCAGAAAGAACGATAAAAACTGTGTTATTATCTCTGAACAGTTTCTTTATTGATGTCGCCTCCTTGGAACTGATTACTCTGGACTTCTCAGCCTAGCGCATTGCCTTCACACATATAGTTCTCATATCGCAGGGCAGAGAATGATCAATGAGGTGTAAAAATATACATAATGCCAGACAGTCCGAAGTTGTTGTTCGAAGCTGTTCCTCCTGAGCTGAGTTAATGCTTGCTCTTTCTTTGGTAGCAAATTACAGGGGAACTTAAGCCCAGAGATGTGCTTGAGAAGGTGGACCAGGTTACTCCTGGATGTAGTACAATGTGAGGCTTATCAGTAGGCTAACTACTGATTATTTTACTGTGGTGATTCTTACCTCGTATCACGTTTGCTAGACTACTGTTACTCAGCCTGTTTGCAGGAATCACGGCGATGATGTGAAATTGTGGGTAATGATCGATATATTTCTCCTCACTTAACATTATGACCTCACTGGTTGTGGGATGACCTGACAGCTGTTGTTGAAGGAATACCTTTTTGTGCGCTCTAAAAAGGACGTTTATTGGCGTTTCGTTGTAGCTTTTCTGACATCTGCCGATGAAGGTAGACCAGGGTCCTCCAGGTAGTTGTGCCATGCATCGCTTCATCTATGTGTCGCTCACTACTACGGGGATCACGTCGATCCCTCACTTTGTTAGCCAGGCTACCATGAAAAAAGCCCGTTTCCAGGTAACGCTACTAGGAAGCCAAAGTGAGGGTCTTGGCCAGTATATTTCACCTGACCCTGACTAACATGTCTGATCAGTATGTTGTGCATGACCAGACGTTAGTCATTCCCCGTCCCGGGGCAGTAAATGAGCCATACTTGCTTAAGGTATTATCAACCTTCCACCTTCTGTGCAGCCACAGCTTCGATTTATTTGTATTTTTTTATAGTAATCTGTTCGTCACATGTTTATGTTTTCAGGAGGTCATGCAACTCAACAGCCACATGTGAGTACCACACAAACTAACTCATCATCATCTCCATCATCATCCCCATTAAAATCATCATCATCATAACCATCACCACCACCACCATCATCAAAATCATTATCTTCATCATCATTATTACCACCACCATCATCAACAAAATCGTCATTACCCCCATAATCACCAGCACCACCACCATCACCACCATCACCACCACCACCACCATCATCATCATCATAAAAATAATAATTTTCACAATCATCATTACCACCATCATAACCACCCCCATCATCACCATCATCATCATCATCAAAATCATCAGTTTCATCCTCATCATTACCATCACCACCAAAATTGTCATCATCATCATTATTATTACCATCAGCATCATTCTCATCATCATCATCATGCTTGTTCTAAGTCTCAAAAACGTTTCTTCTGTGCTCCTGAATTATGTTCTAAGTCTCAAAAACGTTTCTTCTGTGCTCCTGAATTATGTTCTAAGTCTCAAAAACGTTTCTTCTGTGCTCCTGAATTATGTTCTAAGTCTCAAAAACGTTTCTTCTGTGCTCCTGAATTATGTTCTAAGTCTCAAAAACGTTTCTTCTGTGCTCCTGAATTATGTTCTGAGTCTCAAAAACGTTTCTTCTGTGCTCCTGAATTATGTTCTGAGTCTCAAAAACGTTTCTTCTGTGCTCCTGAATTATGTTCTGAGTCTCAAAAACGTTTCTTCTGTGCTCCTAAATTATGTTCTAAGTCTCAAAAACGTTTCTTCTGTGCTCCTGAATTATGTTCTGAGTCTCAAAAACGTTTCTTCTGTGCTCCTGAATTATGTTCTGAGTCTCAAAAACGTTTCTTCTGTGCTCCTGAATTATGTTCTAAGTCTCAAAAACGTTTCTTCTGTGCTCCTGAATTATGTTCTGAGTCTCAAAAACGTTTCTTCTGTGCTCCTGAATTATGTTCTGAGTCTCAAAAACGTTTCTTCTGTGCTCCTGAATTATGTTCTGAGTCTCAAAAACGTTTCTTCTGTGCTCCTGAATTATGTTCTAAGTCTCAAAAACGTTTCTTCTGTGCTCCTGAATTATGTTCTGAGTCTCAAAAACGTTTCTTCTGTGCTCCTGAATTATGTTCTGAGTCTCAAAAACGTTTCTTCTGTGCTCCTGAATTATGTTCTGAGTCTCAAAAACGTTTCTTCTGTGCTCCTGAATTATGTTCTAAGTCTCAGAAACGTTTCTTCTGTGCTCCTGAATTATGTTCTGAGTCTCAAAAACGTTTCTTCTGTGCTCCTGAATTATGTTCTAAGTCTCAGAAACGTTTCTTCTGTGCTCCTAAATTATGTTCTAAGTCTCAAAAACGTTTCTTCTGTGCTCCTGAATTATGTTCTGAGTCTCAAAAACGTTTCTTCTGTGCTCCTGAATTATGTTCTGAGTCTCAAAAACGTTTCTTCTGTGCTCCTGAATTATGTTCTGAGTCTCAAAAACGTTTCTTCTGTGCTCCTGAATTATGTTCTGAGTCTCAAAAACGTTTCTTCTGTGCTCCTGAATTATGTTTTAAGTCTCAGAAACGTTTCTTCTGTGCTCCTGAATTATGTTCTGAGTCTCAGAAACGTTTCTTCTGTGCTCCTGAATTATGTTCTGAGTCTCAGAAACGTTTCTTCTGTGCTCCTGAATTATGTTCTGAGTCTCAGAAACGTTTCTTCTGTGCTCCTGAATTATGTTCTGAGTCTCAAAAACGTTTCTTCTGTGCTCCTGAATTATGTTCTAAGTCTCAAAAACGTTTCTTCTGTGCTCCTGAATTATGTTCTGAGTCTCAGAAACGTTTCTTCTGTGCTCCTGAATTATGTTCTGAGTCTCAAAAACGTTTCTTCTGTGCTCCTGAATTATGTTCTAAGTCTCAAAAACGTTTCTTCTGTGCTCCTGAATTATGTTCTGAGTCTCAAAAACGTTTCTTCTGTGCTCCTGAATTATGTTCTAAGTCTCAAAAACGTTTCTTCTGTGCTCCTGAATTATGTTCTGAGTCTCAGAAACGTTTCTTCTGTGCTCCTGAATTATGTTTTAAGTCTCAGAAACGTTTCTTCTGTGCTCCTGAATTATGTTCTGCCTGTTCTGAGCTCACCGTGCAGCAGTTACTTGAGGAGGAGCTCACCGAGCACACCAACAACATATCACGCCCATCGTATATGGACTCTTCGCAGAATCTTACGGTTGCTCAACATGTTTGACATGATGAGGATGTCACAGGCAGGTACTTTGCCCTGCCATCTACTTATGAGCAGCCTGCAGAGACAACTCACGTGGACACGATTTAGCTGCTATACACTGTCCATGTTTCACAGGCATGTAGAAGAGTGGTTAGCTCTACAGCCCTGTACTCTTTTACATTAGTGATAACACGTAGGCCTGTCGGTTTCAAACATTTGTTTGTGATCTCCTAAACACAGGGATTGCCTTTGCAATGCTGTTGTTGTCCTCATGATCACTATTCGCTTCTTTTGTTCTTTTTTACTGCATAGGTGAATAGAAGTATTCACTTCTCTGAGACATTGGTTGTGTGATGTTTGGTTGGCTGTAAGACAAAATAACGAACTAACTATCTGTCCAAACTTGGATACAGATTTCCAAACGATATTTAAAAAAAACCTGTCTGCTATACAAGAACATGACAATACACACAACCAATCATCATCATATAATCCCTATTAAAAATCTGAGCTCTTCAAAGCCGGATCCGATAAAACTCGAACAAATATTCTTAGATCTTTAACGGCACTTGGGTCCCATGGCGTACCACCCTACATGATACCAGGTCACACTTGTATCCCATGGCGTACCACCCAACAGAATACCAGGTCATACTTGCGTACCGCCCTACATGATACTAGATCACTCTTGCGTACCGCCCTACATGATACCAGGTCACACGTGCATCCGAGACAGCAAAAGTGCTGACAAACGCAAGAATAAACAAGCCACACTTCAACATCTACACCAACCAAAGAACTACTAACAATATAATCTACTACAACCGCAGACAGCAATGGATGAACGGATGGATTACATGTGTAACTGCAAGAGCTCTGTATCTGTATGTCTCAACCCAATCACAAAGAAAACATTAACTATTGGAACTAAAACGACCAGAGTACAATTTTCAAGTTGCAAACAAGACATGCGCCGTTGAACAAACACCTACACCACACAGCAAGCACAGGCCAGCGATAAGAGGAAACAATAAAACATTTTCTGGATTGTCTCTCATTTTCAGAAATACAGAAGGAATACTACCAGCAAACCACTTCATTACTTACACCCTGTATGATGACACAAACCAACACCCGCCTACATTACTTACACCCTGTATGATGACACAAACCAACACTCCCCTCCATTACTTACACCCTGTATGATGACACAAACCAACACCTCCCCACTACATTACTCACACCCTGTATGATGACACAAACAACCCCCCCCCCCCTTACATTACTCACACCCTGTATGATGACACAAACAAACCCCCCCCCCCTACATTACTTACACCCTGTATGATGATATAAACCAACACCCCCCCCCCCCTTACATTACATACACCCTGTATGATGAAACAAACCAACACCACCCCCCCCTACATTACTTACACCATGTATGATGATACAAACCAACAACCCCCTACATTACTTACACCCTGTATGATGACACAAACCAACACCCCCCCCCCCCCCCCTACATTACTTACACCCTGTATGATGACACAAACCAACACCCTCCCCCCCCTTACATTACTTACACCCTGTATGATGATACAAACCAACCCTCCCTACATTTCTAACACGCTGTATGATGATACAAACCAACACACCCCCCCACCCTCCCCCTACATTACTTACACCCTGTATGATGACACAAACCAACACCCCCCCCCCCCACATTACTTACACCCTGTATGATGACACAAACCCACACTCCCCTCCCCCCTCCCTACATTACTTGCACCCTGTAGGATGACACAACCCCCCCCCCCCTTCCCCCTCCCTAAATTACTTACACCTTGGATGATGACACAAACCAACACCCCCCCCCTACATTGCTTACACCCTGTATGATGACACAAACGAACCCTCCCTACATTACTTACACTCTGTATGATGACACAAACCCACCCACCCCCTCCCCCCCAACATACATTACTTACACCCTGTATGATGACACAAACCAACCCTCCCTACATTACTTACACCCTGTATGATGACACAAACCAACCCTCCCTACATTACTTACACCCTGTATGATGACACAAACCCACCCACCCCCTCCCCCCCCAACATACATTACTTACACCCTGTATGCTGACACAAACCAACACCCCCCCCCCCCCCTACATTACTTACACCCTGTATGATGACACAAACCCCCCCCCCCCCCCCACCAACCTACATTACTTACACCCTGTATGCTGACACAAAACAACACCCCCCCCCCCCCCTACATTACTTACACCCTGTATGATGACACAAACCCCCCCCCCCCCCACCAACCTACATTACTTACACCCTGTATGATGACACAACCCCCCCCCCCCCCCCCCCCACCAACCTACATTACTTACACCCTGTATGAGGACACAAACCAACTCTAGAAAACATGCACATTGCACTTCCTGTACACACCCACACACACACACACACACACAAATAGGAAACTCGTTACCCCAGGGATCGGGAAAATAAAGTCCCAGTTGGTTCGATGTACGGTTTCCCGGAAACCGACTGGAACAGCACCTTAATTTTCCCAGAGGTGATAACCAGACCACCTCTCAGCACTTCAGATACTTCTGCGTGTTCCCATCCATCTTGTCATTCTTTCTTGCATCTTCCTTCTCTGTCTTTCCCTGTCCCTCTTACTCTCGACCTTTGACTTTTTCTTTCACTGTTAAAAGCCCTCCTTCCTAAGTTTTTGTCCAAAGACCTTTGGTCTAATCTTAATTTTACTCGGCAGGACGAAAATTGGCACCATTACAACGAGCGCCTTAAAGAATTCGACATGTGCTCTTGCAGTCGTGGTTTCTGTACCAATTTGTGGTACATGATGAATTTGCTACTACCTTTTGAAATGTGTTCCATAGTCAATGTGTTCCATGTGTTTTGTTTATCTCCTTTCCAACGCGGAGGCAGACAGACTGGAAAAAGAAGGTGCAAGACTACCACAACCAGAGACTAGTGTGACATACGAAGAGTCAAAACGGCTCATTAGAGCTAGATACATGACCAAATGGGAACATACTGGCTACACAAAAAACGATACCTATTACCAGTTGAACAGAAGAGAGCAGGTCGTGGTCTTCAGACTTCGCACTGGCCACAATAGACTGAGGTACCACCTATTCAACAAATTGAAGATAGGTGGCACTGACGAATGCTCGTGTGGTACCGGGAAAATGACCGCTGAACATCTGCTGCAAAACTGCCCGACATATGAGGATCAGAGAAAGCAGATGTGGCCATCACCAGTGGCAACACTAGACAAGCTCTATGGCAGTGTCGACAACCTCAGGATGACCGCCGCTTTTTTCAAAAAAATAAAGGTTGACGCCTGACAGCGTACGACGAAGACGACGAAGAAGAAGTTTATCTCCTTTCAGTGGTAACTGAGTCCTGGCTGTTTTAATTTTTATAAATTTTTTTAATATTCATAATTTCTGCATTTTCATTGATCTTGTGAAATTGCTGAAGTAATTAATACATAACTATTTGTTAGTTGTTTAAAAAATAATTCTAGCTCTTACAGATACATTATAATGTACTATAGATTAGTCATTCATTACTCATACAGTGTTTTTTCCAATGTGAAGCTTAGGCCAACAATGCAGCTGGGCACTTTTAAAGTAAGCTGTTTCCAAACAGAAGAAAAAGTTAAAATGCCAATGCGTTTTTACATGATGAGGTCGCCAGCTTCAGTCAGAACCAACGTTATCAAATTTTACGGGATTCTAGGAGAGGGACATTCTTATCATACCGGGAACCACTTGGGGGCTAAATTCAAGACGGCTGCTACATCCATCAAGTTGTTAAATACGCCCTGATGTGTACAAAAGGATTCGGTCTAGGGTTGAAATGGTCGGACTTCGTCAAAATGAGGAAACAACTACTTAGCTGACATCAGCTGTAAGATATTCGTTTATTCATTGTCCGTGGTTGGGGTCCATTGATTCAACATAACTCTTTAAAACTCTTCCGTACTTTCATTGCTAGATACTTGTTTATTTGCTGTCCAATGATTGCCAAACTATAAAGCAGTAATGATCCCACTTACAAACCAAACTTTGGTGTACACTGTTCAGTCGTGTTTTTTAAGGAACAATATTCAGTCCTAAGCAGACTCGAACCAGGATCAGGTGCAAGATACTGATCAAAACTCTACCACACGACCACGCCGTGAACATTTATACAGGCTGTGTTACAACAAACTGGATAACGAAGGGGGAATTGACACTGTGATCCCCATAGTGGTGAGCCTGCGGATTAATTTGGATTGCATTGCTATTTAATCCTCCTCAGGAAATGCTAGAATACAGCTTCACCTATGGTAGGGGCTGTATACTTCAGCTGGAGCTAACTGACGAATTAATTATATCAATATGGAATACACAATACAAATAAGTCTTTTTGTCTTTTATAAACAGAGGGAACACGCTGACCAAAAACAAGTGGGGCACGGACCCGCTCAAGACGGGACTCACAGCGTAAGTCAAACTGGAGGTCACCGCGAGGTTCACGTTTCTGGTCATGGTGAAGGTCACGGCGCAGGTCAGAGTGGAGGCCATGGTGCTGCTCCTGGCGCCGGCCATGATGGCGTGCATGGCGAAGGCCACGGAGAGGATAGCGGAGGAGGTCACCATGGGCCGCCAGATCCTGGCTACTCTGTAAGTATTGTTCTGTCAACACATGGTTGAGTTCATCCAACTCCAGGTGGAAGGTCGGCAGCAATGGATCTCCAACGTTCTCTACCTCTTGCCATGATCGTACAATCTGTCATGTTTCGGATCCAACTTTTTATGTTATCCTCCCACTTATGTCCAGTAGCGAAATTTTAGAATAGACAGGATAGGCTGATCTACCCCAAAAGATTTGGAAGAATTAGAGAAGTCATCCCTTTGCATAAAACAGATGTGAAATAAATTAGAAATTGAAATTGTAATGGCCATTTTTGTTTAAGCAAAGTGACAATAAATTAGAAATTGAAATTTTAATGGCCATTTTTGTTTAAGCGAAGTAACATGTTAACAAACGCACGAACCGGGCAATGAATTTATCAGTTACTATTGAAAAGGTTAGCTGATTGCATCCAGCCTAACACAATACAGGGCCTTCTCGATGCAAAACATGAAGCGCACAGGGAATACCAGAGGGACACACCATCTCCGACAGCAAAAGCTGCGTTCAATACTGCTCGCAAAGCTGTCCAGACCAGGCTTAGAGAGATGCAAGACTCCTGGCTCAGCAAAAGAGCTGACGAAATTGAGATGTTCGCCGAGCGTCATGACACCAAACGGTTTTACGAGGCACTGAAAGCTCTCTACGGCCCGCAGCCCTCTAGTAATACTCCAGTTCGCAGTGCGGATGGGGTACTGCTAACAGATAAGGTTCAGATTCTAGACAGATGGGCAGACCACTTCTGCAAAATACTAAACCACCCATCGTCCATAAATAAAGAGGCCATCCGGCGAATGCCGCAGGTGGAACTGAACCTGGCGTTGGATGAAGTCATTACTGAGGAGGAAGTCGACAGGGCAATCAGTTCACTATCTATAGGAAAAGCTCCAGGAGCTGATGCAATACCAGCAGAGGTATATAAGACAGCTGGCCCATCCCTCACCAGAAGGATCACTGAACTCTTCTGTCACATGTGGGCTGAAGGTAAAATTCCGCAGGAGCTAAAGGACGCCTCAATCGTTCACCTATACAAAAGAAAAGGCAATCGTCAGGAATGCGACAATCATCGAGGAATATCGCTACTCTCCGTAGCAGGCAAGATCCTAGCGCGCTTACTGCTAAACAGGCTCAACAAACACCTTGAACAAAGCCACCACCTCCCAGAAAGCCAATGTGGATTCAGAGCCGGAAGAGGAACAGTGGACATGATTTTTGCCGCTCGCCAAGTACAAGAGAAGTGTCGAGAGCAAAATCAGGCCTTGTACACCACATTTATTGATTTGACAAAGGCATTTGATACAGTAAACAGAGGAGGGCTGTGGATGATAATGTCTAAGTTTGGCTGCCCCAACAAGTTCATAACAATGGTGAAACAGCTACACGAAGGCATGTGTGCTCGTGTACTGGACAGCGGTGCAATCTCTAAAACGTTTCTAGTATCAAACGGAGTAAAACAAGGATGTGTACTCGCCCCGACTTTGTTCAGCATGATGTTCGCGGCCACGATGACAGACGCCTTCAGATCATTGGAGCTTGGAATACCCATAAAGTACCGCACAGATGGCAAATTACTCAATTCCAGAAGAATGAAGGCCAAAACCAAAGTGGCTGGCGACATAATCAGGGAACTTGTATTTGCTGACGACTGTGCTCTAATGAGCAGCTCAGAACTGAACATGCAGGTTGGAATGGACCAGTTCTCTGCCGCATGCGAAAATTTTGGCCTGACCATAAATGCCAAAAAAACAGAGGTCATGTACCAACCAGCACCAGGCATGCCGTACACAAAACCAGAGACTACAGTCAGCGGGCAGACGTTGAATGCCGTAGACAAATTCACATATCTGGGCAGCACGCTGTCGAGATCTGTCAGCCTAGACGATGAGGTGGCAAGTAGAATAGCAAAGGCCAGCACAGCCTTTGGTAGAATGCGCTCGATGGTCTGGGCACGTCGTGGCATCAGCGTCAAGACCAAATTGAAAGTCTACCGTGCAACCATCATTCCAACCCTACTATACGCTTGCGAAAGCTGGACTGTATACTCTGGACATGCAAGGAGGTTAAACCACTTCCACACAGGTTGCCTGAGGCGAATATTCCACATCCGATGGCAAGATCGTGTCACTGACATCGAGGTTCTCTCGAGGGCTAACATGCCCAGCATACATGCACTGCTAGAAAAAGCACGACTAGGATGGGCCGGACACCTCGTCCGTATGTCAGACGAGCGGCTCCCAAAGAAGCTTCTCTACGGCGAGCTGAGAGACGGATGGCGCGAGAGAGGGCGCCCAAAGAAACGTTTTAAAGACGGTCTGAAGGACTCACTAAAAAGTTGCCAGATAGACTTCGACACCTGGGAATGTCTTGCGAAAAACAGATCTGACTGGAGAAGTGCAGTCAAATCGGGTGTAGCTGCCGGTGAAGACGACCGTGTTGTGAAAGCCCAGAACAGACGCGAGACGCGGAAATCCCGAGCAGCGGGAACACCATCCCCTTCCACAAACCTCGTGTGCCCGATATGTAGCAGATGTTTTCGTGCTCGCATTGGCCTGTTCAGCCACATGCGCACCCACACCGAACAGGGAAATCTGTGACAAGGATGATGTCGGCGGTCCTCATCGACAACGATGGACAGCTATTATTATAACACATCGTAGAAATCAGGTCAATTGGTAGTAGAAGGTCATTACGGCGCTACTTTTTCCTCCCAGCCAAATAGCAACAAATTAGCCCGGTCTTCCCTGACTGAAAGTGTTTCATTCCAAGCTATCAAAGTGTGTTTCACATGTTATTTCAGTGCAGTTTTGTTTAGTTTTGATTGCGATTTGATCACGTGTTAAAGAAGAGGGTGATGGATATTTTTTTCAGAAATGAAACAAACACGCTAAGAACTGATTTACAAGACAAGGTAGACAACTGTGCCGAAGTACGTTCACATCATGGGTTTCAACTACCTCATTCAGCACAAACAGGAAGTACTTTTCAACATTTGCCGACATCGTTAAGCTTACCCTAAAATTATCATCACGATTCGCTATTGCTTAGGTCGTTGTTTACCTCTGGCATGCTTACCACCCACCTTCCCTTCCAGTATTGTTTTCATCAAGGTGTTATGTCTTTTGGTGTGACCAGAATATCTGAACTGTCTGATTCTGATTTCGTTCAATTCTCGTTGCACCCGTAATTTCTCAAGACTTACTTATTTTTTTGGATTTAAAAAAAATTACAGGATGTGCCAAATTCTTTTATAAATACACTTTTCAATGGCTCACATTCTCTGTTTCAACTGTCTGTTTATATTTCTCTGACATACAGTAACATTAAGTAAACAATTTTAATTTGCGAGGGACTTGTTTGGATGTCAATGCATGACTCACATTGGTGGATGTCAATATATGACTCACGTTGGTGGATGTCAATGTATGACTCACGTTGGTGGATGTCAATATATGATTCATGTTTGTGGATGTCAATATACGACTCACTTTGGTGGATGTCAATATATGACTCACGTCGGTGGATGTCAATATATGATTCATGTTTGTGGATGTCAATATTTGACTCAACATCATCATCATCATGTAGCATGTTCTTTCCAGATCGTCGCTCTCATGACAGCATGTCTGTAGGAAACTCTGTCTTCCGCCAGTCTTTCGGTCTGCTCCAAGGTCAAATCCAGCGTCTCCATCGTCTTCTCGGTCCACCCGTGCCTCGCTTTCCAGTGACCGTGCTCTCCATAACCGCTCTCTCCAGCCGTTGTGTCGTTTGACGTGTCCAAAACACCTCAATTTTCGGGTCATTACGTCATTTATGAGCCAATTCCCCTCCACATGCAGGTCTTGCCGGATTTCTTTGTTTCTTTTTTTTCGTCCACGAAATTTTCAGGATTCTTCTGTAGCACTGTGTCTCAAAAGCACCGATCTTCACTCTCAATGCTTTTGTAAACGTCCATGTTTCACATCCATAGGTTGTCACAGGAATAATTGCATGTTCTTGGGATCTTTAGTTGTAGTTCCTTGTTTGTATTATGAAGCACGTTCTGCATACTCCTTATCTTCTGCATTGCTTTAGTCAGTCGTGTTCTTACTTCCTTTGTCCAGTCTCCATTGTTGTTTAGTATTGATTTCAGATATTCAAAATGTGCAACATTTTCAATCTCTTCGCCATCGATCTCGATTTTAGGTTGAATTTTGTCATGTCAGTTGTTATTATCTTAGCTTTCTTTATATTCAGGTAGAGATTATGGGCTTTGGCGTACTTCTGGACTGATGTAATTATTAGTTCAAGGCCCTTGGCGCTGTTCGAGAGCAAAACTGTGTCGCAGGCATATCGTATTTCCGGTATCTCCTTTCCTCCTATTGTAAAAGGATCGAAGTCTGTAGAAATTAGATCTGCCTTTACATTTCTGATGTTTTCAGCATATATGTTGAACGTTTGGAGAAAGGTTTCAGCCATTTATTAAAAAAAAAACCATAAACAGTAGCTTTCAGCCATTTATTTCAAAGAAACGACAGACAGTAACTTTCAGCCATTTATTTCAAAGAAACGACAGACAGTAACTTTCAGCCATTTATTTAAAAGAAACGACAGACAGTAACTTTCAGCCATTTATTTCAAAGAAACGACAGACAGTAACTTTCAGCCATTTATTTCAAAGAAACGACAGACAGTAACTTTCAGCCATTTATTTCAAAGAAACGACAGACAGTAACTTTCAGCCATTTATTTCAAAGAAACGACAGACAGTAACTTTCAGCCATTTATTTCAAAGAAACGACAGACAGTAACTTTCAGCCATTTATTTCAAAGAAACGACAGACAGTAACTTTCAGCCATTTATTTCAAAGAAACGACAGACAGTAACTTTCAGCCATTTATTTCAAAGAAACGACAAACAGTAACTTTCAGCCATTTATTTCAAAGAAACGACAGACAGTAACTTTCAGTCATTTATTTCAAAGAAACGACAGACAGTAACTTTCAGCCATTTATTTCAAAGAAACGACAGACAGTAACTTTCAGCCATTTATTTCAAAGAAACGACAGACAGTAACTTTCAGCCATTTATTTCAAAGAAACGACAGACAGTAACTTTCAGCCATTTATTTCAAAGAAACGACAGACAGTAACTTTCAGCCATTTATTTCAAAGAAACGACGGACAGTAACTTTCAGCCATTTATTTCAAAGAAACGACAGCCAGTAACTTTCAGCCATTTATTTCAAAGAAACGACAGACAGTAACTTTCAGTCATTTATTTCAAAGAAACGACAGACAGTAACTTTCAGCCATTTATTTCAAAGAAACGACAGACAGTAACTTTCAGCCATTTATTTCAAAGAAACGACAGACAGTAACTTTCAGCCATTTATTTCAAAGAAACGACAGACAGTAACTTTCAGCCATTTATTTCAAAGAAACGACAGACAGTAACTTTCAGCCATTTATTTCAAAGAAACGACAGACAGTAACTTTCAGCCATTTATTTCAAAGAAACGACAGACAGTAACTTTCAGCCATTTATTTCAAAGAAACGACAGACAGTAACTTTCAGTCATTTATTTCAAAGAAACGACAGACAGTAACTTTCAGCCATTTATTTCAAAGAAACGACAGACAGTAACTTTCAGCCATTTATTTCAAAGAAACGACAGACAGTAACTTTCAGCCATTTATTTCAAAGAAACGACAGACAGTAACTTTCAGCCATTTATTCGTTCAGAATCGCAGAAAAGTGACAATTGCAAGAATTGTTTTTCATGATAGAGAGACTGTTACAGTCCTATGTTGCTATATAATCGATAAAGAGTGACTGTTACAGTACTATGTTTCTATATAATCGATAAAGAGTGACTGTTACAGTACTATGTTTCTATATAATCAATAAAGAGTGACTTTTACATTTTATGTTGCCATATAATCGATAAAGAGTAACTGTTACAGTACTATGTTGCCACGAAATTTAACATGAAAAGGAAATGATAATGTTGATTTTGATTTCGATTTCTTTAACAGAGTGCCTCTTTGGTTGGATTCAATTTGGCTCTGGTTCTAACAGTTGTCTGTGTATACATTGTTGGGATACCGCATTATAAGCCGACAATTTTGTTAAGTTAATGGATCATGACCATAAAACATCATATATTATACATTTGTTGGGAAGTGTGTGTGTCTTGGAAAGTGGTTTGTCTGCTTTCGCTTTCATGATGTCTGAGACACGATCGAGAAGGTAGCTCATAGTTAATGGGAAGATGGCATCGAAAGTTGTGCATAAGGATTTTAGTTGATGTTGTTGCTTTTCTTTTTCTTCTTCTTCTTCTTCTTCTTCTTCTTCTTCTTCTTCTTCTTCTTCTTCTTCTTCTTCTTCTTCTTCTTCTTCTTCTTCTTCTTCTTCTTCTTCTTCTTTTTCTTCTTCTTCTTCTTCTTCTTCTTCTTCTTCTTCTTCTTCTTCTTCTTCTTCTTCTTCTTCTTCTAAAAGCTGAAGGATGTGGACTAGTTGACATATATCGCAGAATGCAGGCAGTGTATGGTGACAAAAGTGTGTAGAAGACAACAGTGAAGAATTGGACAACGATGCTTAAAGAAGGACGCGAGTTAACGAAAAATCTTCCGGTCAAGCAGGTCAAGCGCATATTGCTGCATCAAAAGATGTCATAGCCAAAATTGATGCAGCAATTTGGGTGGACCGTCGCCGGTGCTTACATTCGCCACACTTTTGTCCCCATACACTGCTTGCATTCTACGATGAATGTCAACTGGTCGACATTCTGCAACTGTTAAAAACCGAATTACCTCTCGCTGATCAACTCTGGATGGATTCCGTATCACACGCGCCATGTTTTCAATGGTCTGCCGTGGAAACTATGAGTCGGAGGATAATGAAATTTGGCAAACTCGACGGTTGGTATGTGCTGTTTACATCTGAAGTGACGTCAGCATGCGCATCGTACACATGTTCGCTTGGTGCAGTTAGGTCCGGTGTTATTTGAACACGCCTCGTACATACCGACTCTCACACGATTAAAAAAAATGATATTACGGTAATATAGATTGAACGTAAGCTAGGATGGTGAATCTAAATGGACCTCCACTACCACAATTGAAAGCTACTGAAGCCATCGATAAATAGTACTACAGTACTAAAACTACTAAGCATGTTCAAGGGCACAAACGAATGTATTTGTCAGCAATGCATTTTCTCATAAGGCTGATACCGAGTAATACAATATATTTTGGTTTGTAACGCATTATTACGTAGAAATAAAGTGAATGAGTGTCTAATTTAAGTTTGTTAACATACATTTCTTGGCTATAGTCCGACCATGTTGATCAGTGAAATTTTTGACTGAGTGGTGAGCCACCCTAAAATTGGCCAAGGATTGATCATCATCCTCATCATCATCATCATCATCATCATCATCCTCATCCTCATCTCCATCATTATCATTATCGTCTTGCTCTTCATCTTCTTCTTCTTCTTCTCTTCTTCTTCATACATAGTATTGCAAACCACCGAAAATGATTCCTAGCAGGAAGTTTGTGTCAAATAACGTAGTGCGCTAGTTCAATGCTAGCTTATATGGAAAATGGTTTGACATAATGAAGTTGCTAGCCAAATGCACAACCCTCTATAGTCACATTTCACAACATGTGCAGAAGCCCTATCGTCTCCAGTAAAGCACCAAGCGTTACAAGGGATGTAGAGTCAGAGCGCGGCCTTCCTAGTTGTTGATGTTATTCCAAACAACTCGTTGTACGGTCTTCACTCTCGACGCTGTTTCTCTGGCCACAGGTTACAGTGGCTCTTCTCATATCCTGTAGCATATTAAAGAAGGTGGAGCTGGGTCCTCCGAGCTGTAATGAGATGCCAGACGTCTCAGTAAGCTTACCACTACAAGGATCATACGGTTGATTCCCACCTAGTTGGCCAAGCTGCTGTAGCGCAAAATGCTTCCAGGTGCATGGCATAAAAATAAAGCGTGGGTCAAGGCCAACATGTTTCACCTAACCCTGACATCAGATGGTCAGTAAGTTTTACCTGACATGAGGTGGAATCTTGGTCTGTATGTTTCACCTGACGTGTAGTGGGGGTCTAGTCAGTATGTTTTACCTGACCCAACGTGAGGTGGGGTCTAGTCAGTATGTTTTACCGAACGTGAGGTGGGGTCTAGTCAGTATGTTTTACCTGACGTGAGGTGGGGTCTAGTCAGTATGTTTTACCTGACGTGAGGTGGGGTCTAGTCAGTATGTTTTACCTGACGTGAGGTGGGGTCTAGTCAGTATGTTTTACCCAACGTGAGGTGGGGTCTAGTCAGTATGTTTTACCTGACGTGAGGTGTGGTCTAGTCAGTATGTTTACCTGACGTGAGGTGGGGTCTAGTCAGTATGTTTTACCTGACCCAACGTGAGGTGGGGTCTAGTCAGTATGTTTTACCTGACGTGAGGTGGGGTCTAGTCAGTATGTTTTACCTGACGTGAGGTGGGGTCTAGTCAGTATGTTTTACCTGACGTGAGGTGGGGTCTAGTCAGTATGTTTTACCTGACGTGAGGTGGGGTCTAGTCAGTATGTTTTACCTGACGTGAGGTGTGGTCTAGTCAGTATGTTTTACCGAACGTGAGGTGGGGTCTAGTCAGTATGTTTTACCGAACGTGAGGTGGGGTCTAGTCAGTATGTTTTACCTGACGTGAGGTGGGGTCTAGTCAGTATGTTTTACCTGACGTGAGGTGGGGTCTAGTCAGTATGTTTTACCCAACGTGAGGTGGGGTCTAGTCAGTATGTTTTACCTGACGTGAGGTGGGGTCTAGTCAGTATGTTTACCTGACGTGAGGTGGGGTCTAGTCAGTATGTTTTACCTGACCCAACGTGAGGTGGGGTCTAGTCAGTATGTTTTACCTGACGTGAGGTGGGGTCTAGTCAGTCAGTATGTTTTGCCTGACGTGAGGTGGGGTCTAGTCAGTATGTTTTACCTAACGTGAGGTGGGGTCTAGTCAGTATGTTTTACCTGACCCAACGTGAGGTGGGGTCTAGTCAGTATGTATTACCTGACCCTGACGTGAGGTGGGGTCTAGTTAGTATGTTTTACCTGACCCAACGTGAGGTGGGGTCTAGTCAGTATGTTTTACCTGACCCTGACGTGTAGTGGGGGTCTAGTCAATATGTTTTACCTGACCCTGACGTGAGGTGGGGTCTAGTCAGTATGTTTTACCTGACCCTGACGTGAGGTGGGGTCTAGTCAGTATGTTTTACCTGACCCAACGTGAGGTGGGGTCTAGTCAGTATGTATTACCTG